>BGPR01001181.1:0-115698 GCA_013235015.1 Araneus ventricosus | reverse complement strand
TATATATATATATATATATATATATATATATATATATATATATATATAAACTTTTTAACGAAGGGTGGTTTTAAGTTCTAGGAGTCATGATCGGTGAAAATCTGCAGAAATTTTCCGGAAGTCGTGTTATGAGAACCATTGCAATAGGTAGACTTCCTATAAGGAACCTACCTAAAAGAAAGAAAGAAAAAGGAAAAAAACAACGAATTATATACAGTAATTTAAGATTATGTTAAAAGGAAAATCAAGGGACAACCAGAGAAATAATTATAATTGCCGACACATTCGAATAAAAAACTTTCAAATTAGCCAAGTTCCACTATAATAATAACGGCAGCTTATACTGTATTTACATATTAGTATTAGGAATGCACATTTTTAATAGAGAAAAAAGAATAAAAATTTCTCAAACATTTTTTCAAGGATCTCAGAGATTTAAGACTATGACAGTTCGTAAAATTCCTGAATTACGAATTTACTATTTAATTTATGTACTATTTTAACATGTAACAAATATATATATTTTAAGAGGCTAATATACAGAATCACAAGAATGACGATGTTTCATTACAAAATGTATGTGCGTATTTTCCTAAATGTTATTACTAATCTAATTTCTTTTTGAATTATGAAAATTGCTAATAGAAGAAAAGTTTTACCGTAAAGTTGGGAGGGAATAAATAACTCCTTCAGATTAAGTACAACAGAGAAAATGTTCAACTTTTAAAAGTTATTCAGTTGGCTGTAATTAATGATAGTAACCGCATAATTAAAACAAATGTTCCCTCCTAATAACTTTAAATAACATCCTTCACACTAAATTAATATTTGTTCCCTGTTGTATGACAAATAGCACCCTAATGTTTTTATATCAAATTAATAAAGTTTTTATGGAAAACCAATATATTTCGCAATATATATTATAATTGAAGTTAATATATGAAAATAAATTGATTAAAAATTATTCGTATATCTCGATGTTTCTAATATGTGTATTTTGATGAGTTTCATTCCGGCAAAATTTAAATAATTATAACTTCTTCTCTTACAAGGAAGAACAATTTTAGAATAATTTATAAATGATTTCTTAGATTTAAAAATGTGAAATGAATATGTGAAATAAGCCAACAGTAAGCATACAAATTAAAATTGCATTTTCATTTTTTCGTTATTTCTATTTACTTATTCTGCTTAATTTTTTGTTAATTTCGTTAAGTTTTAAAGATGTTGAAATATGCAGTATTGGTGAATTTCTCTTTAAATAATCTAAAAGTAAATATAATGAAGAATTATGATAACTGAGAATAATTGTATTCATAATTAGAAATAAATTTATGTTTTTGTGTCTCTACACTTCATAAGAGTCTCAGAAGTGTTCAAAAATGTCAACATAGTCGGAGAGTAAAAAGCTGTCGCGGTTTAGTAAACTTGCCATATGCTGCTCCTTGGAGGAAGGAAACGAAAATACCCACCCAGTCCTCTCTGGAAGACAATGTCGTTCCCTTGATTATAGGGCTGGAGGATGAATGTCAGTGCCACGCATATTTCTTCCCATGTAAAAGAGGCATGCCTTATTATTAGCGCAATACTTTTTACCCTGCTGTTGCAACTTTTTTTTTATTGCAGCGGGGAAAGTTGGCGAAAATTGCGACTTTTGAAGCAGTGTCATACAACTATAAGAAAAAAATCGGACAGTACTGGCTTGCAAGCGATTTTAAAAACACTAAAAGATAATTTTCTAATTAAAACGATACTTGATATAAAGCTGAATAAGTTTGAGTTCATTTCGTTCTTCACTCTGGCTCCCTTAGACGCGGGGCCCTATTTGGAACAATTGGTCCAATCCGCTAAAGGCCGGACCTAAGGCAGGAAAAAAAACATTGGAAACCTCTATACTTGGACATTCATCTTTTGACATTTCAAAATCGTTGCGACTAAAAGTAGAAAGAACGAAGTGAATCCTTTTCAAGGATATTGCGGTCAAGGACGTTTAGACTAGAATTTCTACTTTAGCAAATTCACGATCATGAATAGCAAACGATTTTTTCTTCAGGTATTTATAGTGATAAATTTACACGCTTGCTATTCATCAACATTTGAATGATTTTTGGGTTTAGAGGAATAATTTGTATTCAATGTAAGTTTTATTTTTAAACATCTCTTTGTGCAGTATAGAGAGGGAAACCAGACAATTCATTGTTATTAAAACCCTTTGACACTTTGTGTATATTGCACTGAAAGTAGGTGTCAAGAATTGAAATATTCTTGTTCACAGCATTTATCTAATTATAATGGAATTGCTTTTCAGCAAGCGTTTTGTAAAAAAAATGTTGAATCATAGAATATATCAAAAATACATAAATAAATAAATAAATAATTCAGAGGCGATTCAAATCTCTAGTTCTAAGCATTGAGCATGATAATGTTTTGGCACTAATTCGTCAGTTTTTATATTACTTTTTAAAAATTTGCACTTATTTATAGCAAAGATAATGAGCTCACAAAAATGTCTTTAATATCGGTGCAACACGCATGAATTTAAATGTAGTAGCTAAAGCAATGAAAAATATAGTTTTGAAATAACATACTCAATATATATTTTTTTAAAAAAAAATTAGACAAAAAGAACTTACGGAAATAAAATCGGCATCACTGGACAGCTAATTTCTTTTTTTTAAATTTATTTTAAAGTGGGGTAAAAGTAGATTTTGCGCAATAATATGTTTTGAAGTTACTGAGAAATAAAGTTAAAATCTCAATTTATTTTTAATTAAAATACATTAAATATTTTGAAAACCTTTCACAGAGAGCACTTACTATCCAAGGAGTAACTACGTGATTAATTTGCTCGCTCTAGGTCTAACGGTGTGACCTGTAAAGAATTTTGTACAATTTTTGGATCAAGCATGCCGCATGACACATTACGCAATTTACAGGTAGCAAGAATCCATTCTATAAGCGTCATCATGTAAAAATATTTTACTTATTGCAGGACAAACTTTGGACTCGTTTATCTTTTCTTTTTTTCATAAATTGTATAAATCAACCATTTACCCCCAATATTCAAAGCATTATAACTCTGGTGGTTTTACTCGCAGAGGATTGAAACCTTTCTATGTTTAAAATGTTAGTGTGTCAAGAATATTTTACTAAATATGTCTAACAGAACCGGGGAACTGCATAAAGATTTATATTTCCTCATTTTTTCAACAGTATATTTATTGACACAAAGAGTATAAAATATAATTCTTTCATCATTTAAAGCACTTTTCCAACCTATCTCTAACGGTTTAGAAATTAGATATTGGGCCACATATAAGCTGGACGCCCTACAGATTCTATTTTTAACAATATTATACTGCCTAATAACTATTTTTTACATATTTATGTTGAGGGATACTATCATCTTTCACAGATTAAGCTGATTTATTTGAGCTTCAGATTTCAAAATTTCCCCAAAAAAAGTGCATTCGTGTCTATAAGGAGAAAAACAGCGATGGTTACAAATAAAATTTGACTAATCATTCATTACGTTTTGTCAACTAACAACAGCATTTCCCCGCTCTTCCCGAACTACCGTCGCTTGTCTGCTTGCTGTGCAACGTCAATCATCCACTCAGGAAACGATTGCCCCTCATTTCCTGCACGCGATTCAGCAACAGCACAATGCAACATCATCATCATCACGTCATTAAAGAGATCAACACACCAACTGCATCGAAAGATGAGTCGTTGCTTTTCGCGAGTTTTGCGTTTGTCCTTGATATTATCTACCCTGCTTGGGAAAAGAGACATATTACCGATTTATTGTTTATCAATATTTTATAAAGCAATTGAACTCTAATGGAGAATCTAACTCGAATGAAACTCTAATAACTCTCTGGGTTGATAATGTAGCCTTTTTTATTATCAACTGAGACTGAAAAGTAATTTTTTAAAAAATGTCAAGAAGGAAGGGGTTAGTTTGTTCAATTATTTATCAGTTAATTTACATGCATTTAACAAGTATATCAGTGAATGCAATTGTAAGAACATATTTCCTCTTTGGATTTCCACAAAATTTTAGATTTTGATAGTTTAATTTCCATTAACCCTCAGACTGCAGGTCCCGTCATTTCCGCGTGTTGGAAGTTCGTCTGTTTCCTGCTGCATCCTGCGATTTTCGCAAGCTAATGGGTTTACTTACTACTTTTAAATCGTTGAATCATGTTGTACTAATAAAGCCCTGCGTGTAAATAACAATTCGCTAGGTTCAATGGTATTTCAACATGTTTTAAAACATTGCATCTAATTACTAATTCAAAAAAATTATGCAGTCAGAGGATTAATAGGACTTTGAATGAATAGAGATGATAGGTAAGAGGCAAATCAAAACAAGATCATAAATTTTTCAAGGAGAATATTTCTTAATAATTTTCCAATTCATTTCACGACATGTAATACAAAATATTATGTAAGAAATGCTACTTGAGAATGAATGGGTTAATGCATCGGAAATCGGATCGAAATTAATCATTTGTTTATCAATCTAAGAAGAAAAGTGAACTTCAGCCTCCATCGAGATTGGACATTTCATGTGCGCTTTTCAGGAACTGATTCGGAATCGAACAAAGAAGCTGCTGATTGGGTTACGATCATCAACAAATAACACTTTCGCCTCAACAGAGTTTAGGAAAAATAGATGATATTATTGAGCATTCCTTAACAGCTTTAATTATTTATTTTTCCATTAAGAAAGTAAAAAAAGTTCCCTTCGAATAAGTTGAAAAATCCTAGCAAATACGAATTGTAACTGTTTTCAAAGAAGAAAAAAGAAAATCGAATAAAGTACATTTTTCATTTGATTATTCTCAATATTTGCTTTATCACAAATAACGAATTGGGGATGGTTTAAATGAACATTTTGTACAATAGAGTCAATAGAGCCTCAAATCTGGACTACTGGTCGTTTCAATATCCCGAGACTAGCACTTTTGGACGATTTTACACCGGAAAGGGGTTTCAGACAATGAATAAGATGAGCGCATTTCCGAAGTCCTTTGTTAGATCGCGCTAAGTAAAATGTAAACATCTCCCACTCCGTTCTTCACTTTCCCCCCATTTTGGGGAAAATAACTCCGACTGGTTCATGCGCAAAAAGAGTGGAGGTTTTCGGAATCCGAGAACATACAGTAGATAGCATCGGACCCTGCCCGGATCACTGAAATCCGATTTAAACGGAATATGCATTAAAATGAACATAATACAAGTTTTAGATGGGAAAAACTATAAAAATCCGGGTTTTTTCATTATTTTTTTATAAATATATAAACTAAAAAACGAAAGATATTTTAAACACAGGTGTAAGAAGTGAGTCAGCTCCTGGAAAACAGGATGCTCACATTATTATTTTCGAGCTGATCTTTCACTAAAATTAAGGCCGATTATTTAAAAAACGATTTTAAAATGTTTTTTGGCTTTTATTTCTTTAATACAACATGGGAATAATACTTTAAAAATTCTGTTTTGTTTTAAGTATGGTTTATGGCTAAAAAATAATTTGAACCCATCGACAAGACTGGGTTTTAATTTTTAAAAAGTCTCACTGCTAAAATTCTATAATATCAGACGCAGCTGATTTTTAATAACTAATAATATAGACAAGGAATTTTCTTAAAAATTACAGAATAACATATGGTATTCTCAAGCGTACACACAAAGGTAAAAAGATGCAGCTTCAAGTGAAAATTATCAATTTATTTTGATTTTTTATCTGCACTCAGGGTGCCATCTATATGTTGAAAATTGATTTAATTACATTTTCAGCATGTATTTTATGACATCAACAAGCATTAGAGCTTCGGTCTTATTCTCAAAACATTTATTGGACAAAATTGGATACGTTGCTTAAAGACAACTCTGAGCATTTAAGGGTTAATATATCCTGTTTTTTAAAGAAATCTCCTCGGATTTAACCGGATGTCTGGACACCCCGATTACCGAACATGTACTATAGTTCTGCACATGAAACATCTTTAGAGTGGCCAGTTTTCATTGGAACGGAGGGCGGCCGCTATCGATATTTCAATGAATATCGATCACTGCACGATATTTCGATGAATATCGATCACTTCACGATATTTCGATGCACTCATGACGCACGGATAAATTAATTAAGGTACAAAATTCTACAGATGACTTGTTTAGTTCACTTATATTAACCAGGCTATTTTGGGGTGGATATATTAGGAAGGACCTAGAAATTTCTAACCGCTGTCAGATTAGAAAGACGACACCTGAGTTGGCACCCACTCTTCAAGCTTCCACACCGCACTATGCCAGCAGGAGGAGGTCAGATTAAGGGGTCTATTCTGGTACCCCCGGTTGGGTTGGATTTCGTTGTTAACGTGCGGAACCCAACCCAACCGGGTTACCAGAATAAACCCCTTAACGTCTACCAGGCGCACATACACGGCGGAAGTTTACTGCAATCAGATTTCGAATCTGGAACCCATTGATCCCGAAGCATAGACTTCGCCACTAAGCCACCATGGCGTCTACAGATGCCTAAGAACATGGAATTTCCTAATATGGTTAAAATAGCAATAAATGTTTAAAACTTTATGGGTCTTCTAATTAAAAGTTAAAAAATTTCGTTCTTCAAGAACGTCTAAACTTTATATCGTCACTTTTACATGAAAATGCGTATCAAAAACCGAGCAAAACTTACGGCATTTTGACATGACAACTAACGACATATGGCATTTTATGACAACTTGCAACAATGGCATATTGCATACAACAATTTGAGAAAAGATGTAGCCAACTGAACAAGTGTTTTACATCGATAAAATATTTTGCTAATTTTAGGTATTACATTTTAATATAACAGGGCGTTATGAGTGTATAGGAAATATAATACCGAACATTGGTTTCTGATTGGATATACTGCATTTACCGTCAATACCAGTAATCAGCTATTATATATAATAGCCGGTCTTTATTCATAATATCCGTATTAAAAATCATGTTAGTATGTATTATAAAAGATTTATCACATTGACTTGACATATTTTTTTCTATCCTAGACAAAGGCGATTTCGTATCTGAAGAAGCAGTCAGAAATATTTTTCTGTTTTCTTATAAATTTTTGCAATTATAACAGTACAAGAGACAAAAGAAAAGATCAATATTCACAAGATGGATCAACGAAAACTGAGTCTGATTAGTGTATTTGAGTTTGTTAATGAAATGAGTGTATAAGAAATAGAACCAAGAACACTGGTTTCTGATTAGGTATAAAACATGACATAATACATATTTTTATTCCTAGTCGAAGATGATTTTGAATCTAAAGAAGCAGAATTGTTTTCCTGTTAATTTGTAAAGCTTTCGAGATATATACAGACGAAAGAAAAAGGAAGTCTCTTTTGCAAGAACGATCACCGAAAATTAACTTTGTTTAAAAACAAACTGTTGCCCAAATACAAAGAAGAAAAAGATAAAAAAGGATATTTCTTTCAAAGGCTTTCGTGCATTGAAAGAAAATGTCAAGAAAACACGTGACTTGGCAAGAACAGAGCTGAAGTAGGAAACCCATTGTTACTTAAGATTTCCACTCGAATATTATCTTTTCACAGATAAATCCAATTCAGGTTGGAATCGGTGTGCAAATTTTCTCCTTAGATACAGCACGACTTGAACAAAGCGACTTTTTTACTTTTGGCTCCATTACCAGCTCCTCAAATGACATAAACCGCCATCGGGCTCAACCATTTTGTTTTTCTTCTTTTTTCGAATTCGACGGAAATGAACACGTTTCGCCGTGCAGTGTTTTTCGTAATTAGTTGTGTTTGATTTTGCAATAAAAAAACCCATCGAAGCGTCATCATGACAGATGGATTAAAGATGCCTTTCTGTGACTCGGCCTTTTGGGTATGTAGCTTTCTGACAGTCTTAACTATTATGCTGGTGTTTTAATAAATGAGTAACGAGTTGGTAAGCTTTATAAAAATAAGCTTGTTGCGCCATCTCTTGAGAATATTCGTAATAAAATCTATTAAAATAAAAATTATTTTCCATTTCTTCAAATGCAGTAAACTCTAGATTTACTAATTAATTGGGGGTAAAATCGAATGTCCATAAAATCCAATGTCCATTAAATCGAAAAGTGTCTTATGAACAATAATTTAATTAGAATATCATTCTGGAAATTTTGTATTACAATGCAAATATAAAAAAATTATAATTGTTACAGTTAAAGAAAATAATTCGGTAATACCCGGTTATTATTCATAGTAACCGAGTTTTTTTAATCGGTTAGTATGAATAAATGCCGGTTATTATTAATAATTACCTATCATTCGCACTGACCGTAACATATATAAATGCTATTTAGATTTAGAACTTGGTCACAATGTTTTCAGTATTTTATATGAAGAACTTTTATTGCCAAGCTATTTTGATGAATGTCCTTAAGCAAATATTTTTTAAATGCGTAAAAAATGTTAAATCTTGTTATTAACTAATATTCATTGATTAGTAAAAATATCATTAAATAAGATTATTTCAGAATATTTCTTGAAAACTAACATTTCATGATAATCGAACAGAAGTTGTGTATGCAAAAATATCTTTAGTACAGACAGTAGCTGTCATTCGAAATAGCTCAGAACGCATTGTTAAATCGTGATTTCAGAACTGTTGCTATTATTAGTGACATTTGCCAACCGTTTCCTTCCTTCCTTCCTAAGGTTGTTTAAATTTCATACAGAGAAATAAGGAATTGTGTGTAATGACATTTGCATATATATGTCAAATTCACGCGGCTTTACCATATTTTCGAAAAATGTGTAAATTTTAGAAATCTTGAGAAAATTTATATAACTTGGAAATTAATGCCATATTGTGTCCTGGAACATCATATGTCAAATTGTATTAAGATTTAAATTATATTATTAATTAATTTAGTTTTAAGTACGCAAGACATACTTAAAGTAATTATTATTTTAAATGCTACAACATCAGTTTAAAAATTCGGATGCAACTGCAGGATTAAACACCAAACAATTTTCATTACGGTACATGGGGGGGGGGGGTGTTGACGAATTCGGACCTCCTGGATAATTTTTTTACTTTACAGTAATAGAGAAATAATTTTAATGAAAGACAAGCAGTAGAGTTTATTGTAGTTTATTTTATCTTCAGAAAAATGTAATTAACTTTTTATGGAGTACATTTTAAAGTTGAAAAAATTAATAGTTTCATAAAATTGTGTCATCGGTCTAATTAAAAAAACTGGTTTCCTAAATTGGACCACCAATTTCTTGCAGCACATTTAAACAAAAATGTTTTTAATTTTCCTATTAAAACCAGCACAGAATATAGGGTCACAAGTATGACATTTTATGCACTGTATTCTTCTTCAATTGTTTTCTTACATTTGATATAATATCATGCTGCCTTAATTCTTTTTCTTTTTTGACTAAATGTTTGATGTCTTTAAATGATAATGTCTTTTGATGTCAAAAGCTGATTTTACTGAATGTAGGCCTTTTTGCTCTTAATATCATACATATTCTCTAAACGTCCTCCGCTGTGTGGTACGGAAGTTAATAGAGAAGCGCGCCAATTCAAGTGTCGCCCTCGTCATCTGACAGCGGTTCCAAATTTCGAGGTACTTCCAAAAATAGCCCTCGTGTTGCTTGAAAAAGGGACGTTAATATTATTGAACTAAGACACTAAAAATACTAAATACATTTATTTCTGTGTAAATTATCATGGATAGAGTTAAAAACAAGTTGCAGTTATTACAATCAGAGAGAGCAAATTAGCACGAAATCAAAAATGCATCCACCAAGAATAAATATAATTTTTTGAGTTTTAAGATGACTAATCATTCTTCAAAAAATAATTTCTAAAATTGTCGTTAGAAAAGCCTCCAACGAGAAAAGTAATATTGGAAGTAATTTTGGACTTTTATAACGGATTCTACGAGGGTCAGAATCAAAGAACGCTTTATTATATGACGGGTACAAAGTTAAAGTAGTCCAAGCCCACATTTTGTACTGTCATGGTGGTGTAGAAATCTTATATTTTCCGTGAAATAACGACGAAAGTCAATGGTGCAATTTGTGTCCACCACGCAGCAAAAAAAATTAATAGTCGATTGTTATTTTCAAGGCAAGCTGGTCATTGACTTTTAGATCTGTTTTCTCAGAAATGAGTCTCATGGCCTTGGTCTATTTTAACTCTGAACCCTTTATATAAAACATAGGCAAAAACAGAGTTGAATGCGTTTTATAATAGACAGGTCTTTGAAACGTGGCAAAATTTTAAGGGAAGGTCAAACATACAGAAATAAGTCATTTTCGCAATAGATCGTGGGGTTGGAAATACAAAGATAATTTATTACAGGGTGCTGTTCTCCAGTGAATTAAGAGAAATAAAAGAATACACCAGATGGAATGCACAACACAGGATGGATAGAATACAAATTTGCAATATCACAACAACCCAGTTTCATGAATAACAACATGAGAAGTGTTTATCACCTCAGATGGCAAGTTCTCTGAACACCTACTTTGGGTATTCTAAAGGTTTGTTGCTGATATTGTGTCTTACATGACATTATCGTATCTGCCATAAAGCATGCGACTTGTAATGTTTTTTCAGTGCACCTTTGGTGTTTGCTATTGTAAATTTGTTTTCTACTCAATTTGTGCTGGGCATTTCGTCTGGTGTATCCCATTTTTTACTCAATTCTCTGGTAAATAGCCTTCTGTAGCGAAACTGCTTTGCATTTCCGACGCCATGTTCGATTTCAAAATGACTTGATTCTGTACGCCTGAGCTACCTTTAAATTTGTCCACGTGTCTTTGAAGCACTCTGTATATCCTTATATAGAAATATACGAGAAATACAAAGGGAGAAGACTCCCAATTTGCCAATTTTGCTGTTTTCAGTAAACCTACATTGACCCTTTTCAGGACTGGGATGCCTTCTGGAATGCTGATGTGCCAAACCTCACGAGCTGCTTCCGCCACTCCGTCTTGGTGCTCTTGCCCTGTTCATTTCTGTGGGTAGCGGCCAGCTTCAAGCTGTGTCGAGAAAGATACGACAGACCAGACAGTTTCAATCCCAAGTCAGGTCCCAGCCCTTGGACACTGCTGACAATAGCCAAGTTGGTGAGAATCTTTAAATACACATTATTAAATGAAGTTGAATACTGGTCTCTTTCATAAGGGGAGATTCGGTTTTCCAGTTTCCCCGAGTGATACTAAGTCAGTATACAAACGATAAGGAAAGGCTGAAAGCCCCAAAACAATTCAAAAAGAAATTGGAATGTTTGGATGAAAACACCATCTGGATGAACTTGAAGGAGACGATCAGTCAGTGGTGGACTGGCAAGGTTGTCAGCTTGCCCAAAGAATTGGGCTCCCTTACGCATACAAGAATGTGTGTGGAGGATATGTGTGTGAGGAAAAAAGAAAGGGGGAGAAAGAGCAATATATCCAAGCAAGTTTCCTGTCCTGAACCAAATAAAGAAAATAACACGGCTTTATGCTACAAACTTCTTCTGTGAAAAGCCGAGGTAGCCGTGAACACTTTGCTTTTTATTGCTCTCAGCGGCCCCAACAATGCGGAAGAAAGTGCGACATTCCTATTTGCGTAAAGAGTACAGTCCTTAGGCATATGGTTACAAAGGCACGCACTTTGCAGATGACCACTGCTTTTTTTTGCTGCTTATTATGGTTGTAAAACTGATGGAACAGTTTCGTAAAGTCATCTAAAGTAAAAGATAAAAAGAATCTTCCTGATGGAACAAAAATTGTTACAAAGGGGAAAAAATGTAATTGAAAGACCAAATTCACATCTCTGAAAAAGGAAACTCACACACTCCCGTCTTTTCTTAGATTAATGAATTTAGGGTGCTTATTTGTCATGTCACTGTCATTTGTCGTATGTCACTGTCTAGTCTAATACATTAGTTGGGGCTGAACTGGAGGAACTTGAGATTGATTCTCCCGCCAAGTGCGAATTGAACTGCCTTATTCGTTTTTTACAGGCAGAAAACAATAGTGCAACAAAATTTCATTGCAGAAAGAGCCTTGTTTACGGAGCAAACTTGATGAGCGATGGTGCTGAAGAATGGTGTAAGAAATTTAAAGATGGTCAAACTCATAATCATGATGAAGACACATAAGGACGCAATTCTGTCGCTTATGAAGACCTTGTTCAGTGAGTTGAACAAGTGGTTCGAGTTACAGAAGGAGATTAATTTCTTTTGTTTCGAGATTTGAAGACAGTTCTAGGGAAACAGCGCTTCCGCACCAACAAAGAGCTTCAAAACGACAAAATAAACAGGCTGGTGGCAACCAGCGTCTTTAGTTAGGTAGTTTCCCCAGTGCCCTCTTGTGGCTTCAAGAGGGCACTGGAAAACTACCGGTATGAAAAATGTCCCAACCTTACCGTTGACTAAGTCGAAAAGTAAATGTGATTGCACTTGACTTCTGGTAATAAAAAAATATTTCTATTTACACTTCTTTTTTATCTTATGACCCATCGGAGTCTGGAAAAAATACTCCTTGTATAATAATGATTTTTTCCACGAACACGCGAAGAAACTAAGGCAAAACATTATTCCAAAAATATTCTTAAACTCACAGAGGTCTATAGCATCAAAATTAATTGAATCTTGAAGCTGTGAATATTTTTGACGATTGTATTGCCTTCTGATGCGTAAATATAGATATTTGGTAGCGAAATATGAAATCACTTTCATAATCAACAGTATTGAATATTTAAATTCATTAGATTATACTTAAACTTGAGTATCCACAAGCATTATTAAGTTTCGCAATCTGAAAAGATGTGCGCACCTCGTTTTGAAGTTAATGACAACGAATTATCACAATATAATGCAATAAATTGAAGATTTGGTAAATTTATCTGATTAATAACTTTTCTAAAACCTTCTTTCTTTCTTCGGCTCCAAGTATATATTGTTCTACTCTTAGTTTTACGGGAAAAAAGCTACTTTTCTAAATTTTGACTTTTAAAATCTTTTCTTTTGCAGATTCTAACCACAACACTCATCTTATGTAGTGCAGCTGAGGCAAGTTATCTTGTGTACCAAGACAGTCTTTCTCTAAGGTACATAGCAAAAGTCTACTACTTATCCGTTGGATTTCGCATATTTACATTTGTAAGTGTTTCCTTTCAGTTTCTTTAATGATTTTTCAATTGAACAAATATTCCTGCATATTTATTCCGGGTGGTCCGGAACTTGTTCCGGAATTCCACTGACAATTTTCTAAGGGTGATTGTTTAAGGCAGGACAAATTTTGTAATGGAATATGGGGTCTCAAACTCAAAAGTTAGATAGCGACTTCTGATGTTATTATTCACGCGAATGTTGTGCTATTGTGAATTTGTATTGCATTAAACCTAGGTTGTAAACCTTGATTATTGTATAATTTCTTGTACTTAATTCAGTGGCAAAGAGCCCATTTAGTGGCCAAACTTTGAGTTTTCGATGTTATGTTCTATTAGAAAAGTTGTTTGTCTTGACTTTTTCGATTACCGCTAGAAATTTGTCAGTGGCGTCTACTCTCTATATTTTTCTTATTGTAGATTGACGGGATAATTTATTTTAGATTGAAACAGACTGAGAACAAAAATAATTTTAGTGTTACAGGCAATTTTCAATAAATATATGTGTTCCTGAAAGCGATGATGTTCCTGTGAAAGCGGTAATTTTACGCTTATGAAAATTCTTGAAAAACTTTGCTTAAAGTTTATTTTGACCTGAATTGAAAGTGTATTCTTCATTAAATTTGTCTTTGTATTCCTGAGCATGTGTTGACGAGATGTTCTCGGCAGTGGCGAATCCAAGGGAGGGGGGTATTGGGCTGCAGTCCCCCCCCAGAGCTAACACAGAATTCTTGATTTTATTTAAAATTACTACAACTGTTTGTTCTTAATTTCCCTTTTTTTAAAAAATAATTAAAAACGTGACAACATTGCTTTCTGGCTTGACAGGCTCGAAAATATTCCTTCTTTTCTAGTCATTCCCCTTGTACTTGTAACGTCGACGCGGTAGAATCAATTTATTGGCTAGTTATTTCACTGCATTTTTTATTTAAATTATCGAAAGTTTTGTATTGTTATTTATGATTCTTATTGTCAGGTAAATAATGTCTGCTAAGTTAAAGTGTTTTTGTTTACATAGGACATGACGTTCGACATTCGTCACGACGATACAAAATTTTTAAGACCTCAACCACTGTTGTTCTCGTAAAAGAAAACATTTTGATATGTGAACGATGCGAATTTTATTAAGCTTTTCGCTTCGGGAACTTAAACCAGAAGAACTGCGCTGAATGCGGGGAGTGAAATCCTCGCTTGTGTCTGGTACAGTAGTTGTACCGACCCGCATTCAAAGGTAAAAATTTTCTGGTACCGTAAGGAAAAGGTTAAAGTCAATACCGACAAATGTTTAACTTTTTTGAATGCACTGTCTATAATTTAGTAATTTATGTTTACAAAATTGAGACTAGACTGCTCTTGTAAATTTGTGTATTTTCTTCCAGATCCTTGCTCTTTGTCTCCAGCTCAAACAAAAGAGAGACGGAGAACTGAATTCTTATGCATTGTCACTGTTTTGGATATTATTTACAGTTTGTAATTTTTTCACTTCTCCATTCTTCGATGTCTTCAGGGTAAGTTGGCAACTTTTCTCTAAAACGAATGCGTTAATTCTATAATGAAATTAATTCAGTGATAATGCAATTATATTCCTACCTTTCAAAATTCGACTTTTTAACAGGGAGTGATGAAGTCATTTCTTATAGAATTCTTTTCTCGTAAATTACGCTAATTAAAGAATGAATGAATATTTTGGGAAAAACACGCAATTTTTGGCTAATATGTTTCTTTCCTACTTTATCATTTATTTTTTAAATGTTGAAAAAGCGAGGAAGATATTTGATGTCGTGCTGTTTATCATAGCACATTTAAAAACTGTTTGAATACGATTCTATTGAGCATCTACACTATTATCCAGAAGAAATGAAAGAAAGTAGACAATTTTTAAAATGCACCACAAAAATTCCAACCAGTAGGGGGGAGTGGATAAAACCGGATACCCTTGATTCTGGCGCTATTAATTCTCCTTTGTAGCGGAAACATACTATCTTACACTCTATTAGTCAAGGAAAAGGAACAGTAATAGTATCGTGATGTTTCTGTTGAAATCGTTGCATCTGTGAGGGTTTATTTGTTTTAAGATGAGAACTCTCTAATGTTTGTTTGATTTTACATAAACCATCCTTATTTAATAATCATTACAGTTATAAATACTATATTTAGTACAGCTTATTATGCGTTTGCTAAGTATTTATACCCTATCAAAAAATAAAGATTTAGTCCACTATTTCATCGGTTCTATTTCGGGTTTTGTAACCTCTGCACTCGGGGTAAAACCGGGTACTTCAAGAGGCGTAAAACCGGGATAATCAGCAATGATGATTCCTCCGATAAAGAGAATAAAAACATATCAAAAGTTGATAATTGATGTTTTAATGATAACTTTTCTGATTTTAATACATGATAAAGGTTAAACCAATGTATAAACTGTCTTAACTAGGCCCATGAAAGTTGCAGTGGCGAAAACTGCTTATCATGCTAATTTTGTAACTAATATTCTTAAATTGTCATACAAAATAAAAAAAATTGCTACTTTTCCACTGAAAATTGAGTTTTCCTAATTTCCCATAGAGTTAACATGTGTAGCCGGTTTTAACCCAGTAGTGGGTAAAACCTGGTGTTTTGACTTTTTTTAAATAAAGATATCATTAGTTAAAAAATGGAGTTAAACTATGACTTTTGTGGAAAGATATATTGTACTCCGATAAGCAAAGAATATTTAAATAAAATTTGACTCGCTCCGTGTCGAATAGTTTAGTCGCAACAGGCTTTCGTGTCGTAGGTGCCCGGTGTGAAAAAATAATGCAGAAATATTCGCTTTCGGTTGAGAAAAATTGAGTATTCCCTTCCTCTTTGAAATTTCAAAAAATTGAGACAGGCGGTGTTGGATGTTAAGCAACGATAGCAAGACTCTGAAAATTTTAATTTAACTATTTATAAAACATTAACCCGGAAGTTGACTTTCTCCTCTTTCGATGTTGAAAAAGTTACAATTGAAATCAATATTTCAAGCATCTGTTTCATTTATTTTATATGATAAATTCAAATTATACCGAAGATGTATGATTATGTGGATTTATTTGATCTCAATCTCTGTTTTCGGAAAAGGATGGTGGAAAGAAAAATTAAAGAAAAACGTTTGCCAACAATCACGAAACGACTTTTCTGGATTTATTATGAACTGTTTTGCTAATAATCTGATATTTTCCTGATGTTGTTCCTTCAAATATCTATGATTACTATTCATTCCAGGAAAACTTAGGTGACATAAATGACTCACCAATCTTTGTGTTTGGAGTCATAACTTTCACCATACTAGTAGCGGAAACTGCCCTCTCCTTGTTCACTGACCCTCAGTACAGTGTTTTCTGGGACGCAGAAAAGGTAAGCTCAGATGAAATGTGTTTAATTGCACTCTTAAGCATTGAAATGAGAAAAACTTGGTGATTTTTTTTCAGTGGTGGCGAATCATAAGAATAAGACACACTGTCAATGCATTTCTGTCATGCGCTGCTGTTTTGAAATGCATATCTAAAATCCCTTGAAGATCGTATTACCTATATCTCAAAATTAATATAGGAAACTAGAAGATACGTGCTCGTATAAGACGGGCATTTATCCCTCCAAAACTTATCTCATTTTCACAGATTTACTAACGAAAGTTATAGTAGAAAATCTCATTTACATTGGCAGAGTGCCTAAGGAATTTAAAAAAACATGAAAAAAGAACTGATGAATCGATTGACAATAACCTTCATTTAACAATAATCTTACTTTTAACAATTACTTTCGTTTCGTCCGAGTAAAAATATGGCAAAATCCACTAAGAGAAAAAAAAATGCATTACCACACAAGTACAAAATAAATAAATACTGAAAGAAAATGATAAGAAAGAAATAAAACTGTTAACGCTGCTCAATTTATATGTGAAAAACGCCATGAAACAATTGCCACGAACTTTCGTTTTCATAAATAACTTTATCGAGGCAAAAACAGATGAAGACATTTTATTGAAATTTATTCCAATCCAGCATGAATAATCATAAAAAAAAATACTGTCCGAGCTCTTTGACGCCATAGCAGAAATCGGATTTGTGCGTTCGTTTATGACGGAGAGCAAAGGGGCATGTTTATTTATAAGCGTAAGACAGATCGCCTGAATCTGTTTGGAACGCAGCCAAACCAAACCGCGTGAAGGCGTTACTGGATAAGTGAGAGACAGATCTGGGCTATTATATTAGTAATATTCCCCGAAAGAGGCATTTTTCAATCCATTTTCCTTCTTGACATGATACAGTTGATAGGCTGCTTTGCACCTGTTCGCAGTTATTTCTTGGGAAGTGAGAGCACACAAAGAAGTAGTTCTTGAAAATTTTAATAAGAAATTTAATTAGAATTTTTTCTATATTTTAACAATTTTCTTCTTACCGTTAAGGCATATTATCTCCTAAAAACCACTTTACGGGAATTTAAAATTCAAAATATAAGCTTTTCAGTCACGCCAATTTTATTTTCGTACAATTTGTGTGTAATTTTAAAATTTTTTAAGATATTTTAAAGTATATTTTACAATAATATTTTGTTTTATGTATTGCATTTACACATATGCAGGTTGTGATGATTTCAAATACATTCTTTTTTGCGTGTTATCGTTGCTATATAATTGAGAATAAATTTTGAAATGTTATATAAAAACAGATGAATCAATCCTAAAAAATTATCGTGTACGTTTTTCAGATAAAGGATTCGAATTTCCTTTTAGTGTACCAGTTTCCGGTCCACGAGAAAAAACAATATTCTGTTTAAAAGAATGTCACGATCTAAAGCTGATATTTTGATTAGGGAAAGGACATTAATTTCTTCTTTTTAAAACCCTTTATGGAATTATTTCGAGGTAAATCAGCGATAAAGGTAATGCGAAATAAAAAAAAAACATTTTTTAAAAATCATATGAGATTATCTCACCACCTTAAAATGTGCGCATTTAAGAATATAATTTTAGAAGTAATGATCAATATTTCACCATTGTCGTCGTTGAATCTTAGTACAGTAGAGTCTTAGTAATCCGAAATAGATTAGACTGCATCTTGTCCGAATCGCCAAAAGTCCGGATTAAATGGAATTTGCTTTAAAATTTATGTAGTACAATTGAAGAATAGTTCGAATTCTTCTACATAGATGGAGCTAGGGACTTGCTTATAGATGTTATTTGGCTTTCTTTGTCTTGAGCGTCTGTTTTGAAAGAGGGTGACTTTTTGCATTTTGGTTTCTGTCTCCTTATTGTTTCTGTTTTAAAGTTATCTGCTGACTTTTTCTTTTTTCCTTTTATCCTATTTTCAGATGTTGGACAAAGTTCAGGCCACATAAAGGAATAATTTTTGAGTAATGGTCATTCCTTTATTCAGAAAATTTTTGTCCTGTTTTAGAACTACAATGGCGTGTGGCCTCTGAAGAAGAATCGCCATTTTAGTTCTTTTCCAATTTTCATCCATTTTGCTTTCATTCTAATTGTATTTTCCTTTCTAATTTTCTTATTTGTGTTTTAATTATTTGATAAGTTCTGTATGTAAATACGTTTATTTCTGATGATGAAGTCACTTAATGCTGCTGCGTTAGTGCGCGAAAAAGGTGTATTGTTGTCATTTTTATTAATGTTTTATTAATGTTTACTTTTCTATATTTTTTAACTTAATTTTTGAAGTTCTAATTACGTAGTACAAGTTTCATATGAGTAAAACTATAAAAATCGAACTTTTTTTTCATAAACACATGAAATTTTTCCTACAGCTTCATTAACATACAGAATGCGCGCATTATTATTTTCTTGCTGAGCGTGACTCTACTGTAATGCCCAATATTTTGCCTTAGTCATCATTGGATGTCGGTACTTTCATTGAAATGCTTGATGAAATGAAAACCACGCTGATTCAGTGACTGAAGCCCGGCACTTTTAACGTCTTGCTTAACCTTCCAGCGGGCTCGCGTTTGCAAGAGATACTTGAATTGTGCATCGTATTATATATTTATATCGTTATTTTATATATTTAAGAGCAATTTTACTCATAAAATCTTTGTTTACTATTAGGCTAATAAATACAAATAACATAAATGAAAGTTGCATTTATTTTTGTAAAATAACACAATAATTAATAAATTTAATAAATAACACAATAACAAAATAATTTTGTAATATATATATATATGTAATACGATGCACGATATGTCGTAAAATTTGCATCAGCGCGCCCGCTGGAAGGTTAACTCTTTAATCTCGAGGCGTCTTTTTTCTTCTAGCTCCTTTAAAACAGGGACTCTTGGAGGGGGGAAAGCGACATGAATTGGACTCTCCCAACCTGGGTGGTCATTTACTCCACCACCTCGCCCCTGCTATAACCTTCCCTTAAGGCTTAAGGAAATGGGCTGTGTTTGGCAAGGATAATTGTACCTCCCCTTACCGCGCTTATTTCCGAAGCGATCTCATAACCTCATCTCCCCTCAAAAGAAGCCAACCACCTCAGACCGGCCTTCGTCGCTGTTAAGAGGAAATTTTTTGACGGTGCTCGGTGTGAGAGGGTTAAAAACATAAGTGAAGCAAGTCCTGTTTTAGCGGAATTGTTTTCATTTGTTAATACCTAATACAACTTCTGTACCACTAAGTCACTAGTGTTTCACTCTCTTCAAGTTGCTAATTTGTGGAGTTTCAGATAACCCTAAAGATAGTTTCATTCCCTTATTCTACTGTATTGCCGTTGATCATTAGATTTATTGCAGCTGAGAAAAAACAAGTTTCGGTAAGCCCATAGATAGGGATAAATGGAGCATAATTATCTGGATGGACACTTTACTATTCTTTCATTCAAATCCCCGTTTTAAGTGAATATTTGAGATTTCGTCTAGCCCGTTATCTGATGCTTAAATCTATTTCCACTGTCCTAAACCAGAAAAAATTAAATTATCCAAAATTAAGAAACACCGATGTTTAGAATTTATGACATTATTGACTGTAAGCAAGACTTGTTTAGAATTTGTTTTGACGAATGCGAAATATTTGGAATTCTAAGTGATTAATAAATAAGTAAAGACTACTGTCGTTAGATTTGTTGATAATACTTGAATTAATAAATATAAAGTTTTACAAATTTAATGGTGAGAAAGGAAACAGCCGAAACCATAGAAATATTTTTGTTAATAAGATTTCAAAATTATCATTCACATACATCTTTTTCAATTGTGTTTTAAAAAATCGCCATATTTTTAAAAAGTTGTATATTTGTTATTTCCAGCCAAAGATTGAAATCGTGCAACTGAACAATGGGCATCGTAGCACAAAATACAAACTTGCTTTTATTTAAAATTATCTATGCACTGTGTTGTTAATAGTTTTGATTCAGTACTAATACAGAAATTTAGAATTTTAGAAATAAAATATTGGTTGAAAAATATTCCATTGTCGAATTAATCATGTATTTAACGGAAATCTAATTTTTTTAAATTTAAAAATCCGTCTACTACAAATGCAAATCATTAAAGAATGATCAGTAATGAGATTTACAGCGTATGAAATATTCAAATATTTCTGATTAGTCTATCCGTGTAAGTCTGTAACAGAAGTCCATCATAAAACAGTTCCAATAAATATGGTCTTGAAATCAGAAAAAGAATTTTAAATGATGCTTCAAATATCTTGGAAATTATGCTGTCATCTTCTTAATCTTTAGAATGGTGCGAAATGTGATTGCAAAGAGACCGGCTATTAGATAACGTAATCCAACTGGTAATAATTATCGAAGCATACAGGCCCGGCCTTAGCAAGTGCGAGGCCTAATTGGAAACAATTTTTGATAGCCCCGATTCCCAGTCAACTTGCATCAAAGCCGTTGGGTCATTAACATTCAACATAAACTTAATTTTAAAAATAATTTAAATTAATTAAAGTTTAATTAATTAATTAAATTAAAATTAATTTTTTAAACACATCTTTGAGTAATACTAAAAGGAGTATTTTTTTATTTTAATTATTATCTACTTTCAATTATATTATACATATTATGGAATTATTTTTTGAATGTGGAACACTTCTATTATTATGAGATACTTGTAAACTTTATAGTAATCATTATTACATATATTATGGAATCTTAAAATCAATTTTCCTCAAATTTACAACCAGGTGGCACCCCTCATATGGAATCAAATTTTAAATAAATTAATAGATCATTTCATAATTCTGAAAATATTAGAAAAATTAAGCTGGTTTGTTCAGACTATCGAATAAAATAATTAAAAAAAGAAAGGCCGCAGATTTTTTGCAGTAGCTAAAAAATTTAGTTATTATTTTAAATAAGCTCAGCAGAGATTATATTAAAATAATTACATTAAGATATGAATCATTGGAAGGAAAACAACGAAATTTTAAAGTACTAATTTGTACTCACCCAAAAAAACTGGTTGAAATAAAATAAAAATTTTCTATATACGTCGCTTTTTATGATTCCAATGATCTTTCATGCCGACTTCGAAGAAAGTCGAACAACGCGTTTGGGCGTGACTGGATAACAAACGAATTTACAGGTAAAGGAAATGTTGAAAACTCAATTTAAAACAGATTTCGCTTGGTTCAGTCAAGAAAAGCGCATTTATGAGTATGTGACTGTCTTTTAGCGTTCCAGAAGACACACCTCTGAACCTAGACTTACCAAATTTGGTACAAATACATTGTAAAGGATGGGAATGTGCGCCTCAGAGCGTTTTTTTAAAATTTTAATTATTTAAAAATTAAGCAAGAATATGGTATGTTTTAGCGATAAATGCAAAAAATATTATGACACGAAAAACTTTGATACACTGTCTTGAATTCAAAAATATACGTTTCAAATCTAATTTACAAGTTTATTTGTCGGACAATTTTTCTTCTTAAATTGGAAAAATTTATGCTTAATTTTCAACAATAGTCTGCAATGTTGTAATGAAAGTCGAATCAATTTCATTGATTCATTAAATCTTTAAATCTAATGTTTCTCTTGCGTTAAAAAACGAGATTTAAAATTTATTTTGTTTTGATTATAGTAATATAACACCTTCATTTGTTATAATAGAATACAGTCCATTTTCCTTGCTCTGCTAGTTTTTTAAAAAATTTAATTTCTTGTTACTTCAACTAAATTTACTTTTTGGATAGATTTACTTTATTATTTTGATAAATTTAAATTTTAGCTATGAACTTAAACCTATTTGTTCACTTAAGGTAGGGTAATCCTCTCTGGAAATTGTGACATCTGTTTATTTCTTATAATTAGGTTAAACAATCGCGTTATAATTAGTTATATAATGTGCAATAATTGTAATTTCAATCTGAACAAACCATCTCTAGCATGATCAAAACGAAAATTAATCTTCATTAAATTTCATAATTTTAAAGAGCCAACCTAATACTTTTTTAACAATTGAATGTAAAGATCTAAATCTTTAATTTGATAAGATGCAAAACACACTGACTCAAGATTTAGTTTCAAGTATTGATACATTTCCTGTTTACTGTTTTTCTTTTCCTTGTATTACTAATTCATTCTTTTGAAACAATTAATGCTTTCAGCTTACCAAAAATTAAATAATTTGACGCATTTAAAGTAAGTTGGCATAATTAATTTACAGTTGATATGGCGATTCTAGGCTACGGCGAACTCCGTCGTGCCGAACAAAAACACGAGATGAATTGGGTAGATTTTTATGAATAAAAACATTTTCACGGTTGTGCGATGATGCCGGAACTGGCCTGAGCTTGTGCATAATGTGTTGTAGTTTACCAACAAAAGTCGTCTGGTCAATCCTGGATTTGTTTTCCACGAAAAATTCACCTGGCAACCTGATGTTAGTTCCGTAAGTTAGTTGTGCAGGAGTAGCTTCGAGGTCTTCTCTGTAAGTTGCTCTCCATCCCATTAATACCGTAGGAAGTGCATCCGCCCATCCTTGGTCTGCGTGGCATCTTATTGAGGACTTTAGATTTCGATGAATCCGCTCGATAATTCCATTTGAGGATGGTCGATATGGTGAGGTCCGAATGGTTTCAGTTCCCAAAAGTGCAGCTAAGGACTTGAATAGATGAGATTCAAACTGCTTTCCTTGGTCGGTTGTTATCTTTGATGGGGCTCCAAAGCGGCAAATCCAGTTTTCGTATAACGTACGGGCAACTGTTTCTGCAGTGATGTCTTGGATTGGAAAAGCTTCGGGCCATCTTGTAAAGCGATCGATGCAAGTGAGGCAGTATGAATACCCTCTCGAAGGTGGCAGTCTTCCAACAATATCAACGTGGATGTGTTCGAATTTTGCAGAAGGAAGTTGAAAAGATCCTAGAGGTGATCTTATATGCCTTGAGACTTTATTGCGCTGGCATTCTAAGCAGGACTGTGCCCACATTGCGATATCTTTCTTCATGAAAGGCCAAACAACTTTTGTGCTCAGAAGCCTCTGTGTAGATCTGATTCCGGGATGAGATATTCCATGGAATGTGTTGAAAATGATCTTGCGGAAACTTCTAGGCACGAATGATCGAAGAATCCCCAAAGAAGTGTCACAATATAGATTCGAATCCTGATAATACATGGGTTGGAGTTTTAGATTAGTCTTGTCAGGATAAGATAGTAATTCCTGCAACTCTGCATCAGTTTTTTGCTCCTCGGCCATCTTTTTGTAGTCAATAGGAGATGGTGTATCGATAGTTGTAATCCTTGATAGAGTATCCGCAACAACATTTTTTTCTCCTTTAATGTATTGGATGTTGGTCGAAAATTGACCAATGTAATCAAGGTGTCTGAGTTGTCTAGGGCTTGCTATCTCCGGTTTCTGTCGGAAAGCATAGACGAGAGGCTTGTGGTCTGTAAAAATTATAAACTGACGTCCTTCCAGCATGTGACGAAAATGCCTAATGGATGCGTACACTGCAAGTAGTTCTCTGTCATAAGCACTGTACTTTTTTTCCGCCGTCGACAATTTTCTTGAGAAAAATGCGAGTGGTTGATAGCCGTTCGAAGAGCTTTGTTGTAGAACTCCTCCGATGGCCGTGTCGGAGGCATCAACGGTTAAGGAAATACTAGCATGTGATGATGGGTGAACCAAAGTTGCAGCAATTGCCAAATCATTTTTGCACTGTTGGAAGGCTTTCTCGGCTTCAACTGTCCAAACTATAGTTCTTTTGTCTTTTTTCTTTGCACCTTTCAGGTAATGAAGCAATGGAGCTTGGGTGGATTCGGCATGCGGGATAAAACGTCTGTAAAAATTCATCATCGCCGAAAACCGTCTCATCTCTTGTACAGTTGAGGGTTTGGGGAAATTGACAATTGCGGAAACTTTGTCTTCCATTGGTTGTATTCCCTTTTCGGTAATCTTGTATCCAAGGAAGTTCACTTGAGATTTTCCAAAATTACACTTTGAAGGGTTGATTCGAATTCCTTGGTCTTGAAAACGCTTAAAAAGGATACGTCGATGGCTGATGTGTTCCTCTTCGTTTTTCGATACTACCAAGACGTCATCGATGTAGGGCATGCAGAAGTCGAGATCTTGCAAAATGCTGTGGATAAATCTTTGGAATGTCTGCGCAGCGTTACATAAGCCAAAGCTCATAAAGGGAAATTCGAAAAGCCCAAAAGGCGTGATGACTGCTGTTTTCGGTATGTCCTCTTCTCTCACCGGTATCTGATGGTAAGCTCGGAAAAGGTCGATAGTTGAAAAAATGGTGTTTCCTTCTAGTAGAAGTGCCACGTCATGGATATGAGGTATTGGGTATTTGTCAGACTTTGTAACTGCATTCAGTCTTCTGTAATCGCCGCAAGGTCTCCAATCTCCATTCGTTTTCGGCACTATATGCAATGGTGATGCCCAACTGCTTTTGGATGGTCTGAAAATGCCTTGATCGATCATGTATTGGAATTCTCGTTTGGCTATGATTAGCTTCTCAGGTGGAAGTCTTCTTGCTCTTGAAAATACCGGAGGTCCAGTCGTTTCAATATGGTGTTCCACTTGATGTTTCGCTTTAGCCTTTGCTTCCACTCGAGTAATTTCGGGAAACTCCATTAAAAGTGCTTTGTAAGGAGAGTCTTCAGCAAGAAGAGTGATTTTTCCTTCAGACGAAGCTATCATTTGAACTGAAATCTTCCTTCCAGTGCTCGTGTCGATGAGGCAGTTATTTTTCATATCGACTAGCAAACCGAAGGTTTTAAGAAAATCGGCTCCAATGATGGGGTGGGATACAGATGCTATGATGAATGGCCACCGGAACACTCTTAGAAGGTTTAGGTCCAAGGTAAGAAGTTTTTCGCCAAAAGTTGAAATAGTAGTTCCATTTGCTGCAAAGAGTTTGAGTTTAGAGGCAGTGCAATTCTTTTCTTGGATAGTTCTTGGTGGAATGACGGAAATTTCGGCACCTGTGTCGATTAAAAATCGGAATCCAGTTGATTTGTCGGCCAAAAACATTCTTTAGATTGGCCGTATACGCTTGTGGCCTCAAGCGATGGCCTTTCTAGTTTTCCTGATTGTAACTGCAAGGTTTTTTGCAATGTCTGGCCGTGCTTCCAAATTTATGATGAAACCAACAAATTCCAGCACTGGGGTCGAATCTTCGTGAACTCGAACGGCTTCCCGAAAATCTTCCACGAGGTGGACTTCGGGATTGTCTTCTCCACTTTGTTCTGGTGTCTTGGAGATCTTTGACTGATTTAGAGAGCTCTTCTATTTGCCTTCGAAGTGTGTGGCAGTCCTTGCATCCGCCATTCGGGCCTTCGACCAAGTGGATGGACGACGAGTCAGTAACTTCCAAGACCTTGTCTGCCATCTTTGCAAGAGCATCTAAATCACCGGTACTGACAGCTAGGATTTGCTGCACAGCTGTGGGCAAGCGTTGTAACCATAAATTTTTCAGAAGGTCTTCTGGTACCTGAGAAGAGAGGTCTCGCATCTTGCACAGGAGTTGAGTCGGACGATCGTCCCCAAGTTGCAGCTCTTGTAGAAGCAATTTAAGCCGGTGAGTCTCTGAATCTGCAAATTGCTCAATCAGGCGCTCCTTTAAAGCTTCATACTTTAGTTCCTCAGGTGGGTTCAAAATTATGTCACTGTCTTGTGCGATCACATCTGTTTCAATGGCAGCTACAACATGATGGTATTTGGTTTCGTCTTTTGTAATTCCAGCAATGGCGAACTGGCTTTCAATCTGTGTGTGTGTGCAAAATATAAATTTGGGATTCTGTTTCCAAAATGGTGGTGCCTTGAATGACACTCTAGCAACGGCAGGACTGGAATCGTCATTTATTGAAGGATTAGACGTTAGCGGAACATCTTTATCCTCGCCAGTCATCTTGATGCGTTAAAGTTGTTTTATATCCGGGTCACCACTTTGTGGGTTAGTGTTGGCTTCAATTACCTAACCTACATATTTGCCTGCCTGGTTTAAAATATGCTAGAGCTAAGAAAACAAGGTTTAAGTTAAAGAAAATTTAATTACAACATATTTACAAGACTTTGTACAATTTCAAGATTAGTGAATCACGCTTATAGATTAAGTCAGCATCGCTCCGGTGGCGGCAGTGTTTTTTCTTCTGCTTCGCTGGTTTATAAATAGACTGAAGGAGTTGCTGATTTGCATACTTTCCGAGTGAAAAAATAACCACAAAGCGGCACTGTCAATTGGATTTGAACCTCGTGGCAAATGTCAGGTTTTAGTTTCACTTTGTAGTACCGCTACACAGTTAATAAAATGGGCGAATCATTCGGTCGATGAATACAGCTGGTATTTAATACGACAAAAGCAATTTAAAAATAAAGGAACAATAATCTGAGCTCACCTTTTAAAACTACGAAAATGTGTAAGTATTCCTTATTCCTTTGTGCGTCCTTTTTCTCTCGGGTGACTGAAAACAGAAACGTTACATTTTCCTCTCAATTATTTGCAACTAAAGAAGTGGGTGGTGTCCAAAAAGTGTGAAAGCTTATCCCTTCCTCCCCCCGAAACACATAATACCCCTTTTCCTAGACTCAAAATTGCATGATCTCTTTATCTCCCTTGTCAGACAGGGTAGTAAAATGAGCTGAAGAAAAAGAAGGAAAGAAAAGAAAAAATATGTCATTGTGCCCTCTCTAGCAAGAACCCCATACTTCTTGCAAAGAGAGATTCTTCGGACATGCTGGGAGCCTGCGGGAACAATAAAATGTCAGCGGCATCAGTTTGTTGTAATACTAGCGATTTTGTTCAAGAATTCCACATTTTCCAGGGCCCCTCCGGTAGTATAATGTCTCATTCATGCTTATAGGAAACGAAATACTCAGTGTTCTCGATCCCTTTGCTATAGTTTCAAAGACACTCCCTTTTCTCTGGTATTTATGATAGCAGGGAAAGTCTTAAAGCGTTGTTGACTTGTGAGTACTGTAAAAAAAATTGGACCATACTGTTCTGCAATTAGATTTCAAAGCATGAAATATATCCTAAGAATAGTATTTTGAAATTTAAACGATACATGATTTTAATTAGAATATGTTCGTGTACAATGTAATTGTAAATCAAATGAAAGCACAAAATTAAATTACCCTAAAAATGCCTGAAAAAATTCCACGGCCCCCAAAAGTTGAGGGGTCCATAGGCAGTTGCCTATATTGGCTATTTGATAAGCCGGCCTTATAAATAAGGAGTTTTTGGGAAACAAATATTATGATAAACTGAAACAAAAAAACTCTACGAAACTGGGATAAAGGATCATTCAAGAATAATGGTTTCAGTAGTTTGATTATAAAAAAATACAAAATTATTACACAATTGATTTCAGACAAAACGGTTAATAATTTACAAAACTTTTTCTGTAAATCAATCTCAGTATTCTTTATTTATAGGATCGAATTTTTAAATTATAGAACAACAGGACATAAAACTACAAAAAGGTTATTAGAAAAAATCACGAAGACGAAGGTTTCAGAAACTACCTTTCCTTTTTTTCCCCTGCTAATTCTTTCAAAATATCTCTAGCTATATTTATAATTGCAGTATAAAGCATACAGTTCAAGACTACAAATTTAAGATCAGATAATTAAGCTTTCACTTGCAAAATGTTAATAAACATAATTAAAAACATTATTTTTTCCGATTAAGGCTATAATTAGAGTACTAATAATTTATTCTACTAAAATGAGCTTTTCGTCAGTAAGCAAATTACTTGTAATTTCTATAAAACACTCATCAAAAGACTTACTGGTAGAGTAGAAAGAAATATGCAATGGTGTCAAATGCATATTTTATAAAAAAAAATAATAACCAGATTTAAATCAACATTTTCATCATTATTTTAATGATTGTGTAGAAAAGAGATAATCTTTTTATATCGGACAATCAAAATATATTAATTATTCAGGCAATCAAAATAAGAGACAAAAAAGTCTCCTCGATGTTCAAAAAAATTGCTTGGAAATTCAACTCAAACTGAATTTCCAGTAATTATTATTATGTCCACGACATTCAAACGGAAGTATATACTCTTATTTCGCATCTGAACATTTGAAAAAACTTATTTTATTTTATCCTGAACATCCGCTAGTAATTTATATTTGCAAAACTTTCTTAAATCTATTAAAACAAATCATGTTTTTGTAATGAAACAAAAACATGTTCTTAAAAATAATTTGTTAAAAACAATAATAAATTGATTTTAATTTGAATAAATTCGATTACATTCTATGTAGCATGCTAGCGCGGGGCCCCTTAGGCTCGGGGCCCTATTTGGAGCAATCGGTCCAATCGGCTTAAGGCCGGCCCTGGAAGCATAAAAAGTATTCCTGAAAATAATATGTTATTAAATTCGAGAAATTTCTTTCGATCTTTTATTCTTTAAAAAATTTCTTAATTTAATAATTATATCTATTTAGATTTCAAAGTGCCTTATTTTTTAAGATCAAGAATTTGTAAATTAAAAGATACAGATTCTTTAGCTAAATGGTTGACTGACTGATTAGCAGCATTGTTCTTTTGAAGGTATCTTGTTTTTGATCCTTTGCTATTTCACTTAGACATTTGAGCATTTTATCATTTTTGAGGTTTTTAAGAAACGGCCCGGTAAATTGTTTACATCAAACAATTGCAACGTCCTTGATTCAGCTAACAATAAAATGACCAACAGTGGGAAAATCAGACGGAAACGTTTTTTTCCGGATCTCCCGTTATGGCTGTTAAATGAATAAAATGTCTATTTTCACTTACAAGTTAATATCCGGCATTCAAAAACTGTTAGACTCATGTGCCTTTTACCAAACTGTTGCTTATTATACTGACTGTTGGAGGCTTTGCTAGTTTTTCTTCAAGTGAAACAGAAGTGTGTACAAGTTCCAGGCAATTACCTAGCCCCAAATACTGGAGCTAAACTCAGACTTCTAACTCAGGTGATATCTAGGTGCTCAAGGTCACTTTGGCAAACAGAAGCTGCAATACATTCTCTTTATCACGAGTCTTTGACTCATTGGACTATTATAGTTACGCTGGATCTATTGGGATTAGTCACGACACAATAACATTTTTTAGAGAATGCCATGATGTCTCTAACTAGTTTAAAGATTTGTAATAATGAGTCTCGAAACTGAAGTCTTCTCAGTTGGTATAAGGTACATTTATGCTAGTTACTTTAAGGAGAAATTCTGTTGAGAGATTTCCCACTGCAACAACGTGCTCATGTTTGAATACATTTCATCTTTCAAAACTAATGACTCGTGTCAGTTTTTAATATTCTTAACCGTTCGACGCGCGCAGCTCGGACCTTTTAATTCTCTCCACTTCCAAGAAGGATTGAAGTCTGACCCTTTTAGTATTCTTCATTATTTATCTGATATTTGGACACCCCCCATTCAATAGATCCTCCCACTATGTGGAGTGCAGATGTCGCCATATTGTCCGCATAGGCGTTACGCCGAATTAGTTACTCAAATGATTGTTCGTAATATTCAGTTTTTAATAGCAGATATTAATTTACTCATTTCATGACTTTATCATATCAAATTTATTGTTGTAAGAAACGGTTGCTCACAGAATTTGTTACAGTCAAGGAAAGAAACAATGCACCACCATGTTTGGTTTAAGTGATGGAAGACTTGTGTGCCCTGCGTTTTGAAAGTGAGGAAGTACTTGGCTGCTCGTGTCTTCGCTTTATGATGACTTTTTTGAAACAATACCCTCACTCTTTTCTTTCAACCTTCCACTGAGCGCATCTGCGCAAATTTTACGACAAACGGGATTTTTCATACCCTGTTCTCCGGATTCGGGGTCAAAAATGTTTGAAAGTCATTGCTGTTCCTTCATGCAAACCCTTTCTTCAGGATTAAATGTTTTTGCCCGAGTTTCAAGGTGAGTTCATACGGTTTTGAGCGCGCTCGCTCATGCAATTTGATAATTTTTTTCAAGTCTTAACGTTTCATTTTGGTAATTATATATCCAGCGTGCATTACGGCGATTTAATACTTCATTTTACACTGTAAAAATATCAATATGTAATAAGCCAGCTAATACTCAACCAAGCCGAAGAATTTTCTTGAAAAACTTAGCACTAAGTCTTATGAAGAAACACTCTACTACTCGAAGAAAAATCTGACCATCTCTATGCCACTATATGACATTACCACATCTTTATGTCTAAATTATCCGTCACAACCTGAAGAGGAAAAACTTGTGGTTTGTGTGTGAAAGAAAGAAAAAGACCATCAGCATCCATGAAATGCAGTAGGAACAACAGATATACTTGCAGGCGTCACTCTTTCTCAAAAGTTCAATGTTTCGAATGCAAGGACAGTGATTAAAAACTAACAAGGAAGTCTTTATTCTATAATCTTTTATTTTATTATAGTATTTTTTATTATATATTGCTTGTTTTATTTTTACAAAATGACATTATATTCCATTACTTTCTCGATTTCAGTATAATTTTAGAGTTTACAAATAATATTAAAATAAATTTTCACTCTTCATGTGCAGATTTGCTTCTGTGACCTGTTTATTATTACTGTTAGGAAATATCTTACAATTTCCATAGTATAAGGAAAGAAAATTAAGCAGTATGTGCAACAGATATACGACACGCGTAAAAAGTACGACACGTGTTAGAAGTACGACGCGCGTTAAAAGTACGACACGCGCCTACCAGTGCTAGAAATTATAGCGCGCTGAAAGGTTAAGCCTCTCCACGAAGGTCATTGATTAATTTTAGAAAGCTAAAGTTAAAATTAATAGGTATTAACAATACTAATTACGAGATTGTTCATCTGCAACCGTCAGGCGCATCGCGCCCGAACTCGCCAGTGCGAATATTGCGCCCGAAGGAGGGTATAATTATAGGCATTTCACATTCCCCACACTGCTCTACCGTTCATATAGATGTGATAAAATTATCAAAACAACATTCTCAAAAAGTTGCTTGCTTGCTTATAATGAGAGCGAATACTTAGTATTTTATAATTGCTTTTTTCTGTTATGTATACAGTGGAATTTTTAAAGTTTAAATTTTTTGTGTCTGAAATTTAAGTACAGTCAATAATAATTTGTTTTATGTCACAGGATGAATTTCTGACGGAACATCAACCGTTATTATCAAGGCTATTTTTCTCCTGGTTAAACAGGTGAGTCAAAATGTATGGTATTTTATTCACTCGATATGGAAGTCCTTACTGAGGTTTCAAAAAGAATGGAAGCAAATTTATTAAAATAAGTAATTTATTCCCCAATAATTTTATACAAGGTGCGACAGCTCATGAATTATGTACGCAATAATAATTAATTGCTCATCGTTATATTTTAAATATTTTCAATTTATCATTCATTATTTTCATTTTATTTTTAATATTTTTAGTAAATTATAATAATATTTTTTCAACTGCATCATTAATCCATGTTGATTTTAGCGAAGCAACTTCATTTTCTTCCTGCTGTACAGTAAAAATAGATAAAATGGACGTCTGGTTTCTAGATAAAGTTAACGTCTCACAGTGGTCCAGTTTCTGTTTTTAGCGCGACAATATCGAAATTTCGAGGTCGGCAAATGGGATTATTTTCTTTTGGGGTAGGTAGAAAACCGTTTGGTACCCTGAAAACCATTTTTTTTTTGTATAAACACGCAGTCTTAGCAGGGTTCACGGAGGGTAAAGTTGCGAAATATCTTCCGAACACTTGAGTCGCATTTCAGTGAGCCTTCAGATTTTGTTCTGTAAAGTCTGGTAAATTATATCGTTTTCAACATATTATTTTAATATTTTTCATATTTTATACTATATTTTAAACGTCCTTTCTTCACTAAATTTTCAAATTTAAAGTGAATTCAAAAAATTACACAAGTTTGCACTCCTTAAGACTACCTTAAATCATTTCTGCACTCTATCTTCTCCAGAAGTTCCACAAAATTATCCCCGATAGGCCCCGTCATTTTCATTTATTTTATTTTTTAATAACATCTATGTCGGTGAAGAATTATCGTATTTAAGTGGGAGTTACTCAATCTAAAAGACATTTAAACTTTTTAGGAAGTGAACGCTGAATGGCTTCAAAAACATTTTAAATCGATTTCGACATTTATTTCTGATTCAGAAGTTTTCATAAACACACCAAAAATGCGAAAAGTGTTTAGCAGTGCAGAACGCGATTCGAAATTTTAAAGACAGTTAGGTTCCTTCAGTGACATCATCTCAAGCACTGTCTTCAGCTACAGCTACATGGACGGTAAAATTAAGGAAACTTACAACAAAGAGTTTTTCATAAATAACAAATAATGTAAAACATATTCACACGATGAAAAGCGCTACCCTCATCTATTACGCTTAAAAGTTAGTTATTAAAATGCTTTGGAATATTTCCGTATTTCCTTTCATGAAATTGAATTTTCATATTATTTTTGTGAAAACTGCAGCAATTTTAGTCTTAAAGTAAGTTTATTTTTAGATTGAATGGTATTCAGACGACATTTCTATTACATTAACGAAATCCTTTCACTTTTTAATCGTCTTGGAAGCATGCATATATAGCGCAATTATTTATTATATATATTTAAACATTGCAATTATTTGGAATGTTAAAAATAAAAATAATACCTATCAGACTTTACTAAAATTTTACAAATATTAATTTTATGCTATTTCCTTCATTTGATAAAATTTCGCAGAATTTTTAATCTTTTATGCAACTATTATTAACTTTTGCGTAGATTACAATAATTTCCTCCATAGAGAGCAATAGGAATGAATTAAATAAATTAATACAAATCAAACAACATCCAATCGATTGTTATGAAACTTCACAGAATACAACTGAAGTTCATTTCCTTTAAACTGCGCAAATTTCAAGGATCTACTGTTCTTAGTTTCGACGTCATGAATTTTGTCTTGCTAGAAAACGTGACCAGTGTGCGTCTGAAAGCTGTTTCCCATAAAAGAATCCCAAAAAGTATAATTTACGTTATAATTGATGCATTTATAGGAAAAATCTATCGTCTCTCTGTTCTGTTTCTTCAGTGATGTCCTGTCACAAAGCCCTTGAGAAATTCTTTCTTTTTCATTGATATGCTTTTTCTGCTGTGGGGGCCGCTACTAATGAAGCATGATGATATGAGAGTCGAAGTTTGCCAAAATGAGTGTCACATATAACAAAACAAGGATATTTTTACCACTCAATTATTTTAACTTGTTGAAGGAAATATTAAGTGTTAAAGCGCTGAGAATTTTTTGCCATTGAAACTTCTCAAAATATTCAATTAACACAATATATTTCGTCCAAAGTGTAAATACATGAAAATTATAGTGAAAGCTGCTTTAGTTTTAACTGCGTGATCTTTTCAGTACTCATCGAGGAAACTCCTCTGACAATGGTTTTGATTATAATTCTTTCTTATTAAAGCCCAGCTTTTGTAACGTCTAAATAAACGAAATAAAAACAATACTAGAAATAGCATATTTCTAAGAAAAACAATAGCATCATTGAGCTATTAAATATATTATTGTGTTATACATAAACTTATATGTTTATAAAAATTCAGAGATTATTTTAATTTACTATTTACTTTGTTCATAAGACTTCTGTTTCAAAATTCTTAATTTTTATAATATTTACTCGTTTTCTTAAAAAATTCAATTTTTTACTAAATGCCCTAAGATTATCTATATCAGTTGATGTTTATAGATAAGATTATGATGTTCAAAGAGTAAGGGCTGTTCTATATTACTCCCTATTTGATGATACAAGAGTAGAAAAATGACTATACTAAAAAGTTGTAGCAGAAAGATAAGGAACTAGAGACACGCAATAGTTTTACAGTACCTCACTCTTATATTTCAAAGGCAGAAATGTGAATTAGACTTCAAAGTGACGAATATTGTCAAAAGAAATTGTCATTTGAAAGACAAGCAACCAATAACACAGTTCTTTTCAGATAAAGCTACTATTTGAATTACTAATATAATAGCCCAGATCTGTCACTCGGTAATGTTCTATCGTCACCAACAATAAAACTCGCGCTATAGTACTGCGAGACGTTAAACATTATTTCATTGTTAGAGAACTTAAATTTCAATCATTTCAAATTTAAAAGAGTAATTGTCGTTCTAATTTCAAACTTAATAGCTCTAAAGTAGTGAAATAAAATTTTCTATCGATTAATATAAAATTTTCTCGCTATGATCAATAGTTCCCGAGAAATTTTAAATTATATTAATCATATATTTCAAATTAATTTCAGTTTTTTAATAGAAAGTAGTGAATCACGTCAGTGGTATATCATGCGCGTGATACAGTTTGGATGCCACGGTGCATCTCATTATCTACTGCAATCGTGATGATATAATTTGATAATATTTTTTGTCAACGTTTGACAAGCAGAGAAGTGTTTTTTTCATTAGAATTTCGAAAAAGAATTCCTTTGTAATTTTAACTCTTGACTTACGTTTGACAAACTGAGAATTAAATGGTTATTGAATTAAAATAAAATTGTTAAACAACGAAAAATACTTCACATGGAATGCTGTTTGCCAAGAGGTTTTTTGAATAAAGAAGCATGTAAATAAAAAAAACATTTCCTTCATAAAACATTTGTTTATTTTATTTGTTTTCAATCAATGTTAAACATTTCTCTCGCATATATATATCTATTTAAACACGTGAAATTTGACAGGACATCTCTCAAATGAAGAGGCAATTTGCACCCATCATACCATGATGGGTGAATTTGTAGTTTAAAATAGTTGTTATGTTTGCTCTGTACAAGGTGGGCTTCTTACACTGGGTGTTGTGACATTAAGAAAGACGTACGGTAGTGAAACATTTCTCAGTGCATTTTTCTTTTAAGTGTTTTTAAATTTGTTATCTAAAATTGATATACCAAGCCTTGATGAAAAAAAACGTGTCAATAAAATTTAAGGAATGATTATGTTTAATTTTATTTCTTTTGATATAAACAACATATTTTTTTCAGTTTTGTAATCGTGTAATTTATTTCCACCCTAAAAGGGGACTCGCGAAAAGGTGAGAAAAGCTACTTTATCAAACTATTAAATAGCAATTTTGCAATAGAATGTTTGTATAGGTCTCGAATGAAGAGGTAGGTCTGTCTTATTTCATTAGTTCTGTCCCTAAATAATTGAAATTGAAATGCATTTCCAGTAAATCAGTTTAAGTGTATTATGAAAAACGAATTCTAAATCGCTTCCACTTGCAGATTAATATTGCATGGCTATCGAAACCTGTTCGATACGGATAAACTTGATGTATTAGAACCAAAAAAGAAATCCACCTATGTCCACCAGCAACTTCAAAAGCATTGGATTAAGGAAGAAAAGAGATATAAATGTTTGTAAGTAGTGATTGCATATTTCAAACAGCCCCTTTTAATTTATATCGCAACGTGAAAGCAATGCACATTGACTTGGGTCTTTTTATATGCACGTCATATAAAGAGTATCAAAACATATTAAGTTGCGAATCAAATGACCAAAAAGGAATAAGTCGGTGATACCGATGAAATTAAACTCAACTTAGTTTAGATAATCGCCGCTCTTGGTGAAAATGATAAGGTAATCAACAGATAACGTTAAGATCAGAGAACCCTAAACAGTTCATTCAGACAATAAGTATTTATTTCTCAGAAGATAATCAACGCATAATTTTATAATGCTCACTCGTAATTAATCTGATATTCTTGCGGAATAATTTTAGATTATTGTAAGATAACGTCAGGATAGTTAGTTTGGATATTCTTAGCTGAAGTTTATTAAGTCCGAAATCGTCACATACCTATAACATCATAGGACGGTGGTAGAAAGAAATGATATGACATTTTATATTTTCACTGATATTTTTTATATCAGAAATCACTCCATCCAAGGCTTTACTATGTAAAGATTTATTAGAAATGCATAATCTAAGAATTTTTGTTATTGTGATGCTAGAAAATAACTTAACTTCTCTGTAAATTATTACTTGCACAACCACACCACACCATGTGTGCGTTTGGTACTCTAAAAACTAAAATAAGCCCTTCATTATTACTAAAAAACGGAATCTTTAATTTACCGACTGCAAATGGCCGTTTTTATTATATGAAAATACAAAGTCAAACTGCAACTCAAATATGAAATACTACTTTTTTCTACTTTTTTTAAACAACGCTGCCATTCCAGAAACAAATTTTCTAAACATAGATAATATAAAAGTAAATATCCACTTAAATACAAAACATGTAATGTAAAGAAAATGGTAATAGTGATCAACCGTTTGAGGTTAATTAAATATAATTTAGAGTTTTTTAGTTATCAAAATGTAAAGGAAAATATGAAAGTCATAATATTTTCCAAGCATAGATTCGCATAGAAGTAAAAAATGTATTTGCTTGTGTTGCTAACAATATAAATAATAGTATATTAATATTTCCCCTAAATTAAGAAGTTAAAAAAGTGCAGAGAGTCTGTTTATTAATATCATTTCGAATTTCCTTAATTTCTTCCAGATAGCAAATTATGTAGCAATTTTTGATCCAAATACGTATATTCGTTTTAAATAAATTTACCACTTTTCTTCTTATCTTTCTAAGAAGTGATCAAAGGATATACTAATGCGTTCAAAAAGTTGCAGAACTTAATTTATTATTTGAAAATGAATTCATATAGAGCCAATTTATTTGGTGTGTCCATCGAAGTAACTCTGTGAAACTGTGCATTTTCGACATCATTCATACAAAGATGTAAATATGTATTACAAGCCTCCTCTTGCCACCCCTTCCAGTACCTTTATCTGTCCATTTCTCCGAAACATGAGAATCGTTCCCCATTAGCAAATACTCCAGCCGAGGAAAAAATCACATACGGCGAAAAAATCATCAGGCGAATAAGCTGGTCATGGATGTACCGAAATGTAATGTCTTGTCAAGTGATTTGCCACAAGGAGGGACCTGTAACAGAGGTCTTATCGTGATGGAGCTACCGGCCTTCCCCTGAACGGAAAGTTTTGAATGTATTTAATCACGAGCTACACGCATGCGCTGTAAGCATTTGATTTGGATGAAGCCAATTCCGACTATTCGTTTATTTGATACTCTTCTCTTGTTATGCGGGAAATAATATAATACATTATAGTTTTGAATATATTGAAAATTTCTGGAATTTTTTTTTAACTTAATAGTATGCTTTAGAATTTCTGTGTAAGGAAACATTCTCATTTAGGACAATGAGGAACGTTATATTTTTAGCGGTTTAAGTATAGAGATAAACTGTTAAAATGTAGAGATGATTCTACTTATTTTCTTCACATCACAAACGTCAGAGTTTGTTGGATACGTTCATGCTTAATAATAATTATCGATCATTTTATTGTTCGTCTATGGAAAACACGATAAAGTTTCTTAATCAGAAAAGAGATGCCTTAACAAAAATCAGAAATTCATAAAATTTTAGGCAAAAATCAAGGTTACAAATCGCAGCCATTTTTCGAGAAATTAATAATTAATTTTATTCGGGTGGTTAATTAAAGGCTGTTACTATGAATTCTCTGTAACTATGTAAAATAGCATTAATTGAGTGAGAGTTACTTTTGGATATCTAGAAAATATCTTTTTAATTGAGAATTTGCGATATCGAGACATCATTATATAAAGAAATTAAATTTAGGTGAATTTAATTTAAATATTTTCTTTCTTTCAAATTAAGATTTTTGATTTTCTCTTTTCTTCGTGTATTTAGGAAAGAAAATAAAGCTGTCACATCGAGGATTTGTTGCAATCGTGGACCGTCCCTCCTTTTAGCTTTAGCCAAGGCCTTATGGCCTTGGCTGTTGGCTGCAGCTACGCTGGAAGTGGTGTACAACTTTATCTCGTTGCTTCCACCTATCATACTTGAGTAAGTTTATAGACACACAATTTTAATATTTGATTTATACGGATGGATATGTAGTTATAATATTTTCTGGCCGTAATTTCTCGTCCAAAGTCATTCAATGTTTTATGACAATTAGCTTAAATATTTTTGAAGATCGTTTCCACTCTTCGATCACATCTGATTCATAGTGTTGGTGACTTACTAGTCATTTCATACGCAATAGTCATCGCGTTTGCTCCTGAACTCCTAAAACGCTTCCTAATCAATAAACAGAGTCATACTCTTGGTAGTAAATACTTAGACATTGCATTCTTTCTTCAATACTAATTTGGAAAACACTTAAGAACACGACACTTTTATTGTAAAACATTGTTAAAATATGTCTGTTTGCGTGCTTCTTTATATCATCACTTATATAATGGCTGCGGGACTGGTCCATTATTTTTGTAAAATATTTTAAATATATAAATATGTTAATTACAAAACTATGATTAGGACTTGGAACTAGACAGCTATCCATTTTCTAATCTTAAATGAATACATATATCTTTAACTATAAATTAAATGCATATTATTGTATCAGTTAAATAAAGAATTTTTAAAATATAAACTAAATTAAAAGGTTTTTATTTTTGTTTTATTATATTAATTTAAATATTAAGTACGTTATTGCATTTAATATATATTTAGAATTGAAAGGAAAAATTACTTTTTTCATGATGTAACCATTAAAATTAAACGATCGATAATGTATACGATCGGGGTGATGATGGCTGTCTCGCAAAATCCTATTTTTTAAAGCTTTTTAATTTTGTAAGGCTTTCATCAAAGAAATGGCGACTTTTTTTGCTCCTCAAGTCTATTATTAGGTAGATATTTTCATTACAGGGCTCAAATTCCTTATTAACCCGAGAGGACGCGCGCTACGAAGAGTAACACGTAGACTCGCAAGGGGTGTGTGACACCCCAATTCATTATTTCGCTGTCTAAGCAAAACTACCAACATTTTTATGCTATATCTGTTCCAAATGATCCATGGAAACAGTTCGAGTTATATAAGAAGGAATTTTTAAACAAAAAGTTTAGTAAAAAATACTTATATTAGATAGCGCATAGCGAACAAATAGGAAAAATATATTTCATACACACAAGTTTTCAACATATTTTATAGAAAATAATCATCAATTTAATCATCTTTATACAATGTGGATAGCAAAAAACTTCTTCCATTTTTTTAGATACACAGGAAACTTTCTAGAAATCCAAATATGAGGGGTTTTATCTCAAGATCCAATAAATTTAGGGCGAAATTCAATTACGTTTTTCCGAATAATTCCCATAATTATAAGCTTCTTTTTACAATAAGATTTTGTAGCAGCGATAAGACACATACTAGCTGATTACAGTTACATTTCATCCAGAATTATATAATTTTTATATCACTCTCATGACATTTCACTTGCACTGTTATTCAGTTTATAAGTCTCGGTACCTGCAAAAATCTACATTTTAGAAGTATAGAATATTATTGACCCCATTTGTTTCCTCACCAAAACTTAAATTGTGAGACAGCATTATCCACCTATCCATAACACGTTCACTCAACTGAACAAAGAAGCCACAAGGACGCGCGCTCGCACGCTCCGACACCCCATAAGCTCAATTCCGATAAAAAAACAAAACAATTTTTCTTGATATACGTTCCGTCTCTTGAATGCGACCATAAAATGAACTGAGTCATTTCAACTAAATGGAAGTCAGTATTTTTCACATTTTAAATGGCGTGGCGTGTCGAACACCCCTTTGCGCGCCCTCGCGGGTTAAGGTTCTGAATGGGCGCCGATTTGCACTAACCAAGGAGGTTCCAATTTTGTAAAAACGACCCTGGGAAGAAGTATGAACTACATGGGGATATGGGACAAACTCTGGCTGTGGAGTGGTTTTAAATGTATACTCACAATTTGAAAACCCTGGAGTATAAGAATATCTAAAAAGGCTATTCCTACTGCCCCAATTACGATTTTACGATATAGCTAAGTTATTCTGAATGCCGACCACCATCGTACAGATATTGTATGGATATTGAGGAGCATCTTGTGCTGATAGGGACTGCTGAGCTCAACCTGGTGAATGAAACACATTTGGAAATCGAGTAGAACTTAAGCCTAAATGTTACCTATACGCCTGGTGACGTTGTTTAAAAATACGAGAGACACTTAAAGCTGCTTTATAGCAGCCTACGTTCTTATGATGAACATTAGAAAAGACGACTTTATAATGTCGATCAAACATATATATTGTCATTTCTGCGTTTTCAAATTTTCGTTGGTTATATTATGAATCTGTTCGTTATACAGTGTTAGCCTAACTGATTGATCGGGTTTCAAAGGACTGTTTATTTACAAGTATACGACATACAAAGACGGGTGATACATGAAAAGATATATACACTCACAAACTTTCTGGTACATACTACAAATGACCAAGTGCAGCTTTTCCGTATTTGCGTAAGAATGCACGCTGAACGCTCGTAACCGAAGAACACTTCGCATATTCCAACACACAAAAACTCTTCTCCTGTATTGCCGCCATCTTATACAGTGCCGCTGCAGGCCTGCCATGTAATGAGCACGCGAGCCACGAGGCGGGCTTTTAAACTTGGGGAATGTATGTATCTTGTCATGTATCACCAGTCTTTTTTGGCCATATACCACTTAATACACAGTGTTTCGAAACCAGATGAATCATTTCGGCTAACCCTGTATTATTATTATTGCGATTTCTATGCATGAAATTGTTTTATTTTGTTATTATATCACTTTTATTTCGCACAGCTATATTATTACATTTATTGGAAATGATGAAGCTACGTGGCATGGATACGTATACGCCTTTCTGCTGTTCCTTACTGCCTGTGTCACAACTTTGGCGGCTGTTCACAATCAGCATTTCCTTATAAGGGCATCTGTCATTCCGCGCACTGGGCTCAACACGGCGATTTATCACAAGGTGCTCTCTCTCTTTATCGTCTCGTTATTTTTACATTTCTGCTGTTACTAATTTCATGACATTAATAAGCTTAAAATCAAGTACAGTGATGCACCGTTTATAATGTTTATCATTTATACGTAGTTTACATTTATATATCTCTTCATCGCAGGTCATTGAAATGATAATGTACTTCGTTTATACTACGCAAAGCTTCGGTTATTCGTCGTTTTCTCCTTTCTAAAATTCCCAAATTTTCTGTCTCAATCATTATTCTCCATTCCTATTAAGGGGGAAGCTTGTTTTAGAAAGCAGGGGAATAACACCCTTTTCCTACTACTATATCCAAATAAAAGTCTACCTTCATGCATATAAACTGTAAAAAATAAATAAATTATTGTTACTTAAGATATGCAATTATGATTTTTCTCACTTTCATGGGAATTTTTAAGTAGTAATATACAACCACTATCTTTGAAAATTAAGATTATTGCTTTTAAATAAATTTGGATTTGTAGCATTCAAACTGTGATAATCAAAGCTATATATTAAAATTTCGATTAATCGTCTTTTCATTTATACGTCTTTTTAAGTCAGTCCCTTAGAAGACGTATAAACAGTGATCTACTGTGTGTGAAACTAAAGCCCAAAAGCAGGGGAATGAAAGAGATCACGTGTGTCACAAGTATAAACATAGCAAACATTGTGCTCTAAAACATGCAGAGTTTCAAATATATATCTTAAACTCATGAGAAAAATGAGACAATGTACGAATTTTATCTTGTAAAATTCGACAAAATTGTTTTATTGTCCAAACAATACGGTGTAGTTATTTTTAAAAAAAATTTCTAATTAATTACTAGATTAATTCATTAATTATTAGATTGCTCGCCAATTCACATATTTATCCAAACTATATGATTTTACAATTAAAATAGTAATAATCCTAAAATATATGAAAACACTTCTAAGGCTGACAGCAGAATGCGATAAAATTTCATTTAAACTACAATTATTTCCGAAAATCCAATCACATAGTGTAGCTGTTTGGTTTTTCCCAGGTATTGAAGCTGAGCAACAGTTCGAGGCGCAACTACACCGTCGGCGAGCTGTGCAATCTGGTTGGCGTGGATGCTCAGAGGATTTTTGAGCAAATGTGGACGGTAAACTTAGTTTGGAGCTGCCCCATGAGGATCATCCTCGTAATGGCCCTTCTGTGGCAATATCTGGGAGTCGCCAGCCTCGCTGGGGTTTTTGTCATGCTTTTCATTACGCCTATCACTACCAAGCTGGCTTCTATGTCTCATAAACTGCAGGTAAATATGATTATTGGTACTGATTGAAATTCGAAATACGGCATTCCATATCAAAGGTCGATGGAAGAAATGACGAAGGTTCATTTTTTAAAAAAAAATTTGCAGGAAACTATAAACAAAGTCCCCAGTCTGCTAGACCTGTAACTAACGATGTTAACACCCTTATTTTTTTTATCGACGTGAAAACGTCTTTCCGCTTGTTACAATGACAGTTGGTCGAACTTTCCTGTGTTGCAAAATACCGTCAGATTTGAATCGCTAATAACTACGAGACTAATAATACGAAAAGAATGGTTGATCCCACAACGGATAGATCATATCTTTAAGAGTTTGTCGCTTAATATGTGTTTTGCCTGTGACGTCATCGTACCAGTGTAGGCGCATGCGCGTGATTGTTATGAATTACTTTATGTAAGGTTATAAATAAGTGTAGCGTGGAAACGCGTTTAGCTATTAGGTTGATTCTGGTGTCATTTTAAAGAGCTTGAGGAGTATTACTAGGACCCAAGTGAGACAATAAAAATATTCATCAAAATATAAGTAAAAATAAATCGGTATGAAATTGAAAATTTCAAACTCCGCATGTTTTTTGACTATAACATGCAGAGTTTTCTTTCAAACTGTACGTAAAACAAACATTGTATTAAAATTTAAATTCAAAAATTTGAATTTTACAGGGAATATGAGCATTTGTAGTAAATAATGTTTTATTGCGCATGCTCGAAATGTAGTTCTATATACTGTCAACAGATGGCGCTATCAAAAGCTGCTCTAAATAAAATATCAGAAAGGCGCTGTCCGGGTCCGCGCCGTAGATTTTTCGTGGAAACGTCGGGATAAAATCATAAAACAAATGTTTCGTATTAATATGTAATTTAATTATCAATCCCTTTAAAGCAATATTTACAGAGTTTTATAATGGTTACAGAATAGATAAATCACAAGCTACCACAGACCCTTGCTACATGCGAGTAGCTTGTGATTTATCTATTATGAGTATTAAAGAGATTAATAATTAAATTACATATTAATGAGAAATACTTGTTTTATGATTTTATCCCGACGTTTTCACGAAAAAACTACAGCGCGGACCTGAACTGCGCCTTTCTTATGTTTTTTTTTAAATTAAATATTACAGCATTATAACGAATCATGATGTCTGAAAACATTTATTTTAAAAACAGTTGTCGTATATTTAAATAATAATGGTATTTTGAGCAAATAAAAATATTATAATATTTTCAAATGTCAGGCAAAAAAGTAGAAAAATCACCACGAAAAATTATCTCGTTTAATCCTTTGGCTCCATTACTTGATGAACACTAATTCCCTCCTGTTTCTCACCAACTTTAGCTCTCATCAAACAGATTGTTGTAGAAAAATCTTATTTCAGGTTTAATAAAAAATTTCCTTAAATGCTGGAGATCTTTACACTTCGACCATGAAATGGGTAAAGATATGTCGTATAGAGTCTTCAGTGATTGTTTCGTCGGTTTCCCTTTTCCCTTGTTTTCTCCCCTTTTCGGGGCTTGTCACAGTACCTTAGAACCAGTGTAGCCTCTAGAAAAAGTACCGCGATTAAAAGCCTTGCTGGAAGAGTAGGACATAATCTTCAAGCACCGAACAGGTTCTCACAGGAAAGGGCACTTAGGTTGGTAAAGTGCATGCAAATGCTATGTTCAACCCTCGAAAAAATTCCACTTGCAATCATTTGCATTGAATGATGACTGCTTGATCTTACCGTTTTCATTCACTTCCCTCTATAGCTCCCCTTTACCACAAGGAATCTCATCGTTTCTATCCAGTTGTGAAGTATTTGAAACGTGCAATTGTGATGCAATCTTATCATATTTCCAGTTTTCAAGTACATACCATAAAACTACATCCATTCAGCTGACAGAGGGCGCTGCAATCGCTATTACAGAAATAAAATGGAGTTTCATCGCTTTTTCCCAGAACTCCTCAAATAACAATGAATCTGAAATCAGATGAACGAATGGTTCTAAAACACTGTTGATAAACAATGAAAAAATTGATTCTCTTCTTGTTCATGATATACATATCCCAAAAATACATGCAATAAGATAAATTTTTAACGTTCTTTAAAGAAAATCTTTTTACCGTCACCTAATTTTTAATTATAAACGCATTACTTCTACTTTAATCCTATGATAAATGCTCTTCTAGACACACAAAAGTCACTCTATTCCTCGAGCCTCAAATTCGGTTCCTTTCCCGTTTCGAAAGTATTTATGGTCTCCGCGTGTTTGTAACGCACTCTTGTAAACCATGTAACACTTCCTAGTAAGACCCATGATTTGCGCGCAAGAGTTCCCTCCTAAGAAGTATTTTATCATTTTTGCAAGATTTATATATTTTTAATAATCCATCTAATTTTATCAAAGAATGTCTACATGAAAATAAACTGTTCTTCATTCTACAACGACTGCATCTTCCTTGGATAGGCCTGTACACAATATATCTTGAAATGTTGTTTCATACATACGTTTTTATTATTTCGGTGATATAATTTTTATCGTATATTTATTGTTGTGACATGCCTGCCTTTTTTTATGCAATCTTCCATACTTAATATTAATCGTTTTCGGTATACGATGTAAACTTTTGATGAAGAGAGTTTTTAACGATCATGTTTTTATACGCTTTTCTTTAACTTCAAATGTTTCATGTTCTTGACGATGGAATTTCGTAAAAGAATTTTCACTCACTTCCTGAAAGTTTTGCCAAGTTATTGTTTCTTGATGACAATATAATATTTAAGAAATTTTAGAACTTTTAGTTATTAATTAGTGTATTAATTTAGCAAAAAAGTTATTTCATGCAGATTGGGAAATATTAATTTTTGGATTGCTTAATATCTATAATCTTGAATAATTAAATATATCAAATGCTAATAATTTAAAGTAATAAAAATATATTTGTATATATTAGTGTAGTAAAAAGTAGGAAATATTATTTTTTAAATAAGAAATCAAGCAATATTATGAAAAAATTAAGACACAATGCATATCATATGAAAATGTTTCAGTAAGTAATAAGTAAGAAGATCCTGGACTTTTAATCAAATTTAAATATACTATGATTTTGATTAAAATTCCAATTTACTTAAAGTATTTTTATAAGAATTTAACGCTTTTACCGTCTTACACTAAAGTGTTTTTATAAAAATGTAACGCTTTTACTGTTTCACATTAATTTTTTATGAGAATATTACGTTTTTACGGTTTTACAGGAAAGAATTTTTATAAGAATGTAACGCTTTTAAGGTTTTACGATAAAGAATTTCTATAAGTATCTAATGTTTTCGGCATCCGTATTTTTGAAAAAATATTAAAATAATAAATTAGGAATATTATAAGAATTATAATATATGCATTCTTAGAGTAAGAATGTTATTAATATGAACTATAATATTTAATATTCCAGTAGAATATTAAATTTATATATTTTATGTACTAATTAGAATATTTATTTTAGAAATCAAGAATAGTAATAGAAGATATTTATTTCTTCAGGATAAACTTTTAATATAATAAGAATATAGATAATATTTCAAGAAAAAAAGTCGCACGATTTGATATAATGGTTTAGGCACGACGTTGTAACATCATGGTGGTCGGGATCAATTTAGAGTAAATGCTTGGATGTTTCATAAAAGTTGACGCTAGACTTTTGCAGCCATGTAGCTCAAAAATAGGATATCGTCACCACCTTCGATGATTATATTAAAGACAATAAAATAAAAAATATAATTTTTTTAAATGACGTTATTATTGGTATATTAAGAAGGAAAATGATTTTTTTTTTGAAAATAGGTCAACGCAAAAGCATGAGTTGCAGAAAACAGTAGAAAGTTATAAAGTTCTATTGAATATGATTAAAAAACAAAAAAAATAATCCGAAACATTCATTACAAAAAATTTAAAATATGTATTGTCGCTTAATAAGCAACACCACCTATCTCAATTTTTTGAAACTTCAAAATTTGAGATAGGTGGCAATCAATTTTTCGCAACCAATATCAAATATAAGCCATAAATATTCTTTACTAGTTGCGAAAAAGTAAGTATTTTTTTCCTAATTTAAATTTCAAAAAAATCAGATAGGTGGTGCTGCTTGTTAAGTGACGAAATACAAAATTTTAGAACAAGTAACACACCAAATTTGTTTATTATCAACTCTGCGAAAGCAGTATTTTTTTTTCTTCTCAGGATGAATTTTCATCATGTCTGCATGAAAGTTTTGACGTTCTTAGTTTGAAATTTCGACGATATCTTTTATGCATTTTTTTAGAAAATCATTCGTCATATGATTACTTGTGTCGACATACTTTCCTGTATTTATTTCGCTGTACAAACCAGAACTTTCAGAAGCAACCGATTCTTTAGGAATGCATTCGTCAAATTTCTTTATATTCAAAATTTTCACTTTATATAATTGTCTTTTTAAATTTTTAGCAAGTATACTGAAGACCTGCATATTTTGTGTCTTAACAAGCAACACCACCTTTCACAAACGGGTGATTTAATTTCCTTGAATTAAAAAGCACACATTTTGCTTTCTCCTTCATCGACACCATTTCGAGCAAAAAGGAAGTTTTCCTTAAACATTTACCACCGATTCACTTTTGTCATAAAAGGGTCGCCATCTATATTGCACACACACAAGAAAAACATGTTAAAAATGAACTATCCAATGATTCTAAAATTACAGTATTATATTCAACAGTTTATAATAAATTTTTAGAATCACCGCAAGACTTTGCGTTCACCGTGTATATTGAAGTACCTACTGTAAGCCTAAAAATGAAATTTTAACTTCAACAAAGAAAATAAATATAGTCTGAAAAGATAATTTTGAATTAGTTCTACATACAAAACATTTCAGAACGGCATACTGCAATTAAATACAAAATATTTCTAGATGTTCATGGTTTAACCGAAAAAACTCCTTATCCAAAAAGTTTGCCTCCAACTTCCGTTAACAAGTATCGTACTGAATTTCTGAGTTTACATAAAATCTCAACGAAAGTTCCACGGAGAAAACAGCGATATTTCAATTTTTTTCTGATTTTGAAGTTTCATTGTCCATGAAACAACTCAATAAAAAAAAACATTTCTTTACAAATGTTGTACCACTATTTTAAAGTCAAATTTCTATATATAAATTTTATTACAATCTATTATAAGTGACTCCACATATGTTGTTATTTCTTTTATTTATAACTTGGTCTTTTATGACCGAGTTGGTAAACGCAAGTTAAAGTTTTCATCTCTTGAAGAGATCAGTGAAAGAACGATTAAGGTTACATTTTTTTAAATCTTTAGCTTTCAGCGCCATCTATTAGTTAAAAGTATTTATTTTTATGATATCAACAATGATATGTGTATTAAATTCGGTTAGGAAAATAAAATGCTTACAGAATCATACATTTCATATATTGGAAAACTGGGGAAAACAATGTTAGAATTTGAGGAAACAATTGTGCGGTAACTAAATTGGTAAAAGATATTTCTTTGAATTTATAGATGGTGTTAGAATAATTTTAAATGTATAAAATTATCTGAAGGTATCAAAGAAAAACATTAAGTTCGCCTTATTTTCAATTAAGTAAAATTTCAAAAAATAACTCCGAAGTTCAGATTTTCCACCAAGCAAAATATGTTTATGCCAAATTTCGTAGCTCTTGGTTCAATGGTCTGGCCTGCAGAGCGCACAAGGCTTCTTTTTGAGTTTTATGGATATAAATATGATACAACTGCTTTTTAAATTACTTTTTGACACGTTATGATTGCTACACGTCTAGGTTATTGGAAACTTTCTTTTTTGTATTCTGAAACAATTTTTAAAATTGGAATCTCATCATTTTTCTCTGGACCCTTCAAATTTTAGGATAAATCAGAGAGTTTAATAGGGGGTTTCATAAACACAACAGCAAGAAGAAGGAAGCAAAAATAGTTACCACGATCCTAAAATTAATCGAGTTGAATGCTATCACAATCCGAAGTTTGAAAACCTATTCTCAAGCAACTCTGGAGAGCAGAGATTTAATGAATATTTATTTATTCTTTAAAGAAAATGTACTCTAATCAAGAAACTGCAGTTCCAATGCTGCGTGGCACAAAATCAACATCAGACAAATGCTAAAAACTGAAAACAGGAAAAAATTAAAAGACGTAATATGAATTTAAAAGTTGTAAATATAAATCTTGAAAACATTAAAATATAAAGTTGCATGCACTCAATTTTAAAACATTAAAAATATATTAAAAATGCAATAGTAGCAAACACATGTTCTTAAAAAACAGCCATATGAAAATTTGTCGCTTAAAAACACCACCTATCTCAATTTTTTTTTAAATTTCAAAGAGGAAGGAAATATTCAATTTTTCGCAACTAACATCGCATATTTCTGAATTTGTTTGTCACATCTGGTTGGAACATGCGTACCACAGGTTGAGAATCTCTAATTTAAAAGGAACATAAATTTTTCACGAAAAAAATTAACACATGTTAAAAAATTTTCGCAAGAACTGTTGAGAATGTAAGGAGAATGATAATGTCCTTACTGTATGCAATACTGTGAATACAGTATTTTCTGCAATTAACCTTTAACTTCCAACAGGACTATGCTTTCTAACAAGCAGACTGGATTTTAGTTATTGTCATCATATAAAGCACTTGAAAACTTCAGTCTCATGATATATAAATTCAAATCAATGGAAATCTAATGCCACAAACGAGATCTTTTCTGTCCTAAATCTCGAGTAGTTTTGTGCTCGATTGCACTTGCATGGGAATATACAGAATGAAAGAAAGCCAACCCAGTGACGTAATTGGTCCAAAATTTAATTCGATTATACACATTTGAAGTTAAAACTTTGTACCAACTCTTATTCATGAGTAATCGTGTTCACTTGAATATGTACAGTCAAACAGATTTTTAGTGGACGCATTTCGTTCAAAAAATTGATAGAAATCTACAAATTTGGTTTTAATACCACCTGTCAAATTTAATCCATATAGTTCGAAGCGTTTTTGTGTTATCGAGTTCACAAAACAGACAGATATAATTCCGAAACTACATTTTTGAACTTACGAGTGCCTGAAAATTGGGGATTCACCAAAATCTCGAGGTCGAATTATTTGAAGATTACACTACTTTTTTGAGTCATGTATTGTTTCTGTTTCCTTTGCCAGAAAGTACAAATGATATACCTTAAAAATATATTTTTCCGTCGTCTTTGCAAAAGGATCGTTAATGGAATTGATTCAGTAGAATTCTTGAGGATATGAAACAGTACATACTGGCTTTGATCTTCACTTCTTCGATGTAATTGCATATGTAATACACTGAAGACGTCACAAAATCATTCTCCCGGGGGCCCTCATTTTGTTTGTTTTTGTTTCCAGTGTTGTTTGAATATTTTACAGCACGATCCAAATATCGCTTCAGATTTAACACGATAGCCATCGTTTTGAATCCAAGAAACAACAGCCTGGCTCCATTCATCTTTTTCCTTTCTTGTTCTGGCTGCATCGAGAATTCTCTGCTTGCATTGTTGCTGATCGGCTGCTCTCATGTATTGTTTCATGTTTTGACTACCTAAATTTTATGTAGTTTTTTGAAATCTTCAGAAGCATCTTTTCCATAAAAAAGGCATCGCTCTTCTCTGCCGATCGTCTGGTGCTAGGACCATCGGGCAGTTCAGTTGGGGCAGCATTCACATAATGCTTTTTGTTCTAAATCTCTCTATACTTCGCTTGAACAGTTACCAAAGATTTGTCTTTCAAAAAAGAAAAAAAACAATGCATCTTCTTCTTTTGCTTCTATCAATGCAAGTTATGATTATTTTTTTCTTTTACTATAATGGCCTGTCTTTCTGAGCTTTTACCACAAATACACTCTCCGATTCCCCCATAACGTTCCACCCAACGTCACACGAGCGTACGTTCACTGAAAAATATAGAGATGACTTGAAGCTTGTAAGTAAATTAAAGTTGTTGAAAAAATGGTTTCTAAAGAGAATCCCGGCTGTTAGAAACAATGGACGATGCACAAGATAGAAAAAGAAAATTATCTTGGAGGAGAATGAATTTAATACGCTCTGATGTTTCTTTTGACACAATATTTGATGCATTACCATATCCATGATAGCTGTATTTTTAATATGAGGGATTTTGCATTACAAAAATTAAGTTCGAAACCCAAAATATGCTGCATTTGCCAATATTGGTAAAAACTGACGTTTTTTTAACTTAAATTCTACTTATTCCACTTTACCTATTTTCAAATGTGAGGTTCCATTCGACACAGAAATTTTATAAGAACTTTATTATAAAGAACTTGAACTTATACATTAGGAAAATGTCTGAGAAATCTGTTCGTCTATGTGAATTGTTGAAAAAAGGAAAAGTTCAAAATATTCGAGGTTTTGGGGACACACCAAATACAGCGTACGCAGAAAATTTGTGCAAACTTCAGATAAACCTTTTCGCATGTAAATAAAGAAATTGAAACTGTTTCCAGTTCTCGGCGAACTAATCGGAGGCACAACTGTTTTTTTATTCTTAATTTCATGGCCTACTACACATTGTACGATATCTCTATGATGTTCTGAATGCTGCAGAATACCATGAAGATATCGTAGCAATATTGCGCAGCGTTTGTGTTAATAGGGAAATCATCTTTTATTACTCTTGTACTGTCAAGATCGTATCAACTGGGCACTTATGGCGCTCTCTATCAGCAGCACTACTTGCTGCAGTTAAGGTGTGTAATCTAACATTAGCTGAATGAACATTTTGTTTTTAAATTATTTAATTCTACTCTATGGACGGCAACCTTAAATTGAATCGTTTTTTTCTTCTTCCAAATAATGTTTTGATTTTGGAGAAAAAGCTCTATATTTATTTACTTGATAAGAAAAAAATTGGATTTCTGCTCTTTTACTGAAAAGAACATATCAAATGTGCGAGTACAGTGCTCTATCTATCTGCAGCGCCATCTATTAGGAGTTATCTTATGAATTCTCCAATGAGACGAAAACATTTTTGATTTTTAGATTCTTGAAAATATTAACTGCAATTTGGCGATTCGCACAGAAATTTTAGAAAATTTAAAGGTCATTCTAAAATACTTCAGACTTCAAAAATGCGTTATGATGGTTCTGATATGATTTTGCTAAATTCTACATTTTGGATGGCTCGGCTAAGATCGGATATATCGTCGTTTAACAAGCAACACCCCATCTCATTTTTTTGAAATTTCAAAGAGGAAGATTCAAATGAATTTTTCGCAACCAATAACGAATATTTCTACATTTTTTTCACGTCTGGCATATGGTCTCATGTTCATAGCAGATGTTAAAAATTATTTAATATGTTTGTTTTTGGGCTCGTGTTCGACATTTTTTCATTTCCTTAACACGTAAGAGCAACACTTTCATTCGTAGAAGAATTTTTAGTGAAATAATAATTGTTCATATACAGCCCTTTTTTGGTGAATTATATAAAGTAATGGCATTTTGAGCAAATGTAACTGAAATGAAGTTTTATTTTACCACTATTTTTAAATAGCAATATGTTATAAATATTACTGGTAGCAGTGAGAACAAATATCTGTATTAGATATTGAGAATATCTTTTTTTAAAAAATGCTGCTCTTAAATATTAAAGCGGCGTAGTTAAAAAGAATAAAGCGTTGCCTCTGGATTCGTATCTAAAGGGTTTAGTTTCTTCTACAATGTTCATGGTCAATCGACGCGTCACTCTACCAGCAGCTTACTGCCAAAACGATCGTGATTATAGGACATAAGTAAATCCATCGCGATAATATCTTGCATATTCATATAAATCTGTGTTAGTTAAATAATCAGCACAATATTTAGAATTCGTCGAGATTACTATTTGCAAGCTAGTTTTAAAATTTCTATAATTAATAAGCAAACAAAAAAGTATGACATAGTACTAATATTCGAATAGTATCATTTTTACCTGTGTATGAAATTTATAACTTTCGTCTTTGCTTTGTAATTGCTGTAATTTTTAAAAAATTAAGATGATATGGAAATTTTCTTCCATATCATATAAAATATTTAAAGCCTTGCTTTTCAATTTATTTTCTTGTATTAATATTTGACTCAGAAATAAAAATATTCCAAACGATATAATATAACATTTTTGGTTATTACTTTATACAATTTTATACATTATTCGTATGTTTTGTTTTGTTAAATATTTTCTCGCATTATAGTTCTTTTATAAGTAAAAGGAAATCAAATTCTATAGCAATTTAGAAATACTGCTGCAAGTAATAAAACACATATTCGCATTTAAACTTGAAATGCTTCAACGCATTTATATAACTTAATACATTTTAGATTAATACTTTGAAAGAAACCATTTAATGAAATATCTTTCATTCTGTAAATAAAATCTTGAGCTTTTAATTTTTGCAGTATAAATGCTATGGATTTATAAATGCTTTTCGTATAGAGATATGATGCCATCTCGCTTATTACTCATTGTTTCTAAAGGATATTTTTTTGGATTTAATTCTGATAGATGTTCTGCAAATGGAATTTCTTTGACTCCAGAATCTAAATATTCTAAATCAGATGTTTTTCCTTTTTGACAAAGCTTTGGATTATCGAATGGGACAAAAGTCTTATATATGATATAATAGAATTAAGCTGCATAGCAAGAAAAACAAAAACTTTCCAGCTTTATTCTACCTTCGGTCAGCGTATATGAAAACTAAAAGTACCATTTTAAATGAAATTATATCCGCTAAAAGATTTTGCACCTAAAACTTCATGAGTGCTTGTTTATATCAGAGGTTCCCAGTCGCTGGTACACATATCCTTGGGAGTAAGTGCCGGACCAGTTTAGGTGACAGTAATATTGCTAAAGGCTGAAAGCACAAAACATAAGAGGTTAGAATGAAGAAGAAAGTTATAGAATTTTGCTTTCCAGGCTTATTTGAAAAGCAAACTGAAACCCTAAAGCCTACTGTAGCAAAGAAAGATGAGCACCAAGAAAAGCAATAAAATACAAGTATTTAATACATTTCAAGAACATTGATGCTGTAGAAAGAAACTTCAAATATCGCAAAAAGTTTCACGCAGCTCAATACATGAAATTATATCCATCTTCATTGCACTGCATTTGATAAATTCATCTGGATGAAAAAAGTACAATTACTGTGTTAAAATGTTCTTACATTCGAATAGTTCATTATCGCGATGAGTTATTATTCATCATAAGTTAATACGAAATTATGTCAATGCTGTTTTTATTGCTTTGGACTTAGAACAAATGCTACCATGAAATATGTAATGAAATGAAAATAGAAAATTAATCCTAAAAATAATATTAAGCGAAATTGGGTTACACGATATTTAAGATAACCCAAGACCTTATCATTAATAATCAAAACTTCTTTGATCGCAGGGCTAGTAGATAGGAGTAAGGTATGGCAATAATGGTTCTTAAAATAAAATCAAGAGATAGGGAAGGAAATAAAGTTTGATAACGGCTGATCTAAAAAATTGGAAACTTGTTTAAAATCTAAAAAAATCAATATTTTTAATATATCGATATTGTAAGAACCTAGAAAATATATTAGTATCGTTATAGGTAGTTTGAGGATATGCAAATATTTATGTGCGTATGCATATATTAATATTTTAAAATACTTTATTGCGCATATCTTCCAAATAATCGTTGATATAAAATTATATTTTATAAACGTAAGAAATATACAATTTTATACAATGATGTAAAATTTTATATTTAAACATTTTTTAAGAATTTCTAAAGGAAAATTTTAGTTAGAAGGCTTTTCTTCAAATGCCAAAATTTTACGCCTCTCCATCATAGATTCAAAGCATTAACACATCAAAAGCGAATTTCAAGGAAAAAGTGGTCAGTATGAGTTTCAGAATGTGAATGAATAGGTTCGTGCCCACCAGGAGTCAGAGCCAACAAACATCTGTACATATTACAATCAATCGCTAGTCCCCCAGTATCCCCCTCCAACATCAAGCTCAGGTTTCTAGACCCCTTTCCCCTGATATCTCACATTCCTGACCAAACGGTGTTTTCCAGGAAATAAAGTTTCGGCATTGTACTGCACCAGCTTTCTAAAGACGTAAAATTATCGCTATAAGATAGGTGAGTCTAAAAATTGATTATTGTTGTAGGCAGGCTGAAAATGCATCGAGTAAATAGTTATTCTGCCGAAACCAAAGAAAATATCTTTATAGGCAGGTTTATCGTTATAGAAAGTATCGTCATACACAGGTTTCACTATATTAGCAGGTATACTATATTAATACAGGTATTTATACAAGTTTCACTATATTAAGAAGTCATTTCATGCCTGTATATATCTTCTTTTTTAACATAAATTTATGTTACGACGCAGGCATAAAATTGTAGATTCGTTTTATTTTCTGGACTTTCTTATATTTTTTTTACTAATTTAATTAATCCTTCTATCTCATGCCATTAAAAATTTCTTTCTCTTCTAGAAGAAACAAATGAGTTGGAAAGATTCAAGATTAAGGCAAATGGGTGAAATTTTGAGCGGCATAAAGGTAAGTTTGCAAACTTCAGTTTATAGTGAACAAAGTGAAGTTTAGTTTAGTATACGAAGCATATAAAGAGAAAGTATTGTGAATATCAAAACATTCGATCGCGCGATTTTAAGCAAACTCCACGTTTCAGATATCCTTTGTCCCGAAAAGATCACTTCTGGAATTATGTCTGTCTGCCGCCACTGTAACTCATTATCACAAACAACTCAACAAAAGATTATATTTTTACGAAAATTTTCTGTTGGGTGTGCTGTGAAACCAATCTAACAATCTGGATAATTGAAAATGATGCTTTATTTAAGGAATATTCCAGAAACTCGAAGCACAGGTATCACAAAAAGAACAGCACTTTCACAAATTATCAACAGAAGGAGACAGCAAATCGCTAACAATAACAGTAATAGCATGAACAACAGCGCTCAGCGTCTAACAATTTACCCACTCGCAATGCGAAGAAGACTCCAAAGAAATTCAAAAGTGTTTACTTCCAGATTTTTATACCTTCTCCGAAAGGATGTGACGTCACATAGAAACATCTAGTACATTCTTTATTTTTTTATTACTAATAGAGATAAGACAATAATTCTAATATTTTCGAGACCACCATTTTGTCGCCAAAAGTCACAAACCGTCAAAATGATTGCCTAGATCGGGGGTACACTGCGTTGACCTACCCGAGATAGCTAGTAAAAACTTTTGTAATTGTCTCTTTCCAACCATATGATTAACATTGGAGAGGTGGAAGCGGCATTTATTACATGTTCGTAAAAATACCAAATATTTTTGTAAAAAATTTATCTTTATGTGAAAATTGAGGATTTCTATTAAATTTTGGACAAAATCCATCTCTCCATCCGTATTTGTGTAGACATGATAACTCAAAAACGCCAAGAATTAGGAGGATGAAATCTAGATATTTTTCTAGGATCAGAAAATGTGTAAGGATTTTATTTTTGATTCCGTTCCTAGATGGTGGCCGTTTTGAGAATTCGAGTGCTTGCCGAGTCTGGCACTATTAAAATATTTAAATCCTTTTGGTAATGACGAAACATTTAAATGTAATTTGTTTTTACAGACGCATTCAATTGTAATTTTGTTAGTACAGGCCCATTTAATTGTAATTTTGTTAGTACTGACACATTAAATTGTAATTTTGTAAATCATGTTAACAACAAAGACTTGTGTAAATAATTCGCTTTTGGAAAAACAATTGGCTAAACATTTAAAGACTGCGATGAAAACAAGATCTTGGATTTTTTCGGAGAGAGAACGCTAGATCTACTGTTTACAGAACCACTAGGGTTTGTATAAGAGAAAGTCGAATGGAGAAAACTCCCAGTGGTTTGAAAGCTATACAATTATACATTATTCGCAATTTCTCCACATTTAATGACTCTAATTTAAATTAAAGTCACTTTACTCCATTTTCAGGTTTTAAAGCTTTTTGCGTGGGAGACAGCATTCATGAAAAGCATCAGTTCCATAAGAGAGAAGGAAGCCATCACACTCAGGAAACTCGCTTTTGTGAATGGAACCATCACTTTTCTATGGATATGCGCTCCTTTTCTGGTGAAGTTATATTTAATATTTTGTCCAGCCTATCAATAAGCTTGTCTTACTTATTAGTGTGGTAACATAGCTTTAGTGAAATATAGATGTGAATCATTTAGCAACTCATTTCTTAAGTAGAGTAGGACCTCGATTATATAGGGTGATTGGGACCGTAATCTCGTTTGGATAATTGATAACTTGCTTGCTACGGACTAAATAGTAAATAATTATTGCTTATCTTCCAATAAGCTTTTCCAAAATTATTTATTTTAAATTATAAAAATAAGTCCGCAAGTACTATCATGTATTAAATATTTTACAAACTCTCTAATCAGTCATGAAACTTCATACATGCATTTTTTGAAGCATTCATTAGTTTTGAGAAGAACATTCGACAATGTACTGGTTTTCGCAGCTTCCTTTGCATTTATCTAACGATTCTTGAAGGGTGCTCTGAAAAGAATAAATTCTCCCGCTCAGAAAAGCGTAACTTACCGAAAAATTTATATTGCCATTTTGGCATGAAAATTTCGTCACACACTATAGAAATGCTTAATTAAGGAACTGTTTCAGTTTTTCTCTAAATAACTTCTGAATTTCGCCAACGCAGAAAACGGCCCCAGTCCCATCTTTGACATCCTTTTCTTAAAAATTCGCTGACTTTATTAAAAAAAATGAAACGTTTACTTCTATTTTCTGGCAGTGGCTCAGATAACAAAAATCTCGGGCGATAGAAGACTAAATATTCGAGGCTCTTCTGAACTTCATAAATGGATAAGTACGGATTTGAAAACCAAAACCAAACATTTTCTAGTATTGAAGTCTAGAAAATTTAGTCATCTAATATACATCTGGTTCGCTCATTTTTTTCCCTCTTCCTCCCTTGATATTTTTAAAAAATTATTTTTCTTTTACCATAATTTATTATAAATTATTATTTCTTAATATTAAGATTTTAACATAAGTTTAAAACTTCATTATCTTAATTTTATTTTAACAAATATTTTATGTTTTATATACTCGTAAAAAATTCGTAAAATAATTGGTTTTTAGTTCTATTTTTTAATGTATTTTATTCACTTTTTCCAATTATATTTTCCTTTATTGTTTCTTTTTTGTATTAATCATCATTTATGTTGTTTATTCTTCATTATTTTTATTTACCCTTTTGAAAAGGAATTTTTCTTTAAACCGCTTGAATTGTCAGATATTCTTACTTCAGTAACACTCTGTTATACGTATGAGGCGCTCTAGGAATTTTTAAAATTCAATAATAAGTAAACTGATACCTCATGCTGTTAGATGGATGCATATTAAAATTCAAATTTCTTTCATTTTCTTTTATTATAACAAATTATAAGCTGGATGTGAAATGGCGAACAAGCATAAAAAGGAAAAGCAACGAATATGTTTGTTTTCCTGGTATGTTAGACAAAAATTAGCGAACAAAATATCACCGTGAATAAATGATACTGTATATCAAACTGTCTTTTGAAGATATTATCAAGTTTTCAAGCTAGTACTTATGTTGTATTAGCTATCATTATATTATTGCCATTATTAAATTTCCAACCCTCGTATTTAGTTATCTTCTTAAGTAAAACATTTCGACAGCAGTTTATTTTTTCTCTTCTGGTATAGCTAGTGCGCAAACATGACCTTCCCGCCTATATGTTCTTATGTCTTATCTTCCCAGAAGTTCGGTCGGAGCTCTTTAGAATTATCCAGTATATAACATAACTGCGCCATTTTTCCATGTCTTGAGGTCTTTCGTGGCCAAACTGATAAGACTGGCTAGTGTATTCACTCGGCATGGTTTATGTGTTGAATGCTGGCGTGCTGAAGACAAAAGAGAGAAAAATTAAAAAAATGAATTGCGAAAAGTATTCTAGAAGACTCACAAGCAAGAAATAGGCAACAGCTTTACTGGTCAGGTCTTCCATCCTAAATTTTCAGAGGGGCAATTCGAATGCATTTTCAGTGCAGTTAATGCAATTTCTACAGTTAATTTTTAATAACTATGCATTACAGGTAGCCATCAGTAGTTTTGTGACATTCGTCCTGATTGATGAAACGAATGTTCTGGATCCCAGCACTGCTTTTGTGTCCCTCACCCTCTTCAACACCCTCCGTTCCAACATGGCCTCTATACCTCAGCTAGTAGCTGAAATTGCTCAGGTAATATACACAAAATCTTATAAGAAAACTAGCCATTTTACCCGCGGCTTCACTCGCGTTTATCTGTTCCTTTTAAACCGCAAAATTCTCTAAAAGTTTGAATACAAGAGGAAAGTATGTTTGTGCGATATAAAAGCAGTTGTCTTTTTCTTCCGTAGATACAGAACAGATAAGTGCGGGCGGAACTATGGGTACAACAGCTAATGAAACCTAATTGCTAACTGTAAGGTTTTAAAATAGGTTGATATTAGGTTGAATTATACAGAAATATCAGATGACCATAGATTGAAAAATTATAATAATCATTTGTTCTTTGTTGAAGTCGAATACTACACACGAACTACTCTATTACGAACATTACAATTAAAAACCCTTTATGGTAGAACACGCGTGTGTAAATGAATCTCTACGAACGTTTACCTAAATTAATAAAGCAACTGGTAAAAATATTTCGAAGAATAATATGGGAACATAACAAGAAATTATGTACATTTTGTTTACAAATAGTTTTGAATTTCTTTCAATGAGAAATTCTTGTTACTTTTTAAAAAATAATCACAATCTCTAATCATTTCTGATAATCACTTATATCAAAATCATTCGAGCATTTTTCTCTGTAATGAATCAAATCTTGCAAAGCCTACAGTCGTTAAGGGCAGATGGCATATACCGGAGTAGTACTGTAAACTTTTCTCTTATCAAATAACCATAAGGTATTATATTTTCTTTTAATTAAATTTTACTTTTTAGTTTTTAATTTATAACTAAATATTACAAATATTATGGAATCTTAAAAACGATATTTTTCACAAATTTGGAACCATATGGCGCCACGCGTATGGAATAAAAATGCAATTAACTGATTAACTGATAAATTAGTTTTGAAAATATTAAAACAGCGTATTTTCAGTGAGAATACATAAGTATACAGAATTTGTAATTTATAACACAACAGGAATACGAGAGAAAATTGGATTAGAAAATTCCATAGTTAAAAACATGAAACAAGTAAATTTAAATATAAGTGTATAAAATTATACTATATTTGCTCGTTATAGAGTAAGAAATCTATAATTTTCCCTAAAAGTCATTAGAGACAAAACTTTCAGCCTTTTGGTTGGTCATACCAGACCGCAATTTCACCCACTACCAGTCACCCCCGATCCGCATCTCCTCCAATTCCTCGGCGCACCACACATCCCAAGTCTCCCCACCACCTACTACCACCGCCTGATTACTCCGGTCGCTTTGATGACCCTACATTTCGAATAGAGCAAATGATATACTGAACAGATTGAATATGGAACAGTTTGCTGCAATTCCGTCCGGTTTCTGACACTTACAATAACATTAACGCCACTGTATCCCCCCTCCCGAGTTCGAAACCAAAGGGGTTCCCTGTCAGTGAAATGGGTATACGTTGAAGGACGTGCATACAGTGCTCCTGTAAGAAGACATGATTGACCACACATCTGTCCTTGCTTCCGTTAAGTCGTCCTGACCCGCGTGCGATGTGTCTGTCCAACGGTAACAGAGCACAGAGGCTTTCTTGGATGAGTGTAGTTGAGCACAAACTGGCCATATGGGGAACCGATTGATTTACGGGGCAAGGACATAATTGAAATTTGAAGTGATGAAAGATTATTAGTTATGGTAAGAGAAACAACACAATAGAATACATGTGACATGAAATCGGCAAGACAAAAAATGGTAGCTTAATATCGGGAAGGATAATAGACAAGTAACACAATTAATCTAGGTTATATAAAAGGAAAAGATAAGAACACAAACATAAAAACATGCGGAAAATGTATGTACAAAAACATAGAATATAGAACAAAACTGACTAATAATAAAATTTCAGGGCTAAAACTAAAAACAAAGAAAAACTTTAAAATTTGAACTAGTAATAACATGGTGAAGATAATGCATTGAAAGAAGAGCTAATTTTTTTCAAAAAGAAAGCTACGCAAATATTGAACATGAGATGCAATTTGGGCAGAGTCCAACGAGAGTTCGAAAATTCCGTTGAGCCTGTCCGTTGACTGAGTGTCGATTGATTTCGAACATTGTCAATAGTTTGAGAACTTTGAAACATTGAATTTAGTTGGGTGGAAAGAGAATGTATTCGTTCTTAGAGATAAAGTTAATCAGTTTTCTTATTTGAATCCTTGGCAATGGGTTGTTGAGGACTCTCTTCCACCAGAGATGCTCAATGTCGTTTGAGAGCTTGGTAAAATTATATGAGCTTGTAAGTTTCAGACATTGACAACAGGTTTAACTGTGGAACGGTCGAGAATGTCTAGCCTTACAGCGACGATACTGCGAGTGTCCGAAACGTTCCTGATTTTAAAACATTATGAAACACCTTATAAAACATAATGACACATGATAAAAGATGACGTTTACATATATCGTAGAAATATCATGAAATACATACACTACATAGTTCACGAAAACTATATGAAAAACATACATTACATAGTTCATGAAATATCATGGAATACATGCATTACATAGTTCATAAAAGCATAAACTACGTAATTTATACATAGATTACATATCTCATACTTAGATCACATATTTGATTTCTCATTTCATACATTACATGTTTTATGAGAAGTATCATAAAATACGTAATTCATATTATAAAATCAGATTTAATTATTTATCTAATCTGCTTCGAAATAAATCAACTATAAACAACAAAAATTACAAATTATCGCTGTCCTCTACAGTCATTTGCAATGTAAATGAGCGATTACCGAGATTAAGCTAAGATATCTTTGCTCCAAACTTTACTTATCACTTCGCTACATTATCGTTCACTGATATATTCTAATGAAACTTTTCTAATGAATTGATTTCATTAAAATTTCATTTCAGAGCCGTGTCTCATTCAAGAGAGTCACAGATTTTCTGCTGAGTGAAGAATTAGAAGGCAGGGCCCAAGATAATGATATATCTGATGGTAAGTATAAAAAATTCTGCCCTATTATTAAACTATTGTTACGAATATCGCCCGGTTTGGAAAGCAGTCCAACAAGCAGGATAATTAAGAACTATGCTTTATTTAACGAAAGTTCCAGAAACTCGAAGCATAAGTATCACGAAAATAACAGCACTTGCACAAATTAGCAACACAAGCAGATAGCAAATCATTAATAATAACAGTAATAGCACGAACAGTAGCTCTCAAGATCTAACATCTGATCAACTCGCAATGCGAACAAGACTCCAAAGAGATCAGACATCTGAGTAGTTCGGTATTTATACCCTTTTCCAACAGGATGTGGAGTAATACAGAATTCTCTCGAAGATTCCCCATAACTCCGTCTCTAGTTGAGATAGAAACAAAATTATAGCATATTCGAGAACCTGCTTTTTGAGGCCATGTTCGGGGTCATTAGCTTCCATCCATTATTAATCTCTGTAAATCCCTGGTTCTTTCCATAAATCTAACATAGTAGGAAAGCGTTATTTACAAATTCGTAACAATATTATATTCTTTATTGGATCTTCTTAGGACATTTGAGCCCTTATACAGCATAAGAATAATAAAGCTTTTCCAAGCTGATTCCTTGATTTGGTTTTCTTAGGGCTTTGATCTTTTATGTAGCATAAGAAGAACAAAGATTCTTCAGATTGATTCTATACAAACTTTATAGAATCATTCAAAACTCTAAAGCAATCTAATGTAAACAAATCTGAACAAGATATTGTTTCGAAATATTCATAATAAAGCTTCTATTAATCAGTATATTTAATATGATTCCTCAATCACATATTTCATAACAAATCAAAAATAAGACAAAGAATGGAATTAAGATGAATCATGCAAGTTTTGAGCGCCTTTTTCTTAAAGTTGCTGTTTATCTCTATATTTTATTGCAGGTTCATTTCTGATACATACTATATTCATTTTAAGTTATGTAACATTTTAAAATTTAGTTTAGATGTGAAAATTTGAAAATAAAATTAGTAGCATTAAGAGTTTATCAAAGGAAATAAAAAAAATATTAAAACATTTTCAATTAGCGAGCACACTTCCTCGAAGAATATGATACAATCAATTATTAAGATTTTCAGGGGGAAGATGAATGCTTCTGAAAAGACTTAAAAGAATTTCAAGTACTTGAATATAATCATTATATTATTTACATTTGAATCTTTGAAAAGAAATCGTCGAACTGCGATTTAAATTGTGTACTTAATTTATAATTGTGCATTCTTATTCAGCTTATTTAGAATTTATGCAATTCAATAAAAGGTATTCGAAGATTCAAGTTTAAAAAACATTGATTAATTATAAACCACTCATCATTTGGCTTCTCTGAGAGAGAAACGGAAATTCAGCTCGCTACAATGCCGTTATCTTTCTGAATTGTAACGGTATTCAACTGGAATTTTTATTTAAGCTTTCCCTATATATCTGTCTTCCAAAGTATAAAATAAAAATTATACTAAGTCGCGCGGATGTACAGTAAAAATTATTTACTGCAATTGCTCATATTTCCTCTAATATTCAAATTATTATTTTCAAATTTTAATGCAATGATTCGCTAACATACTGTCACGCATTCTATAAGTTTCTTATAATTTTATTTAAAACTTTGTATGTTAATAGCAAGAAACATGCGGAAAAATTTGCAATTTTTTAAGAAATATCTTTATACATCTCCGAATATATGTGCTGTTTTCACGAAAATACATCTAAGTACCGCTCATAGCAAGCAAAACTATTGATGAAAGTTGCAAATCATTATCAGCTTTCTGTGAAACGGAATGCCTTCAAATAGTTTTCTTTTTTGTCCCTTTCTGGTTGGTCTCCTAAATACCCTCGTGACAAAATATTTACCTCAAAATGTGACTTCCCATGATTCTCCACCACCACTGTATCCATAATATCTCAAAACGTTTCGCATTTCACAAATTGCGCAATGCTTTTGACAAGTCGTGTAAGTAAATGCCTTTTATACATTAAGATATTTTATTTAAGATTATTATTTTATACCTAAGAGACCACGCTGGAATTTTTAAGGCTGTTTTAATTATTTTTAATAGGCTCTGCGATAGAAATCGACGGCGGCACTTTCTGCTGGACGAAGGAAGAGCCTCCATTTCTGCGGGGCATCTCTCTGTCGGTGCGGCAGGGAAGTCTGGTGGCCGTCGTGGGGCCCGTAGGAGCAGGAAAGAGCGCCCTCTTCTCCGCCATTCTCGGAGAGATGCACGCTGCCGAAGGGACTGTTCGAATAATGAAGGTGAGTCACAAACAGTGGCGGCTTGTCCATTAGGGCCGCAGAGATGCAGCACTCCCTGACATTTTTGAAACTTGTATTTCGTTTATAATCTTATTCGCTTACTTTTTCACTCTCAGAGTTCCATGACTTACGAAAATGTAAAAAGGTAAGAAAAAATTTAAAAGAAGACAGAGAATGAATCAACAAGTAAGAGAGAAGCAGGTTTGAGCTGCAAAGTACTCTGCCCCTCTGCAAAAAGAATTCGTTCACTGCGCGGAAAATCCTGACAGAAAAAGCAACCCTTTCTCCCTTCAACTTAGATGGGCTATGGGCTGCCGGGCGAGCAGCTCTGGATGGCACAGAGCCAACTGAACGAGAAAAAAGATGCTCTTTTTAATTTCTTTTTCTTTTTTTCTTCATTCCCACACAAAGTGGCAATCTCATTGGCTGTTTATGGATTTCGGTTTGTGTTGCCTCGAAGAAACACATCTGGTTGATTGATTATTTACTTTCTTTTGATAGAAGCTAGATTTCTTTTGAAGAAGATATTCATTTCTGGAAGAGTGTTATCGAGTTAAGTGGGCGAGGAGGGAAGTATGTATGTGGAGCTCTGATATTTTTTGTCAGAAGAATTGTCACATCAACATTCACATAACTTTTTGTCAGTAAAACTGATAATAAATGTCATATGCTGGTAATTTTAATTGTTTGAAAAGCAGGTAAATTTTTTTATCTGGCTTTAGAATCCAAAAATTTGTCCTACTCAAAGATAAAGTAGCTTTTTAAAAATGTATTGTCTCGATAAATATTATCTTTCAGCACTCCTCGTTTCTGAGCTCACGAGCCGCCAGTGGTCACAAATGAATTTTTAAAAAATGTTGTCAATCATAACACTTCCTGAAACTTAGATTAACTAAACATCAAAATTAATGCTACTGATAATCCGTCAGTGCCAAAAGTAAGTTTGAATGCTTTTATAAAATTTTAGGTCATGTAAATCGGAAGCGTGTTATAAGTGACGTACTTCTGTGGAGAAAATGATGATCATCATCATTTATTTTTCTTATTAAAGAAAGATATATTATGCTAAATGTATTTGGTACTTGCAAGTTATGGCGGCCAACGAGATTGAATCTCCAAGATGCTGATTAAATTTTGCAGTTAAGAGTCAGATGTTTCGGCTATGCGAGAACATTTTGTGGGGGTGCGCAATGAGCCTTTTATTGGTCCCTTGAGCACGCGATGCCTGCGGCATCTGAAAAGAACAAAGTGTGTGTGCGATGCCTGCGACATCTGAAGTGGGTACTGGAGAAATTTTTTAAACTTGAAAAAACATCAACAGGTTCGCTTTCATCAAAGCAGGAACCTAACAGCTACGCTTGTTCATTGAATGTTAGGAAACTACGCTTTTTAAATTTCCAAAATCAGATCTTAATTCAAAACGTTCCTTCGTCGAAAAGTCAACATAAGCGTACAGAATCACGGCAGTCCTAAGCAAATCGGTTCGGAAATTACCACAACTGTAGAACACTGAACTTACAAGCTTAGCGAAATCCGAAGATCGCCAAGTAATCTTGTTGGTCGCTTTAACAAACCAGTACCATGTGTTTAATTTAATATTTAATGAACGTTAACGGTCTTTCTTTTTTAAGGGTGGTCGCTTGGCGTATGTTTCCCAACAGGCCTGGATTCAGAATGTAACCCTTCGCCAAAACATTCTCTTCGTGAAGCCGATGGAGAGAGCGCAATATGATTTGACTCTCAGCAGGTGTTGCCTGAATCCAGACCTCAAGATGCTGCCAGGAGGAGATCTCACCGAAATAGGAGAGAAGGTAAATGCAGACAGAAGCCGGCCAAGCGAAAGAATGGTTTACGTTCTCTCTTTTCTTTTTACCTCTCTGATCAACATATCAATTTATGAGGAAAATTTAGAAGGAAATTATTTAACCCTTTGCGGACAGGTAACTTTTTAGAATATTCAGATCAGGTTGGTGCACTTCATGTGCCATCTTGTTTTTCCGAATCTACGCTTATTTCATTATGCACATTTTCATTTTTTTATGGTGTAATAAGATTAGAGATTGAATGGATGGATGATACAAACGTTTGTGTTCGAGTTCGAGTCGACGTATTCTTCATGAACTGGATTGTCCTCCATGTCAGTCTCAAAATCAGTTTATCGGTCACTGAACTCAGTCTCTTTTCCATCGAGATATAATGCACCATATTCCTCTTCGGCTGGTATTTGTTTGCTTAATTCTTCGAAAACAGCCGAATATTGCTGTGCAGGGATAATTTCCCTCCGTTTCGTGATAGGCAGGTTGGGTTATAGAGAGCGTTTCATGCACTTTCAAGCGTGACTGATTCTTTGTCTGTGGACACTATCGGAGCAAGTAGGAGGAATGTTAATACGATGTTAGAGGGGTCGTGAGCTCTCCACATTTGATAGTTTTTATTCATCTTATGATAAATACAACTTTTGCACTCTATAAGTCGTATCTGTCAGCAAAGGGTTAAATGTTTGTGTGTGTGTACGTACTAGAAGAAAGCTACTTGAAAACATGTTCAAGAAAGCTTATCAAAATGTTGCCGCTGTGTCTCTGCTTTTGAAACATTCAAAAAGAAATTATTTTCTTGAAAATGTTATTTATTTTCGTGCTACACCTGATATAATTTCTCTTAGGTTAAGGAAAGTAGAAATATTAAGATATGAAAAAATATATTCAGTTTTGAGAGCTTCCTAAATCCACCTGATATCTTAAATTGTTTCGAGCTAATAATTCGTATTATAACACTGCTCAACACTGATTTTTTAGCAATCATATTCCAGCAATTTTTGGGAGTAAATTCGTGGCGCTGATTCTAAATCTGACATTCTTTTTGTCAGATTAGCTCTAGTGTTTGAGATAAAGTGAAAATTAAACTCCAATTGTAATATGAACGTACTACTCAAATCGCATTGAAACTGTCTCATATATGAATCAGCACAGCATATGTTATAATAATATCAAGATAAACTTCTAAAAATAATGAAAAACAGTCTAATTTCAACATTTTTAGGATTTTTAAGGTCCATTCAGGAGCGGAAGATAACAGTTAGTTTAAGTAAATTTTTTCGTCGCTTTATTTCTCAGCAATTCGCAAATTTTCCTAATCTAAAGAATAAAATATTTTTTTCGGCCCACCATACTGCTGATGGAATTAAATGTTGACAATATGCATTATTTCAGAAGGTACAGCTATTTCGGCAAAAGTGAAATTATTGTTGAAATCAGCAGACTGAGGACACCCTACCACCGTTAAAATTTCCTCGGCATATGAAAAAAGGGATTTTTCCCCAGTGTAATTTTTTGATAAATTAATGATGTAAATGGGAAAAAATATAACGCAGAAGCTTGCTCAGTTCTTAAATATGAATTCGATTATGACCTACAAAAAAGCAAGGTTTTTTTATTGATTAGTTGAGAAATTTAAAATTTAGAAATTTTACGAATTTCTCCTCACGCATTAATTTCTACCAAGTTATAATCCAAAACGCAATAAAAAATAATCGATTCAATATATTTAAGGATATGTATAATAAAGAAATGAAACGCTACATGATTTTTGAAACTCTTGGAAACGTAAGAGTTGTCGTGTCTTAAAATCTCGGCTGTATCTACATGGTTTATCTTGTCTGAGCAAGTTATCGCTCGATTGATTGACGATTACCTACTTATTTGGTATGGCGATTTTCTTTTTCGTGGATTTCTAAATATAGAAAGGCAAAAATAATTATTATGTTCATGTCTTCGAATTAGGGATTTATAAACTTGTTTTCTGTACGATATGTATTACTTGAAATACATATTCGAAAACAATCTTGAGATAAATAAGTCTTTATTCGTCGTTTCATATGAGAACTACTTTCAATTTATTTCTCAAATATATTACATAGTTGATAATTCATGTTTTACCTATTTTAAAATTTCGCAGGGCGTAAACTTAAGCGGTGGGCAGAAGCAGCGCGTGAGTTTAGCCCGTGCTGTATACCAGGATGCTGATATCTACTTGCTGGACGATCCCCTCAGTGCGGTGGACTCGCACGTCGGGGCTCACATCTTCAAGCATGTCGTTGGACCCGATGGTGCTCTTCGGAATAAGGTAAGGTTAATTTTCTCAAACATTTACTTCGGTATTTAGATAAAAATATATATGGTGAATTAAAAATAATTGGCAAAAATGTAAAAGCAAATGGAAGGAAACAATTTTGTAGTCGAATGCGTACAATAAAAGTCGAAGCTATTGCGTACTATTTAGATGAGAGAAAGAAGATCACTAAGTGTAATTTCTGCCATCCAGTGTAACTGCTGTGCATCTAATTAGTAATTCAAAGCGTTTAGAAGTCCACACCAATAGCCCTCTCGTGATACGATGGTGTTAATCTAACAAATAAATTCAGAACTCAATTACGATTTATACTGCAGAATTTAACTTAATAAACCTTAAATAATCTTCGAAAGGAAGAAAAGTGAACATCTCTCCTTAATTGAAAAAAGTGACTTCTTTGCAATATTTGGTTTAGAGTAAAAATGAATCTGTAATATCTAACTAGGTGACTTCTGAAAAATCTGTTTGAAAGATGACCAATGACAAAATTGCATTTATTCAAATTTTCAAAATAATAATTTGTAAATTATGTCATGAAAAGATGGACTAAGAGATAAAATTGAGCTCAACAGTAATTTACTATCATAGTCTGATGACAAAAATTAAATAACATTATAACATGAATTTTTTTTATCTATGTGGAGTTTCTTCAAGGGCATTAATGAAAATTTTATTGTTTTCTTTATCTTTCAGACTCGAATTCTCGCAACTCACGACATTTCAGTCTTGCCAGACGTGGATAAAATCTACGTGTTGTCAGAGGGCAAAATCTTAGAATCAGGCAGCTACCGGGAACTGATGAATCAGAAAGGAGAATTTGCGAGGTTCATCGAAGAAAATCGGAAGAAGCAGAATGGAGACGATGAAGATAGGTGAATTTCCTAACTTGCATTCAGTTTCAATATACTGTATCTAAGTGATACTGATTCCCATTCTGAAACAAATCCTTCTATTTTTATTATTTTTGAACAGACTTCGTCAATTATAACTTCGTTCAGATTATGAGAATGATACATGGTTCAATGAACTCGATTAGTTATGTGAAGCAATTTTCTATGCAATATATAAATTAAACTAAATTTTTTGAAATGTTTGTGAGACAATGGGAAGAATTTTTAATCTTTTCTTTCCCTTCCCGAAAAAAAATATTTACGTCAATTAGGTTTGATGCTGATAATTTGTAATTGACGACATACAGAACATGAAAATTAAACTGACAAATGAATTATGGAAAGATTGTATAAAAAAACCAATGAGATTGTTTCCTTCTCGAGTTTCTTATATACTTTCCCGGTATGGTCCATTTTGTGTTTATGTTGTTATATAGCCTTCCACTGGGTGAGCGTATGCAGGAGATACTTATATCATGCTTCGTATCGCATATTCACATCCTTTTGTTTTACAAAAATAAATGCATATGCAAGCTAATAAAAGCAGATTACATAAATATTTATGCAGTCTTTATTTTTTAGCTTCATACTAAAGAAAAGTTATATAACCAAAAATTGCACTTAAATTTATAAAAGAACTATAAAGTATGTAATAAGATGCACGATATCAATATCTCCCGCATACGCTCGCCCCCTGAAAGGATAGTAAAGGGATTCTTTCTAGATTTTTTTTGAATATGAACACTGGATTGACTTGAAACAAAATTGGATACAAACATATAGCTTTGATGTCAGGATGAAGTATTAAAAATTCCTTTATTTTAATTCTTGCGTTTGTGAGTTCTCGCATTCATTTACAAACGAATTGAAAAATTGGAATGGAATGGATTTAGTTCAATATTTGGTCAGACCTGCAGTTCAAATGATATAAGAGTATGCGCAAATACATCTCTGAGACAAAAGAAAAAAAATCATTTTAAGAATTTTGGCTATCTGTCAAAACGATGGCTCAAAAACACAACAGCCTCGGCCGATGATATTTCGTTTGAGGTCTTGACGCTTACATTCAAGATTTCTAAAGAATTTTGAACATATTTCGTGTGCAGGAAATCTGTCGTCAAAATTGTTCATGTTAACCTGATAAATAAAAAAAGACACGAGAGAGAAAGATAAAACTTGACATATGTTGTTGTTTTTTTGCTAGAATTGTAGACCTGTATGAAATTTAGAACTAAATCTATCAGCAGGCTGACTATCATTCAATATGTCTATCTGTAATAACTCAAGAAAGAAAAAATATATAAATAAGTGGATTTTAGTAGAAGTATAGAGAATGCTACATGAAATAAAAGGTATTGATTTATTTGCCATGATTTATTGTAATATTCATATATCAAACTAATATCCTCCGATTTGAATGTATATATGTTACCATTTTTTCCAAACCTCAAAACATGCCTTAACGTCGTTTTCATGAAACCCTTTTAAGGTTCTTGTCAAATTTTCCTTTATTGCATCAATATATTCAAGAAGCTGAATGTGAAGATGTCATGATGTTTTCGAAGCTAGAGCAGAGCAGCTGATTAAAAATTCCGGTGCATCTGCTTTACCTTACCGAACTACAGCAAGGTTAATTAGGGTTTTAAGAGAAAGACGCAAAAACCTGCCACTTATGCCTCGGTCTAGTTATCACCAGTAAGTGACGAAGACTTGGAGATTGTGTCCTCGTTAGTGGAGACTGATTGGAACTCCAAGATTCCTGAGTTAGCCCAAGACTGTTGACTTCGGCTGAGTCTTTTCTTATTTATATCCCAGCGGCTTCGACTTAATCGCTAAGTGGAAGGAAACAGTCAGTGACATTCACTTCTGACCAGTTGAAGACGTTCTTCAAGTAAGAGAGAGTTCTTTTCACATCTCCCACAGTTTAGACACTACCAACAATAACCAAAGGCTTCCACGAGATGGAGAATGCTGAGAACACGCTTCATACAACGCTTTGGCTAGCTTTGAAAAATGTGATACATAGAAATTTATATATATGCTTTGTACCTAAAAAATAAATAGTTACGACTACTTAAAATTCAGCTTATGTATTTAAACTGCCTGAACAAGCTACTAATAATTAGAAGGAAGTCACATCGAATTCTTTTTTTATCCCACTTGCAGTTCAAGCTTTTATAGAGTTTTCTTCAAAATTTAATCTGCTTCTTAAATTTACACACCGTTTTTTCGGGTGGTTATTTCTACAGTTGTGTAAAGTCTTCCTTTTTCAGTTCCCCAGAAGAAAATGCGAATGAAGACAAGGCGACGAAGCGGATGTCTGTAGGAGACCTGAAAGCGCAAATGAAGAGGACGGCATCTCGCTTGTCCAGAACTATATCCAGGACAGTATCTGTCGAAGAGAACGAAAAGAAGAAAGCTCAATTTATTGAGAATGAGAAGATGGAAATCGGGCGAGTAAGTTGATATGAAAACTGTATGAGGTTTGTGCAGACAGCAATGCACAAATATTTTTATCTTTCCTTTGCTAATTCACACACGTTGTTTGTATTCCGGTTGATTGTAGAGTAACTCTTTCCCAGTACAGGAGTACTATTCAATGTAGTCTCCATCTTAATCTATGAATTTGCACCAGAAAATGCAACTATCGAATCCTTTAAGAAAATTTGAGACGTGCAATATTTCACCCACTTATTTACAGCCACTTTCAAATCGTTAGTGAGATCAAACTTTCCCTCTAAACTCTATATTTCATTAGACTGTGCCGGAGAAGTTGAAGGTGGCTTCATTCCAGCTGCACCGTGAATGAGGAGACCATAAACCAGCATCATGTAGCGATTACTTGATTATTTGCTGCTGCTGGCCTTATGCTTCTGCCTGGAATCTATTATTTACCTGCAAGGAAGAAATACCCAACTAATACACAGAATATCAATGACGTGCATCAAAGTATAAAATATTGTACCAACTTTTGAATTACTTTCGGCGAAATCCTTGTAATCACAATAAACAAAATGTTTAAAACAATTTTATTAGTCTACTAAACATAAGATTTTTTGCGTTTATTTATTTTCCACTTATTAGTCTTAAGACGTATTTTCTCTAAGCTTCACTACCAAGTATAAACACTGGTAATAAAATAATTTAATTAATAATTTTCTTATAATTAGTGCCTGAAATTATAAAAATAGCGTATAGTTCCACAATTACAAAAAATTTCAATCTTACTAGGAATAAAATGAATGCTGGTTTATAAAATTCCAATTTTTACAAACATGAAACAAGTTAAATAAAAGTGTTTCAAAATAACTCACTCATGGATAACAAGTGAAACAGAGTCTTACAAGGCCATAGATGTCAGATCTTAGACTGAAATCGAAACATTTTGAAATATTTTACGTTGCAAAATGGAGCCAAATTTTCCTCTTACCGTAATTCCTTTTTCGTATGGGTAAATAGCATATTTACAAATAAATTAGGTATAGAAATTGCTAAAAGACGAGCAAGTAAATATTCTTATATCTTTAAAAAGCAACTTGATCTTATTACCTCGAAAAGATATTCTACAGATTCTCTGGTTAGATAATTATTGTGGTTCTTAAGGTAAAAGATCAGATTTTGACAGTTCCGTGTGAAGCAAAGAATAAAAGGCAATATCAAATGGTGAATTCTAAGTAGTTAAGAAGTCCAGTTAGTATCTAAAGATACGATAAAGAAATGAAAATAACGGTGTTTTAGTAAAGAATGAAAATAATTTTGGATTTTCAAAATAGAGAACAATTAATTGCTTAATTGACTTGCACAATATTAGATTGAATATTAAATTTCTGATATATCCATCAGAAAATGACTTACAAACTCTTTATCGAGTAGAGTAATTCTGAATAAAGTCACGGAGATAATAAGCTAATGGAATTTCTGCAATTCTATATCACTAAATTTGACAAGAAATAGGCAAACATCGGCATAGAGACTGATTTTAGATTTCTGATAAACAAACAATTTTATCATGAGATTCCAAAAAAAATAAAATAAGTTTGCAAAATCTTAAATAATTGCTAATTAATACGAATAAAATATTATTTAAATACAAACTAAAACAAATTTTGGTTAATTCTTTATTTCTGTTTTCAAACATTTCACCAAATATCGGAAGGCTGACACAGATCGTACTTATTGTTTATATGTTTCAACAGGTTAAGGCTGGCATATTTTGGACCTATTTTCGTTACGCAACTTTACATCTTGCCTTCCTCTTCATGCTTGGATTCGCAGCGTTCAAGTGCTTCGAAGTGAGTAGCATTTCAAGAATCAAACCTTATTCCTTTGATTGGTGCAAATTTAATCGAAACCCGTTAAAACTTCTAGATAGGTTCCAATGTTTGGCTGAGTCAGTGGAGTAGCGACGAACCACTACCTGATGGTTCACAGAATGTGCCGCTTCGAAATTTGAGAATGGGGATCTACGGTTTACTGGGAGTCGGTCAAGGTAAGATTGCTTGAGAATGATATACTTTTTGTTTTGTAAATACTTTTAGGATAATGATAATGTATTCAGATTTTGATTTTTGAACAATTTCCTTGATTTGGTTTCGTGTATTGACTTACAGCTATAAAAATGCCTAAATTTATAAGCGTTTTCAATTTCCATTTTTATATTTTGAGAGAAAGTCGTCTGTTTCCTTCTCCCCGATATTATATTCTTTGAATTTCAAATATAGTAATAACCATCAAAGACATAATAAAATAATATGGCCCTAAAAGAAAATTGAAATTGATGTCATCTCTGAATCAGTATGACTTTTATTTTTACATAGAAAAATGAAGCAAATGAAATATATGTAAAATTAGAGAAAAATAAATTATAACCATTTGACGGAGTGTAAGATAATGTACTAATGTGAAAGCCTTTGCATTTATCAGATATTTTTGTTAAAATTGATGTAGGGTTTATTATAATCAACTTTACAGAATCAAAAAAACTATGGATCGTTTGCTTTCTATCCTTACCACTCTGGTGTATAAAGAAAAAGAAATCTCCGTAATATTTCCCTTATTTTATTGTATAGGAGCGGAAAACTTCAAGTAATGGCCAACAAAGTCATTCCAAAAATTTATTACGATATATCTGATTCAACTTAGAACTTGAGTTTTCACAAATTTCAGTTCTTCCAATCATTAATGATTACGAAACGTTTAAAGGTTTAAAATAATGTGAATTTCGCATTTTTTTTTATATTCTACGTATCGTATTTTATAAAAACGAATCTTTAGGAAGTTAGAGATTACAAATGAAATGCAAGGATTTCACTACGCATGAGGGAAATCAAGACGATTAAGAGTTTTATTTTTTCACATATTCCATAGCTGTCTTTCTGACATGTGCTTTCAACAGGTGTATCAACCCTTATTGCAACCATAATCATGGCCATTGCTTCGACCCGCGCTTCTATTCGTTTTCACAAGTCAATGCTTTGGAGTGTGCTGAGATCGCCTATGGCCTTTTTTGACACCACGCCATTAGGAAGGATATTAAACAGGTAAATACATTATAATTAATACAATTTCTTTAAATTATCTATTTTCTAATAGGTATTATCGATATTAAAGCATATTCTTATGCATTTATTTGGAGAACTGTTTCTTTCGCTTTATCTTCGTTATTTTAGTTTTAATTAGCTGGGAATGGTTAATTCATACCAACCAAATAGTTAGTAAGTGAATGGATTCCATTCGTGGGATATCATAGGCGCATTACAAACACTTGCCTTTTATCATTTTACGCCTTGATACATTTGCGTAATGTGAATAGAAAAATGTTTTCTTTTCCGGCTTTTGTTTCTAATAATGTTAAGGAGAAAGATTACTACCCTAAGAAAATGTTTTTGAAGTATTCACTTGACAATTCTCTGTTATCAAAATCTGAAGACCTCGGGAGCCACTGAAAAAGGACTGAGTCGTCAGGACCACATCGGCCAATCTGGTTTCTCTTGGTACAATAAACCTCTTTTTTCTTCTTATTCTTTAATCCATCAATGCATAGCGCCCTTTTCTAGGGCAACGTAATCTCACATGAGTTATTTTTGCAATATAAATTTTATAAAAAAATTTATATAATATTCGTTTCTTCTATATCCAATCGAAGGCAGCATTTATCCAGCGTTATGTAGATAATGTAGCCTTTTTATTTTCAAGCCAGACTCGAATGTAGTTTTTTACAACCTCATGAAGAAAATGCTAAGTTTATTCAATTTTTTCAGTTATCAAATATATCAATAAATACAACTGCTGTTTATATGCTTTGCTTTTGGGGGGGGATTTCGCATAGTTTTATATTTTAATAGGGTTTTTTTGCATTTTGCATTGCATTCCTAAATATTGGTGCTATTTTTAAGACAGAATTGTTTTAGTATTTTTAAAGTGGATTTCATTGCATTTAACATTGCAAAATATCATTGGAAAAATGCGACTTGGATATTAATGAGTTTATATAAGAATGCTAAACCTCGAAAATTTTCGATTTTATAAAAAAAATATATATTATTACCTAGGCTTTTAGGTACAATTTAAAGCAATCCACGTTAAAAATTCCTATAATTATAAAGGTTATGAAGGAAAATGTATCAGCTGTTCAACGTAATCATTGAAAATCGCTTTATCTAAAAATGTTTTTTTTTTATATTGCACGCAAAATGTTTCAAGAACTATAGAATAGTTTTACATAAAATTTTTACTGGATATGTATTGTGCTATTTTCTAAAAATTAAATCAATTTTTTACAGATTTTCTCCAAAGAAGTTTTTTGGGGGGATAGAAAAGTTGAAATTTTAACTATTTTTAACATTTTATTTTAAATTGATATAAAAAATAGAGATTAAATTTAATTGTTTTTCAATAGTGGCTCAGTTTCTTAAACAGACTGTTTGGATTACTTTTATACCCAAAATATTGTGTTTAGACCAATATTTTATCTGTAATCATGCGCACAAGGTGATTATCTTATTTTTTCTTCAAAAATTATACCAATATTTATTACTCTCTGAAAAAATACATACCAATATGAAGATTGGAAAATGTGTGTACTATAAGAGAAAGAACAGATATTTTTCAAGAAAAGAAAAGTGAGTTTGTGAATTGCATCGTTTCAGAGATATAATGTATCGAATTTGCCAGCCCCCCCCCCCCCCCCTATTTTTTCGAGGTTTAAGAGTCGTATGTCTCCTTAACACGAAAATGAGTTTGTGCTGCATCTGACGGCCGAACCGGAAAAGTTTAAGTTTGGAAATAAAAATTTAAAATCTGCTTCTTCCTTCTCTAATTTGCATTAAACGGTGTAATTAATATTCTAAAAGTTATCTCGTTTGAATTTCGATGATTATTTTTCAGTTATCCTGTATTTGAAATTCATGAAGCTCCAACACATTCTGGAGTAGAATAATAACACAAATGTAATTATTGCGCAAATCAGCGTTAGAGATGTTTCGCTGTGGCTATGTCGGAACATTAACAAAATTTGTTCACCTATCAAAGTGGTTATTTTAAAACGGAACATTTTAGAGTTCAACTTGGAAACTGCAAAGATAAAATCTAAGAGGTACGTAGCCTTAAGAACAGGAGAGACAGTTTTTTCCTTCACACAGTAAAAATAGAGATGGGAAACGAATGCCTCTCCGTTCTTTGACAAAGAATAGGGTGTCATATCCATGTTCAGGATTTTAACTTTATTGTTGTGATTAACAAGCAAGCTTCAAACTGTGGGAAGACACTGTGTCTCTATTCAAATAAAACCATTATATAGACCCAAAATCGGGTCGAATTTTTTAATCGCCATTTTGGCAACATCTCGTAAGTTTGATTTGTTTACATGTTTGAATCGGTGGAAAGTCTGAGACACCATTTTTTTCCCTTCTTGATTTACATAATGTGAGCAAAATGAACTTAAGTCGTGGAATTTCGATTATAAATCGAAATTGTTGTAAATGAGAAGTTAGGTTAAATGAAACTGTTGAAGAATCATTCATAAGAAGATCCAGTCTGAATCTGCGAAATATTCTAGTTAAGCGTTTCTGAGTACAGAGCGAAGTTTCCGAACTACAGCAGCATGGTTGTTGGACTATGACAGGACACTGTTGTTTTTGCCAAAAACGTTTCTGAGAAAAATATGTAAATTCAAGTGGAAAATGAACGAAATGTTGACACGATGAAAATATTTTAGTAATTAATGTATAGCAGAAATCGTTACCTGTATGGCGAGTGAGCGAAGCGACGTATATGTATGGCGAATTGTGATTCTTAGGGATTCACGAGCGGAACGAGCAGAGAATGTATTCCCCTTGTCTTTATTTTAAGTTATGTGAATGTTGCAATACTCATACCCGGACTTTTTTAGGAGGCACTTCCTCACTTCCTATCGGAAGAAGAGAAGAAATAAAATCTTTTGAAATATATATTGACTGTCTTTTTATTTTATAAATTAATAATTGCATATTAGTTTAGATACTCTTTGAGGGTTCTTTTTATTGTGCTTGTGGTTCCTACACACGAATAGTCCGTATTTGATGATACTGTATTTCAAATTGCTTGAATATAAGTATATTTAATGTATTACATGTGTTATTATTTTTGAGGATGTATTTGTTATTTTAATGTATTTATAATATTTTATTATTTATTTGTATTTGTTATTTTATTGTATTTGCCATATTTTATTTGTATTTGTTATTTTATTGTATTTACCATATTTTATTAGTTATTTGTATTTGTTATTTTATTGTATTTACAATATTTTATTATTTATTTGTATTTGTTATTTTAATACATTTTTGTATTTTATTGTACTTGTTGAATGTTCGTACAATGTATCACTTTTTCTTTGTACCCTTCCCCGCGCGGGTAATAAATATATAAATGATCATACCCACTATTTCTTTCTTACATATTTTATTTAGAAAAAGACAAATCAATTCATAAGGAAATTTAAATCAAACGGAAAGAACGGTTGAAAAGAATTGCTTAATAAATGCAAGCCGGAAATCTGAAGATTCACTGTACACGTTGCAGATGAATGCATATTTCATGTTTAGATTACATCTTGAATGCAGATATTTTTGCCAGTTAATGCAAACTAATTAAAAGTTTACGGAGTCTTTACCGCTTGTCCTTAGGATATTGTGTCTGTGATGATGTCATCAAAAATAGCTCGTTATGACGACTTTATTGTAATGTTATTTCCTCTAAAGGTTTTAAAAAGGAGCCGAAATCGGTCACGTTTTAATTAAATGCATTACGGTAAACCTGTTAAAATCGTTTAGTTTAGTTTAGTTATATTAACGTCCCGTTTTGAAGCAACACGAGGGCTATTTCGGGACGGGCCTCGAATTTTGAACCGCGGTCAGATGACATTAAAATCGTATATGTATGTCGTGTGTTTTGAATCATTATTTTTCGGAATTTATCCAACATTAAAGTAATAATGGAGTAAATTCATTCATTCATCAAAACTACGAAATTAATGTAGCGCTGTAGTCTTTTTCACTAATTTAATTTCATTCTCTTTGTTATACACCTGTAAGAGTTATATAAAAAGGAAAGGAAAAATACCTAACGGTAGTTGGGGCTCATCTAGCCGTACGGTAGGAACTCCCTGTTGAAACTATTTTTTATTATCTCTGTAGAAATCGTCAGCATAGAAAGTTGCAGGCATTTTACCTCCATGTTTGTTGATTTTATTTGACAACTGCACTGTTAATTCAGTTTGATATTTGAATTTCTAAGCTCTTGCAAGATAAGTTTTATATTTTATGAACTTCATCAGAAAAGTTTTCAGTGTAGTTCAAATTGATTTAAAATTGATATTTTATTAGAGCAATAATGTTTGTATTTGTTTCAGGTTTGGAAAAGACATCAACACGGTTGATGTAGGTATACCAGCAAGACTCCAAAGTTTAGTGACGATGGTCATCGCAATCATTGGCTCACTTGTCGTTATCATCACGACTCATCCCATTTTCATAGCCATCATGATTCCACTTTCCATTGTATACGGTTTAATTCAAGTAAATCAGTTTATGTCTTCATATAACTGTCATAAAAATAATAAGACTTGTTCTCTCAAAGTTTATGACATAGAAAAGGTTAAACAGAAAATTAACACAAACGACTTATGAAGATCATTCCGGCCTTCGAGCATCCGCGACCTTCAATTTAAGAAAACTGCTGCATTCAGCTCTTACATTTTTAGGAAATTAGTGTTTCCTCTTTTCGAGAAAATTAATATTTTAATATGATAATGTACTAAGATTCTACATTGACAAATGATCGTAACAATTCATGAACACAAAGTATGTAAGAGAAAAAATGATTATAATAGGGGAAAATATAAATGACTATAATGGGGAAGTAATTGTAATAGGGATAGTGGATCCTTATTTTGATTGTTAGCATCATAAGAGTATTTGTTTCTAAGAATAAGAAATATGCTTATGCTAAATTCATCTGTCATTTAATCCTAAAATAAATATATCTCGTGAAATCACCTACAATAAGTATCCCTCAGATCAGAGTTAGTTGACCCAATGCTACTCAACCCTAGGAGTAGGGATATTTGACCTTTCATGCAAATAATTCATATACATTCTTCTGATAATTTGCATGTACGAGAAATTCGCATATTAAACATCCATGTAAATATTTCACCGTCCTGCAAAAAACACAAGGTTGAAAGTTGATGTCATTTACCAAGAGCACGCTTTTCCATTTAAACAACTTTGTGTGTTACATTACATTCAAATTTTTAAAATTCCGAAATATATCCAAATATATCAAATCATACACAACATAGAATACACATTAAAATTTTCATCACATCACAATTATAATAGAGCAACAAAAGAACTTAAAATGTAAAAAAATTCAGTTTACGATTCATTCCAATTATCAATTACCATTAACATTTACCATGACACTTTCCGTATAAAATATAAATTAATTTCCTCACACAACATTGCAATAATACATCAAACAATTGGGCATTTTCCCATAATTTAAATCTATACAATTTTTTATCACGATTGAATTTTCAAAATATTATTTAAAATTTGCTCAATATAAAAAGCAGGACGATGATAAAAAATTAACATGAGAAAAATTCGCATATTAAGACTACTAAATTGAAAGAGTCTTAATTATCAGAAAATATTAAAGAAAATACTTTTGAAACTTAAATAATATTGCAAGTATTCCATTTACTATTACAACAAGAAATTTCTAAGTCAATAAATATATTATTTCTCAAGCTATCAATAAAATTTTTACTTGAACATTAGAAACTCAAAATTTCATTTGCTTCTAGTTTCAAAACAAATACACCTAGAATGATCAAATTTGGTATCCTCCCTTAAATGTTCATGTAGTTTTGAAATATATAAAAAATGAATGTTTCCATTTGAAATTTAAAAGTCAGTGCAATTATAAATATGTAGACAACCCCTTACGAAATATTTCTGCATGAAATCTTGTACTAGACGTTATTTCCTGAAAGTATGTACCGTTGGTATTAATATCCGATGAAGAAGGTGAAATAATACTGTGTGGCTCCTTTTTTTCCCGCGACTGTAGGTTATCACTGGTTTAAAATAGGATTACAACGCCTTAATCAATTAAAATCAGACAAAATTCTGATTTTTTTTAATTTAGAAAATAACATTTAAGATGGATTCAAACACACTTTTCTAAATATATTCGAAAGTTTCTGACTGTATAGTTCGACTATATTTCTTTAGATTCACTCTTATGAATTTATGTGTCCTAGTGCAATAGTTCTGTCAAACATTTGCAGATATTCTACATGGCAACATCGCGTCAAGTCCGGAGGCTGCAATCCATCTCGGTGTCTCCTGTGCTCAGCTTCTTCTCCGAAACAGTGCAGGGATCGAGCACGATTCGAGCTTTCGGATCGCAGTATGAGTTCATCGAGAGACAGAACCAGCATATTGACACCAACTGCCGAACCTTCTATACTGCCACCACACTCAATAGGTAAGATAATAGTCAGGAACTGACTGCTATAAATATTATTAAACTCGACTTTTTTGTGTTTCCGAACTGATTTCAATATACAGGACTGGTTTCGGTGACTACCTTATAGAGCAAGCGATGTATTTATGGGAAAATCTCTGTTTCGTGACGTCAATACCACTGAAGAGTCGTTGTTAAAGCAGCACATGCTTTAATTTGACGGTTTGAATCAAAGACTCTCATATATATGTGGCGTGGGTAACAGGAGAATAGCATCCTGGTCCTCATCATAGGGTCATGGTTTGAAATGGTGAAATCTATCTCGAATAATTATGATTCATTTTCAAAGATATTACCTAAATCTAACAAATAGATCAAATGTAGCAGATCTCATAATTTTGAAAAACGGCATCATCTTAACTGGAACATCACTCGCTGAAAATACCGATAACCCTTTCAATTAAACTTAAAGGGCATACATATATACTGGATATTTTGATGACATGCAGTTTCTAAAAGCTAATCTCCAGATCACGTAATCAAAGTGTGTACAATCATTTTAAGGATGACAATTTCAAATTGTATTGGATACGCACATAAGCAATTACAATTTTTATTAAAATAATGTACTGATGCATAATGCAAGAATGGAAAGGCAAATTAAATTTTCCAAAAATCGGACTGCGACAGGACGTTAAATAACATCGACAGACTGAAAACCGCTAATCTTGTTTTCAGCTAGTAAATATGTATCATATGCTAGAAAAATATCTGCACTTTTATCCCTACGACATTTGGTTATATTTTCATTAAAAGACACCATTCATAACCTGTGACCAAGAGTGATTTTATCTGATGATATGCTACAAAATTTTTCCTTTTGACAGAAAAAGAATGCTTATGCAAAGTATCCCATTTTAATTTTTACACTGTCTGTTTAGTCTTTTTATAATTTTTATGATTTCAAGCAATAACTTTGCTAACTTTTATCTTAAGAAAACGATTCTCACCTCGTCTTAAAAGCAAAAATATTGCTTGTTCACTGAAATGCCAGTTTAATAGCTGAGCTATTTTCCCCACAATATCAGCACAATGCGCACATAATTAAATGTATGAGTTATTCTCACTAGACGGTTTTACAACTTGTGGTACAATAAATAAAATAGTTATATATATATAATATTTTCATGGAACTTAAGGGGCGATACGGTATTCATTCCAAAATAATCTTCTTCAATATGGCTCTGTTTTGTTTACTTTCATTGCTAAGAAAATGGAGCATGAAAAATGTACCTCTTCGCGTAGAGGCCTTTGGTCCAAAATTTGATACATATCTACAATTGTGATGTATATGTATCTACAACTGTGATGTATATATAATTGTGATGTCATGAATTACCTAGTTATTTTCAATGCTTTATTTTATAGAGTAACTTGGTGTTTCGTGAATTACCAAGTTGAATACCTAGTTATCCTATGAAATAACTGAATTATACGCTTTAACGGTAACATATAGGCAATTTGCCATATTTCATTCAATTAGCTCGCTGTATATTTGAGTTATCGTGTTCACAAACGTACAGATAGAAAAACAGACAACAGTCTTCTAAACAGATTTGTTCCAAAATTGAATATATATCTACAAATATTCTATACTATTTAAAAGCTACCACATCATACAAAAAGATATCCAATAACATTTCAGAATATCATTCAAGATTGTTTGGACGTATTTTATTATTTCGTCAAAATTCAGAAAATACTGCATTTCATATTTATATTTTCCAGGTGGCTGGGAGTGCGTCTGCAATTCTTAGGCAATACAGTTGTGTTTATCACGGCTTTACTCTCTGTGGTCCAAAGAAGAACATTTAGTCCTGCAATAGTTGGCCTAACTTTATCCTATGCTTTAAGCGTGAGTATCGTTTCTTTTTTCTATATTTAATTCAAATTATTTTTTAAAGTCCCAAGATTCCCATTTTAAATCTGAAAAATTAACGTGATAATAGATTGGTTTCTGATATGACATATAATTATTCTATCAGATTGTACGAAAAAGCAAATTAGAAATTGTTTCGTTCTTCTGATTAAAACGGTTGCGAAATGGAATAATTTCACTTCACATCACAGTCGCAAGGTAAACGTAACTTTATCATTTTACTTCTATCTCCACGCTGACATACGCCAACTATGAGAAGTTTTTATGTGGCATGGCTCTTTTCTATGGAGGAGATTTCTGTTTTGTTTATTTGGGGTAATGTAGAATACGACTATCCCGACCGATTTTCGGTGTAATGCTTCGCCAATGGGAATCTTCAAAATTTCAGTACTCCGTTTAGAGATGTTTATTAATGTTTAAAATAGAGTTATTTAATGTTTTGGCTTAAGAGTACTTTGAAGATTTTAAACTTAATGGTTCTTTTTCTGTAGCTCTCAAATGTTTACTTAAAATAATAGTCATATTTCGTGGATAATTGTTCGTTCTCGCTCTTTTTTGGAGATTCTAAGATCGATTCTATGCGATTTAGATAATCCCTGGTGGTTAAATTTTTAACCAAACGATTTAGATAATCCCTGGTGGTTAAATTTTTAACCAAACGATTTAGCTAATTACAACAGTTCCACTTTAATTCAGCCGTTTTAAGAAAAAACAATTAAACGGACTCAAAGAACACCACATTTAAATTCTTAGGTTCTAAAGAAAGGGATAGATCGAATTTTCGCCTGATACAGTATCGAATTGGATTTGGCGATTGCTCAAATCGGAGGGTTTCCGAAAACGGTCTGTTAATCCAAAATTAAACAAAACAGAAAACTCGTCCATGTAATTTTAAGAAAAGAAGATGGAGTCTCAACTAGCAGGACGCCATTTTTTTGTCTTCACAGAATCAGATCGGCAATAGTGTAGTCTGTGACGTATGTGCCGGAAGATTACCGACGGGGCGGTAAAGGATGCGAGTTGGTATCGGGTATAATTGATCAAATGTAGAGAGATGGCGGTGGCATGAGGTCCCAGCTGCTATCAGCACCGTAATTCTCACTATCTTTGACACTACACTCACTTCCTTAGAAGGGCAACTTCATGGTAACGCAGTGCAACAACACAGGAATATAAACGCGAGTTAGAACGATAATATGTTTAATAGAACAACAATTAAGTTAAAAATATAAACTAAACTACTACGTCATATAACCACGCGCGGGGTGAGATTAAAACAAAGAGTGAGATAATGATCAGGTGGAACATCGCCTTTGAATATTGCCGCAGCTTCCTCGCCATTAGTAACGAGATGACGTCACTGAAAAGGCTGGGTTAAATACTCATGCAAATACAGCTGGCAACTCAGCTGGCGATGATGCCACAAGTCCATCCTTTGTTGTAATTTTTCCTTCCTCTTTTGAAGCGGATTGAAAATAATATTGGGATGAATAGGGGATAAGCTATAATAGCTACAATATATAATAATATATATAGGGAATAGCTACAAAGGCTATTAGCTGAAAATCCCATAAAACCCCTTTAATCAATCGTTCAAACAATTTTAAGACGAAATTAGTCTTCATAGACTTCTGCAAACTTATGAGGCAGATTCACCATTATTGCGGAGAGTATATTGAAGTCTTCCGGCTGAAGCGGTCAGGTAATTATGCGACGGAGAGATTTAACTCCAATAGACGAAGTCCACATTTCTGTACAGAGAGTATAGATAAAGAGCTTTTGTAACAGACGTAGTCGAATATTTTTGTTGCGTCTAAATTTTACTCTCAAACTTATATGTGTCTAACATATATTGAATTTGTAAATAGAATAATTCGTCGCTTAAGAAGCAACACCACTTATCTCAATTTTTTGAAATTTCAAAGAGAAAGAGAAAACTGAATTTGTAGCAACCAATAAACAATATTTTTGAAATTTTTTTCATATCTGGTAGGCTCATTTTCAAATGAGTTAACTCAGTTACTTAAGACTCTGTCTTAAGCTTTTCAGTCTTGATTTTTTTTATCTTTCCTTTAGATGTATGTGTCAGTAAATGTTTTTGCTTTAATTTTTAATAACTCCATTTTTGAAAGTCTTTAAAACATCCCAACTAGTGTGCCCATAGAAACTCATGATGGAATATAAAACTGTAAAATAAAAATATATAAAAGAATTATAATATTAATAACTAATGTGAAAGATTAATTATAGAAAAATTAAATAATTTAAAATAAATTATGTAAATGTTTTAAGTGGTACGCTCTGATATTCTTAAAATTAACTTCGATACATTTTTTCGAATAACAATTTATATATGAAAAATATTATATTTTCGAAGAAGTGCGGTATTAATCAAAATTTCTAGTGGTAAAATAAGAAATAAAACATAAGAAAACATTTTTTTAGAGTTTTATAAGTAAAGTTTTGCTAATTTCAGGTGACCGAAAATTTGGCAAACTTCGTAAGAATTTGGACAATGTTAGAAAATCAGATGGTTTCAGTTGAAAGAATACACGAATATTCTCATCTGACACCAGAGGTTTGTAGACAACATTCTAAATGTATATGTCCTTATAGAGCATTTTCTTAAGTGATTACCTTTATCTCTATCAAATAGGCTTTTTAAAAACTTAAAACATATATTGGATATAGCGAAATGTTTTCCTCATATGTACAATTTGCCATGTGAAGGATCGGATCCAATTTTCAATGCCTCGCCAAAATATTTTTTTCATTTAATGGTTAGTAACAACAGTTGTCACGTTCTGTAGATCGATAGATAGACAATAATTGATGTCAATATTATAAACAGCAATAAATCTCGATATTAAAAAGCAGAAAATAATCAAAATATACTGTTTAGTATACTAATAAAAACGTATTTTAAAAAATTGTTTTTAATTAAATTTATTCAGTTTTAAATATGATTGCCCAAAGTATCTAGAAATTTTTAAAAACTGATTATAGAGAAAAAGCATGGGGGTTTCAAAGTGAAAGTGAACCAAGTTGATGTGTTCCGCGTTTTGCACTAACATTTCCATAGTATTGTTGGAATATTATATTTTCTGTCTAATAACGATTCAGGACCATAATTAATATTGTTTCCACCAGGCAAGGAAGAATTATTAGAATTCCGCTGTTATTTCAAACGAAACTAATTTATTTTGAGATCTGTTCTGTCGGAAATAAATATCATGGGCTTGATTCACCTTAACTCTGAATCCCTCAAATTACCTGATTATTACCTTCAAAATTACTTGATTATTACCTTACCAAATTATTACCTTCAAATTCATCTCAAATAAGAAACACCATTTTATATTGCTCTTGTAGTAATATAGTAATAGGAAAATGATATGTTTTTGTGAAAGGATGGCTGGGTTAGGTTAGTTTAGTTATATTAGCTTCCCGTTTTGAAGCACATGGGGCTAGTTTTGGGTCGGACCTCGTATTTTGAACCGCAGTCAGATAACGAGGACGGCACCCCAGTTGGCGCCTCCCTTTCCAGGCTTCCACACCACACCAGCAGGAGGACGTTTGGCGCCTCTACATATGGTTTAACGGGCAACAGGTCCACAAACACGGCGAATTTCATTGGAATCGGGTTTCCAACCTGGAACCCTCCGGCCCCGAAGTTAGGATCTCACCACTTGGCCACGGCGGCCCTTTACAAGGATAGCGGATTTAATTGTGTTGTGCAGTCTCTGCTTCGGTATTATAAGAGATCTGGTTTCGGACTCGATTCTGATTGAAGATCGGCCATGCCTGTTTGCCTAGTGACACATTAATTCTAATGAAGAATCAAACTTCCATAGGTTGTGTAAAATGTATTTCCGGATTAGTTGTCTTTTACGTCATGTGAACAGTTTCAAAATTGAATGGTATATACCCGACAGGTGCCGTATAATATTTAAATGGAGCGTTTATCTTGTGAATCAATCTTATAGAAAAGGGATGGGGAACCTTTTTCCACTAAAATGCTTCGTAAAATTGCGACAGCTGGGCAAAGACCGCACGAGCAAAAGCTGAAAGGTTTTTGCTCTGCAATTATTATTATATTAAAGTCAATTATGTATTTCAATGTAGTTTGTAAATAACTGGTAAGGCCGCGTAAGAAACTCAAGAAGGCAGCAGGTTCCCCTTCCTTTTATAGAAGGCATTGTAACAATACTCTTTATTCTTCTTGATTCCCTGATCTTTAACGCAGTTAAACATCTAACAATATTGTTACAAAAATCGTCTGATGGGTGTACTTGAATGCAGTCAAACAAGTAGGCTAATAAAAAATGATTATTTATTTGAAGAATATTCCACAGAAAAATATATCATAGGAAACAAACTAAGCAGTTTATTTATAAATTAATAACTGAAACAGGCAACAGAACACAAATAAATATCAGTCACAGTACCAGTTTACACTGCTGACCAAACTCCAAATGACTCACTCTCAATTTGAGAACTTTCTTTTTATACCTTTTCCAACAGGAAGTGGCGTCACATAGTAATCTATCGAAGCTTCTGGATATTACCGCTCCTAGAACAGATAGGACCACAATTCATGAATTTTCTTGAAGTTTCGATTTGTCGCCAAAATTAGCAACTTTGTCGCCAAGGACGGCGTTCATTGGCTTGCCTTCTTCTAAATTCACTTTAAAACTCTCGTTCTGCCATAAAATTAACATGTTATTGAAACAACTTTACAGCTTCGTAACAAATGAGCTTTGTCACAAGAAAAGTAAAGAAAAGTATGCGAAAATTGCATGATATGGAAATCAGAAAAATGATAGACTGACGGCATTCAACTCTGAAACTGGATGAAAATAAGGCCTAATAAGAGATTCTGAAGTGACTTCACTTACATATGTCATTTTTCTTTCTAACACAGAAGTCAATGCCTTTGTGTTCTTTTAGGCTTCGTGGAAAACGGAATCCATTCGTCTCGATCTGAACAGCTGGCCATCGAAAGGAGCTATTACGTTTCGTAACTATATGATGAGGTATAGGGCAGGCATGGATCTAGTGCTCCAAGGTATTAACGTGGACATTCTTCCAAGCCAAAAGGTGTTACTTTCGTTAAATTCTCCTTCTAAATCTTATTATTTGCAGTTTTAAGAAGTCGGGATATTTGTGGCTTCACCAATTGCTTTCGAATAATTTATTATATACAGGGTCTCCGCTCTTATTGTGGCCCGATAGCTCAATTCTAAATCGTTAGAGAGAGATATATAGTTCGAATTGGAAAAAATGCTTTACATGACGGAAATAATTATATTTTAAGTTGTTTACGACAAAAAATGTACTGCTGAAAAAATTAAGAAGTCTAAATTTTCATACAGCTCCCTGTCCTATTAATCATGTTTAGTTAAATAATCTCGACGCACTAAAAGTTTCAACAAAAAAAAAGATGTCCCACTCTTCTGCGACTAAAACTGACTGATTTATGGAGCTTTGAAAATTTCATAATTTTAAACCAACCAGAGTCCGCGTCGAGTAGGAGCTGTTCATTGATTGGATGAATTTCCTCGAGGTAGCCAATGAAACAGCTTAAATGGTTTAATTCAACGATATTCAAAACTTAATAAGTCGATCTGTTTTAGTCGCAGAAAAGTGGAACTCTTTTTTTTGTTTAAATTTTAGTGTGTCAAGAATATTTAACTAAATCGTTAATTAACTAATCCAAGACTATTTATCTTTTTACCAGTGTTTTTTCATGCCTTGTTTCTCGAGGCACAGACTGCACGTAATGCGAATGTTTGTGATTTATTTATATTTCCAGCTTCAAAGTTAAGTTCTTCAAATTTTCAGGACGACTCAGCAACTTCTTTGTAAATAGAAAAATAAAATCTATTTTTGATAAGACAACGGCTATTCCTTTTGTCTGATGCATATGATTAATAGGAACTGGAAGCTGTATGAGAATTTAGATTTCGTATTTTTTTCAGCAGCACATTTATTGACGCAAACAAACATAAAATAAAATTCTTCCCATCATGTGAAGCATTTTTTCCAATTGGAACTCTATGTCTATCTCTAACGGTTTAAAATTAAGCTATTGGGTCACGATAAGAGTGGACATCTTGTATATCAAAGTTGTTTCTGTTAAGTGCAATATTTTTTCTTTATTTGATCTACAACAATGTTTCGCAGATAATACAGAATTTTGTAGAAGGTTTTCATATTCAATCATTTTTAGTAATGGATTATTCAGATATTTTTTATGAAACAGCTTCAATTTCAAAATAGTGAATTAATGCAAAATCTTTGCTGTTCGGCATTAACCATGTTACTAAATGTGTTCGAAAAAAGTGCATAAGTTTGTTTCTAGGTTCTACATTTCTTGAATTTTCTGAATCACAAGTTCAGATAAAACATTTCGCAGCTACTAATTTAATAACAAAAGTAAAGATATTTTAAAGCAGTTAAATATATTTTATTATTATTCTCAAATTAATGGCTTATTTATCATCAGTGAATTCTTAATTGCTAAGCGCACTGTGAGTTATTACACTCTGATTTCTATTGTACACTTGCTGTATTCGAAGGGAAAAAGTCAATTTCTCCTACACAAATAAATTGAATTCTTTGCGAACTTTGAATAATTAAAATTTAACTTTATCACTGAAAAAAGCTTCATATTTTTCATTATCTCCGATAAGTTTAAGCTCTTGACAGGTTTGTATTTTCAGCTATGTAATTAGATGAAACCTTCTATTTTGAAAATGGTTCGTCATTTTAATTCATTTGAAAGCATAAAGGTCAGTGGAATTATTTATGGTTTCCACGTATGTTTCGTATCGAATTGTGACGTTTGTTAATGACGTATTTTTAGTTTTTAAGTTTAAAATTGCCGTAATTCGATGCACACAAACTGGTTAAAGGAGCTAGTTCGTTAATTACTTGTATGATTGTCAGATTCTTGATATTTTTGCAGGTTGGAGTCGTCGGAAGAACTGGAGCTGGCAAAAGTTCTTTAGCTCTTGCGCTTTTCCGTATTGTAGAACCAACAGAAGGCACGATTTTTATAGACGGCGTCGATACATCTGTGCTTGGACTTCATGATCTGCGATCGAAGATTACAATCATTCCTCAAGTATTATTATATTTTTGTTACTGAATTCAGGTGGAATTTTATTTATCGCATATTTTTGTGAAACTTTATTTTCGACATTACCTTCTACACAAACCCTACACAAAGAGTGTCGCAGAAACAAACGTGCTTCCTTGCGGTGCGGCTCTTGTATAGGAATTGAGGAACTTCAGTGCACTCACATTTTTTCAGTGTATAAATGTAATCATTTATTTATTTGGTTTTACATCTAATATCTATATTCCAAACATATTCTTTTCTTCCTACGCTCAACCAAAAAGCAGGAAATATTTAGGTCACTCGACAGAATTTTCCCTATACTCTTATTCTCTGAGAAGCTTTATCCCTCTTAGAGAACTGTGAATCCCCTTTGCCTTATTTCCTTCTGTTTGCGCATGCGCATTTTTAATGCGATCTCAAACTCTCTTTTTAACCAATAAGGCGTTTAACTAATGAAGGAACTGGGTCCCGGACAACACAAGAGCGTAGGAAAATGGTTTCTAAACGCTTTTTCAATGTAGAAAAATGCGATAAAATTTGAAAATAAGTAAATTTAATAACAAATAATTAAGGAAATTGAGGAAATAATTATTGAGGTAAATAAAAAGTTGATTTAAGACTACAGAAGATTAATTCGAATGAAATTTTTTTCAAGTAAAATTCCTTCGACAGCTTTTATTTACAAATTTTGAGAAGTCTGAAAGAAGGTTACTTGCAAAATTTTTACAACCTCAAGATTATTTTGTACAGTCCTATTTAAGATCGTGTAGCAGATGTCTTAGAAATAAAGCTTGGGAAGCTTCAAGGAAAAAATCTTAAAGAATACCAAACCAAATATAGCGGTTCTAGCGCCATATGTTATCTTATCGACTCAGAATAAAAAATAAAATTTTGAATAGAAGCCGGGGAGTAGCAAGGAGGGGTATAAGTGATCCGTGTATCGTGGGGAGAACCATCAATACGTTCATGCTGCTTTTTAAAGTCAAATATGATAGTAGGGCGAAAAAATGATATGATATGTCCCGGCGCAACTTTAACCCTTGTTATACCACTGAGTTTGATTGAATGTAACTTCCTAAAAAAGTGCATTCACACTGAAAATCACCACAGCATACATAGAAATAAATATAATACCATAAACAATCATTTTTCTTTATTTCTCGAATTTGTAGAATACAAAGAGAAATTTTTGTATTTGTCAATGTGTTCAACCTCCAGAATTTTTGAGGAATCGCCACGTTTTAGAGCTAATGAAATTGTCTTATCTTCCCCCAACCCCCCCCAAAAAAATTGGAATTATATCACTTTATCTGCGTCTATGAACATGCTCTTTGAAAACAGAGCTAGCTAGAGGAATGAAATTCGGTTGGAGGGTTTGACGCCAAAATTGCGTATCATATATTATATTTTGGACGATATCTATCAAAGGGAATTCTGTCTGGCTGTCCATCCATGCACATCTTTGCGTGAAGTATTTTTATTAATACCAATAAATAATATATCTGCATTTACGTATATATTTATTTCAACTTGCATCTTACAATGAATTTTTAAATGTTCAGTCGCAATTGTCTAAATCATTACAAATGTGAGTAAGGGGCATAGTAAAAATAATTATCCAAAATTTATTTTTAAAATTCTTATCAATTGTTAATGAAAAACTAGTAATTTCTTCATTAAAATTATTATTCATCATCAATTCCAAAACCTAACTATAATTTTTTTATTATATGATTAGTTAACTTTTCAAAATTAATAAAAAAATAACCAAATTTAAGTTATGCAGAAATCATCACTACGCAGTGAAAAACAATAAGTTACAGCATCCCAAAAGTTATTTAACACGAGCCGCAACTGAATTTGTTACTACACGTGCTCAGCTGCAGAAATCTGTACCGAGTTAAAAGGCAGTACTTTGAGAAGCTTTCATCCCCTTTACGAAGAAATGCATTCAATGTTTTCCTGAATTTCACCCGGAGATTGAAAGTTTTAAATGGAACTGAATTAGATTATTGTTGGTGGGTTTATATATTCCGACGGAATTATATAAATTAGTGCTTAAATTTATACACTGGAAAAAGATGAACTTGCTGCACTTCCGCAGCCCTTAAGTGCGAGCCGCCCTTGGACGCAACATATAATGAGATCATAAGAAATAATCTCCTTATTTTACGTACTAGTGAAAATAAATTTTATTTATCTTTACTTATAATAAAGGAAAATGTGCGGGGTGACGTGTTTAAATTGGCCCTCTACAGAGCATAGTGCTGGAAATAGAGCAACGAAATTTGCCACAAACAATACTTTGGATGTGGAGTTCCTTAAATATCGATAGACTCTCGATACTATTGAAACCAAGTCGATAGTATAGGGTTCCGGAACTGTCAACTGAAACAATCGATAGTATCGTCAATTTTCTCCCGGTACTATCGATAGGCGCATTTTCAGTCGATAGTTTCTATCAATAGTTTCAAAAATATTGACTGAAACTATCGACTGGAATTACCGATAGTTTCTAAACTATCGACTGGAACTATCGATAGTTTGAAAATTATCGACTGAAACTATCGATAGTTTCTAAACTATCGACTGGAACTATCAATATTTTGAAAAATATCGACTGAAACTATCGACTGGAAGAATACCTATCGATAGTATCCCTGGGGAGAAAACTATCGATGTTATTGATGGTATCTATAGTTTTGAAGCTATCGATAGTTCAGTCAATAGTTCGGAAAAACTATCGATAGTTGAACTATCTATATTTAAGAAACACTATTTGGGTGATGGGAATGTGCATCTAAAAGTCGATTTTTTCGGAAATTATAATTAATTAAAAATGAAACGAAATTTTTAAGGTTTTTGTTCTTCATAACTTCTAAAGATATTATAGCACAGAATTTATTTTTACATTATTTCAACATTCAAAAAATCATCATTTATTTGATATCAGTTTCTTTTTACTTTTATTGTTGCAATTAAATTCAAGCCATTTTCATTCTATAAACAAATATTTAATTGCTTATTTCTCTTCCATTGTTAAGAGCTGAGGTAATATCCTAATGGATTTTTCTTTTTCTATTTCATCAACATTTTTTGAAATCTGTAAGCAAAGTCCTTTAAGGTAGTATATTTGGAAATATATCCAGTAACTTATATGGATTATGGCTGATATATTTTCATTCTTTTTATCAGCATATTTTAATCTAGCCAACATGCTGCTGGACGCAATTTTAATGTTAAATCAAATGCATATTTTGCATGAAGAATAAGAAAAAGATGTTCGCGGCGACAACATTCATTTAAATGTAATTGACACAGATAGTTATTTGAATCAATTGGGGTCTTTCATTTAGAAAAATAATAGAACAAATGAAAGGCTGATAAAAGTACTCGGGTTATGCTTTTCACAATTTGAAGTTTAAAATTACTTTGTTAAGCTAAGCATGAATATCAAATTTCTGATAAGACTTTCAACTGAAATTATATTTTCGGCGAACAAGCTAGTCGCCCTAGACTGATAATTCATAATGAATATTGTTTTAATCTTTCAGGATCCTGTGGTGTTTAGTGGAACCTTAAGAATCAATCTGGATCCCTTGGAAGAACATTCAGATAAAGATCTTTGGAGAGCGATCGAACAGTCGCATTTGAAGAGTTTTGTTCTGTCTTTAGAGGCTGGGCTGGATTATCAAGTCTCCGAAGGAGGGGAGAATCTGAGGTACATTTGGTCAGAAAGATACCTTTAATTGATGGATATGCGTGGAACTTTATTTCAAAAAAGAAAAAATTACAATCTCAGATATTTTAACGATTTTGAATTCAAAATAGCAATGAACAAGAATTTAAACAGTTGTGAACGTAATAAAGAACAAATTAGCACATAAAAACAACATATAAAAACATTTATCGTAAATTGATTTTAAGAGAATTTCCTTTTTTTTTGTATAGGAAAACAGTAAAATTTCTCATCCTAGCTCGAGAAAGAGAATTCAACATTACTCTTTGCCACCATAGATGCATAAGATCTGTAACAAGTTGAGCAAGGTTATATGAACTTGTTATAGAGGACTCTTCGTGGCGTAGTTAATAGGGCAACTTGTTCATCAAAGCTATACAAGTCAATCGATTTAAGATGGGACCAATGGAGCTGAATTGGAAAGGGCCTATGTTCTGTTGCAAAATAAATTTTTGATCTATGCCATGAAATTGGGGTTGTTTCAACTTTTGGTTGAATTTGGTATACGTTCCGGCCGGTTTAAGTCGAAAGAAACCGGAACGATTCTTGTTACTTGTTCAGATGCCGTGCCAATCATCTGAATATGATTTAAAATAATGAGTCATCTCCATCTCGGTATAGCTTTATTACAGCTTCTAAATGAGACGTAAATCTAACAAATCGAAACAAAGACATGCTTCTAACATACATCTCCATATTTGCTCCTTGAACAGAACATGTTTACAGTGTGTTTTTCCCTACAAGGTAAAAATTCAATAAGGCTGGAAATATGCAACAGGAGAATTTAATCAGTTTCATCTCTGAGTCATTCAATCATTATGCTGCAATTATCTGACAGTGCAATCTTTATATTTAAAACTTTTATGCCTACCACGCAGTTTCAACTTTGAAAATAATTAATATATACCAATAATGAAGTCCCTTGAGATTCTCTAATGTTGAAAACAAGACTGCCTATTGCACAATTTAGCTCACTGTTACAGCTTTTCTATTAGGTAAGAAAAAACAAAGTAATTTTTTAAGTATCATTCAATAATACGCAAACTTTTCAGAGAGTAAACTCGTTTTTTTGTCAAACATTCAACGAAATGCGTATCTTCTTTATCTTAGCTCATAATTAATATAAAATAATTCATAGTTTTGATATTTTTATTGAAATTTTAGATTGTTATACATTTAAAAATTGATTTTCGTCTTTTTAGTGTTGGTCAAAGGCAGCAGTTATGTCTGGCCCGAGCGCTGCTGAAAAAAACGAAAATTCTCGTCTTGGATGAAGCAACGGCTGCAGTGGACTTGGAGACGGATAAGCTGATTCAAAATACAATAAGGCAGGAGTTTTGGGATTGCACTGTTATCACGATTGCACACAGACTGTACACAGTTTTAGATTATGACAGGTGTGTTTATGTCAGTTATTTTAATATCTTTAGCATTAATAATTAGCTACCTTTGGAGATCAGCTGATATCTCCATTATCATAATAGTTTTAATTTAATTATGCAAATCAACTTTAAATTTGGTTCTCGGTGGCATAGTGGTAAGGTCTCGGTTTGGGGCCGGAAAGTTTCAGATTCCGTTGTAAATGGTGTGGTGCGGAAGTTTGGAGGGGGTGGGATTGCACTTCAGGTGTCGTCCTCGTCATTTGATAGCTGTTCTCAATTATGAGGTCTGTGCCAAAATAGCTTTCGTGTTGCTTCAAAACGTGGCATTAATATAACTAAACTAACTTTAAAATTTATTCAATTTTTGGTAAGATACAAGCGTAATGAAAAGCAAAACAGAGTTAGAGAATTTGTAAATGCATATATATATTTGTGTAGGGAAATTGTTTCAGTATTTGAACTAAGTTTTTATTCCTAAATAGAATGAAAATGCTCTAATTGTTTTGAAATTACGGAAATTTAAATTAGGCCTTTACAAGGAACTGTTAAAAAACTGTGTTCAGCAGAATGCCTCTCTTAAAGTTCGAGATTCAATGAAGGATATTTTTTTGTCGAGGCGTAATTCTAATTTAAACTGCAATTTACATATACTTCAGCTAATTATGAAGTGCATATTTAAGTTAATCATAACACATAAATGAACAGGATAATCTCTGGAGAAGATCACATTGAAGAAGAGATGGATTTCTGATAATATCTAAAAAGTGAATCCATCAAAATTAATAAAAAAAAACGCGTCAAGAACAGGAAACCCGCTTTTATTCAATCCAAAAGAAAGACGAAAAACCCCTCTTCAGTACTATTATTTTGAAGAATGGAAAGAAAATATAGGTTGAAATGCAAAAAATGAAAATGAACAGGGCATTTTCTTACAAAACAATTAATGTTGCTAATTAACGTTGGGAATTTAATTTTTTAAACTTGTTAAAATTGGATACAAAATATGATAGTAATATAATTGTCATTATGAAAAAAGTAAATCGGTTTTAAATGCAAGAAGTGAAACCTGAGAATAATTTTCATACCCTTTGTTTTCACAGTCAAAAAGGCATTTTGAAGTGTTATAAAACAATGAAATCGATTTGTATTCCATTACAACAATAAAAATTATTGAATTTTAAAACAATTAAGATAATTTTATATGAAATAATACAGATGGTGTTAAAATAAGTTTTGTGCATAATATTTTCGGAAATTACGGCGTGAAATTCCAAAGTTTTCGTTAATTTTTAATTAATAAATATTTCGAAAAACGCAATTTGTGTCAGATTTAATAGCCTTATGTCCAACGGTCTGCCCTGTAAAGCGAAACTCTAGAGAGAGATTAGTTTTTTTAATTAGAAAACACTGTTATTAACTTCAGGCCTCAGTTTGAGATAGCAGAATTTTATTTTAAGATCAAGATATATTTTTAGAATTAAATCTCATAATAATTTATCTATCGGAAATAATCAGTTGCATTATTTTTAGTCCTTTTATATGCGATCTAAAAAAGTATTGTGTAGAATTTAATTCGAACTAAGAAACTTGCACTATAAAGTATTTAGTTGATTTTTGAAGTGTTTTTGCTTTGGGAATAAGACAATGATGAAATCAGAAATATTTCAACGCGCATCTTTTATTGAATGAATATGCTAAATTTTGCAGTTTGAAAAGCTGGAAAGATCAAAAATAAAATAACTATTCTGCCTTATTACTCTTATATTATTATTTCTACAGTCATATTGTGTCATAAAATTTCATATAGTATCTGAACCTTTTCTATAGAATTTTAACCAAAGACGTTTAAATTTTCTCTTTAATTGAATATCAAAAAAAAAATGTATATCTTTCTTTATTGTACTCTCTTTAGATTCTTTTCTAATTTATAATTTTATTTGAATTGTAGAATCCTGGTTATGGAGAAGGGAAACATTGCCGAAGATGGCAAACCAGATGACTTGCTGGAAAATCCACAGTCTCTCTTCTATCAGTTAGCAAGTTCTGCTGGCCTTCTGTAACATAGACTCTTATCATTGCGATTCACATTAAGATCACAGTCTGTATTCATATGTTGTTTGGTTGTGAATAATTGCAGCTTCTCTCATAAGAATGATTAAATTTTATGTTCAGATTTAAACAGCTCTGCGAATCATTATTCTGTTTCTTACAACTGTAAAATTCTTATCATATTTTTTTAGCATTTTTACATCTGATGCTATATTTTTTGATATCACATTGCATAAATTTACAGTCACTTTGCGGTATCAAAATAATAAAATAACCCATGTATGAAACAAAAATGATTATTTTGTTTGATTTTGTACACCTACTGGAGAACTCAATTGCTATAGAAAAATTATGATTTTCACATCACTGTACTTGAGGAAGGCTATAAATGAAGAAATTATTTTTGAGGGAAGTAATATTCTTCAAAATAACATGCCTATTGTATTCTATTTATTTCGCAAACTATGCGCAAACAGTACATTTTCGTCTGAAAACATATTTTAGGGCTGTTTACTTTTGTTTAATCAGCTGCTCGTATATTACCTGACATACATATAGTAATTGTGATGCGAGTTACGATAATCACAACGAACCATTAATAATTCCATTTCGCTTTTGTACTTTAAAAGCACATTTTTAATTAATTTGTATTTTAATTTAGAAAAATTAGAAATTATAGTCAATTAGAAAAATTATAATCAATGATTTTAAAAATTAAGAGTTTTTCGTTACAAACCACAGTATTTTGATACTATTGATTCAAGTAGCTTCTTCAGTCAGTAATACAATTATTTGAATTAATTATGATTTCAAAATTGCTTCAAAAGAAAAAAATGTATAAAATTACGAATTTCTGGTAAATTAACTTTCCCTTGTCAAACGTAACTTCGCATGTCACCCAACACTCTCGTGCGCGTTATCTTCTGAAAGAGGACAGCAACTGTAACATTCCTCAAAATTTTAATTTTTGTCAAAACACTATTTTAAATGGCAATTTTTGTTTACATTCCTTACCCGCTTACCCAAATACATTCCTTATTCGCTTAGAAATCGATAAAAAGTTAAGAATGGAAGATGTTCCTTTAGCAATTCGCCTAAAAATTTTAACATCCTTTTATTTTAAGTGCATGATATTCACGTGTGTCGTACTAGCCAAATAATCCACCTCCATACAATAACTTCTTTCACTACTCATAGCAGCCCCCTCTTTCTCTTTGTATAAAATGCAAAAACAGCCTTGTTCCCTAGGGACTGGGTGAAGAGTTAAAGATTGAATATTCAAATTTAACTTAAAAGTAATAATTTATGCCTTTTTTGCGTTAAATGTCTAATTATTGACGAAAAAAATTAATTCCAGCACCAAAAAATAAATCCTTGATAAAAAAAATTCCAGCGCTTAGGTCAAAAATTGTATGCTATAAACCTTTAAACAAAATAAATGCACTAAGGCTAAGAATCTTTGATTTCACAAACTATAAAAACTCCAGTACATTAATTTATGATGTTCACAAACGAATACAAAGATAGCAACTGAACTTGATAGGAGCACAGATTTGAACAAATATTTTCAAAACTCTCTAAAGTAAACTAGAAAGTGTTTATCATTCAATTAAAATAAGAATATGTAAACGTTATTTGTTCATGCTGTTTCAGATTCGACGTCGGAAAAAAAATAATTCAGAGAAACGGCACATGTGACAAAGAAAATATAAATAAGCGTAATTAAGAAATGCTATTTAATTTTTAAGTGTGGGTTGTATAATTAAGTAACCAGTCATATGTTTGAAAAAAATGTTTGGAGATAAGAAATAATTTTAATATAATTTAGCAATGCTGGTTGATATTATAAAAGATCATTATTCTTTTATTTAACGCGATAAAATTTATGATATTTCCAACGAGTTTCGTTTTAAAATATTATTTTGTAATCAATACTTTATTTTAAATTTTCCGATTTTAATTGCAGTTATTTGTGAACTAAGTCATTTTGAAAGCCTTTATAATCACAAATATTTATATTACTGGAAAATATTTGTTAAACTTAGAGGTAATTTATGAATAAATCTTTATTTTTTTATAATAGTTTATGTGTCAACTACAGATCAATTTTAAGAAGAACTGTTTTATTTAGTACTTGTATGTTTAAGATAGACCTATTTTGCAACATCCCAAATTGAAAAATATTAGTTTGAATAATGCAACCGTAATTATTTAATTATCATATTAGTATTTTCCCCCTACTTTATCAGAGCTGAACGTCAATTTAACAAAACAGCAGACAAGAATATTAAATTTCTTGACGCTCATAAGAAACACTTTTAAATAAATTGGATGTAATTTGGCAATTAGCGGCATTTTGATGAATGAACTGATGATACAATTAATCCTTGCTTCAATGTTTTAAGCTAATTACCACTTTTTCTGTACGTATATTTACGTACAGAAATTTTATTTAAGTACGTAATTTTAAATACATAACTGATCATGTAGAGTTTGAAAGCAATAGATGTAGGCTCAATTTGAATTCACCGTTCTTAAGCGTGGAAAATTAACAATGGCATAATTAATAAGAGAGTTTATGGCTTGTGATTTGCGAATAGCTGCCAATTTAGCTCACTATTTTAAGTCATACCAGTATCTCTGGTTCTGGTTACGATTATATGTTTCATATCCAGCTAAGAGCATCTAATTGAAGATCCCGCAGATTCTTCCTTCAAATTAGAGCTGGCAAGTTTCATACAATTAATAAACATTTCAAATTAATGAGAAAGTTTAGAATATGATGTAATATTTATAAATCTCGTTTTACAAGAGTTATATTTTACAAATATCATCATGTGTAAATATTGTGCCATTTTATACAATATACCACTGAAATTTTTAAATCCATGATTTTCGAAACATTCTTTTGAGCAAAGATTTGCTTCATGAGTAAAAATAATCAATAACGTATACATTTATCCTTTGGGTTGCTATTTTGCTTTATTCAATGTTATGCATTCATTCCATGTTAATATTGAGTTACATGCCATAATGATTCTTGAAAAAAAGTTATTTATCAGTATAAACAGATCGAGTTTTATGCTCATTTAGAAATCCTTCTGTAAATAATAAAACGTATTTCCAACATTTTTAAAGTTTCATATGTTTTAATTTACACTTAAGGCAAGTTCAAGAGTGTCTAAAAGCTTTTTAGGCTATTAATCAAACTGTTACTCACTACTGAAGGTAGATTTCTTTTATATATAACTCATGTATGTACTACATCTCATAATTACTCATATGATAATTTCGAGCAATAAAACAAAAATCACTCAATGGCGGACTACAATTTCACTCATTTATTCTTCACAGCACTGCAGTTTTGTTAACTGTTCTGGCGCCCTAACCAGATTCCAATTTTCAAAGAATTCACATCGCATCACGCTATTTCAATTATTCATCAATACAGATGGCGCGTCGTTATCGTAAGTAAGCGCAAGCACAAACCAATTTATGGATTTTTTTTTGTATTTTTGTATAAAAAATAAACTTTTAAGTTTTGCAATGCACATGCTGGAATTTTCTTAAAATTCTTATTACATAAAATTATAGTGTTCACATTTCAATCGTTTATAGGAATTTATAAAATCCTTCTTTTTGATGAAATTTCTGGAATTTTATCCCGATGCCTTAGGAGTATAATATTCCTATTCATAGGTTATTCCTTTATGAATGTGCAATGAATTATTCAATTCTAGACATTGTTAGCGTGATATTGATATATGTTATAATGATAACAAGTTCCGGAGAAACCTCTCACCCAATCATTGTGCCGTCATTTATTGTTTATTAAAACTAAAAAACTTTTTTAAATAAATTATGTCGAATAAAAGACTTTCACTCTAAAAGTTTCTTATGGGGCTGATAATATATTTAAAATTAGAGCAACATTTAAAAGGCATTTAAAATGTAATTTCTTTAACAAGAATTAATATCTATATAAGCTGAAGAATTTCTTACACGAAATCTTCCGAAATTATTTCAATAAGTGGAAGTTAACCACTTTTTTTGGAGCTGAAAATAAAATACGAAAATGATCGGTTGATCGACTTGGAAGATTATTCACCCCTATTTACTCCTCCGCTTTTTGTATAAGTAATATAATTTACAGTGGGAGTCCACCTACTTTAAATTGAATTTCTCTTAATACGAAAAGGTGTGCCAGAAAAGGTGCGCTTATTATTTATGTCTATTCCAACGTATATTCTTTGAACATAGCACCTGATGCATAATATGTTTCTCTCTTGCGTAGAGTATCATGGTCTCTTTTATATCTCGTGTATAAAATATACAGCGAGAAAGTGTTATAATCATTAGAAATTTCAACCTTGAAATTTTCATGAATCTCTCCATTAGTCACTGATTCATAAAAATCACAAAAGAATACAAATATAGCGATTTAACTTCATAGGAACACAACTTTGAATAATTGTTAATAAAATTGTCTAAAGTTGACTAGAAAATGTTTATCATTCATTTAAAAGAATATGTAGGCATTATTTGTACAGGTTCATTCAGATTCGAAGCTCAAAAATAAAAATTCAGAGAAACGACACATGCGAATTGGATGCATTTTGGAATTAATTAGTGGAATTTAAATATATAAAATGAAAACACAATTAATACTTACGGGAATGTTTGAAATTATTGACCACTATTTTTAAATCAAACATGTATTTATAAATTTATTTGATGAAGTTGTCATTTACAGGAATCGCACATGAATATTTGTTTTGAAGAGCTGTTCTTAAGTTTGGAAATTTAAGAACGGTATAAATAAAGAAAAGAAAGGAAATTTATCACTTGTTTTGTAGCTGAAACGTTGGAGTGTCATTCCTGTGTTCGCTCACTCAGGGAAAAGACATAGGGCAGATGACGGTGCACTGTCAGTTTATCGCTCGATGTTAAATCATGGAAGTGCTATATCTAACGAAGATATTATATTTTATATTTAGCAGATCATATCTAATTAAAAAACCACAGACGTTTAACAATTTCTCTAAATTAGAGCTGGCAAGTTTAATAAAATTAATAAAAATTTATAATTAATGAGAGGTATATAATATACTGTAAAATAGTATTATTCTTTCTTGTACATACAATTTATAAATTTCGTATTTGCTTTACAATTGCTGTATTTTAGAAATATCATCATCTGGAAATTTTCCGCCACATTGTAAAATATCCACTGGAATTTTGAACGCCACGATTTATGGAAGATACCTTTGAGCAAAGGTTTGACTCATGAGTGAAAACAATCTATACAATATACGTATATCTTTTGGGTTGCTACTTTGCTTTATCCAATGTTATAAATTAATTCCATGTTGATATTGTCTTGCATTCTATAATAATTCTAAAAAAATAGTTATTTATCGGTATAATGAGATAAAACTTTATGCTCGTTTAGAAATAATTTTGTAAATAATAAAACTATATTCAAATGTTTGTTAAGTTTCATTAGATTTAATATACATTTTTGGTTGATTCAAGAGTGTCTTAAAGTTTTTTATGTATTAAAACGAATTATTACGCAAGGTAGAGGATCACTAGATTTCTCTTATATAACTCGTAATTACTCATGTGATGATTTCGAACCAAAGATTACTCAATGGCGGAGTGCAGTTTCACTCATTTATTCATCACAGCACTGCAGTTTTGTTAACTGTTGTGGCGCCCTAAACAGATTCCAATTTTGAAAGCATGCGCATCACATGACGTCAGTTCAATTATTCATCAATACAGATGGCTCGCCGTTATCGTAAGCAAGCGCAAACACAAACCAATTCATGAATTTTTTTTTGTATTTTTGTATAAAAAAATAAAACTTTTAAGTTTTGCAATGCAATGCTGGAATTTTATTAAAATTCTTGTTACAGAAAATTATAATGCTACATTTCATTCGTTTACAGACATTTTTAAAATTCATCTTATTGAGAAATTTCTGGAATTTCATCTGGTTGCCTTAGGAATAAATATAGGTTATACCTTTACGAATATGCATTGAATTATTCAATTCTAGACATTATTACGCGTGATATTGATATATGTTATAATAATAACAAGGTTCGGAGAAACCTCTTACCCATTCGTTGTGCCGTCATCCATTGTTTGTTAAAACTGAAAACCATTTTAAAACAAATTATGTCGAATAAAAGATTTTCACTCTAAAAGTTTCTTATGGGGCTGATAATATATTTAAAATTAGAGCAACATTTTTCTTTTTGCCTAAATAAGTTCTTGATGAAAAATTCAGCTGTGTTGCAAATTTTTGTTCGAATATACCTCGGGCATGTCACTATATTTAGATATTTACGGTATCTCCAATTCGCTATACGTCGCCAGTAGAATTTTTATTTACAAGGCTTTGTAAAACCATCTATAATAATGTTCGAAAATTAGTTATTTATCGGTATAAAGCTTTTTAAAACGTAGTAACATAGGCTGTGAAAATAGAACAAGAGGAATGACTTCTGAAAGCTATTGTAAAATTTAAAAACATGCAAGCATGAGAAGAATGATCAGAACGTCTAGAACCATCTGTAGAAAAAGGTATGATGTGGTGAGTGATATTTGACGACGATCAGTAAACATTTGCTGCTAAATAATATCTGCAATATTATACTTCTGACAATGTACAAAATACATGTAAATAATATGACTCTTGGTAATATTCTGCAAATTTTTACATAGCTAGTCGATATGAGAAAATAAAATCTTATAAGGGCTTCTTAGAATTCCGATATCACCATTTGATTCAAATAATGCTCGTGAGCAAGCAATAATTTCAGTTTTATTTAGAAATGCTAACGAGAATAAAAGAGAATAAAGTATGCTTTAGAAATCGAATTTTTATTTTACAACTATGATTTTGTTTTCAATTATTTGAGATTTAATTCATTTTGAAAAATATTCTGATTAAAAATATTTATATCGCTGGAAACTCTTTCTTAAACTTAGAAGTAATTTATGAATAAACATATAATATATTTACACTAACGTTTCTCTATCAATTTCAAATCATTTTTAAGAATGATTCCTTCCTTCTTGGTTACTTTGCGTTTTTAACACATAGAAGTATTTTTGCAGATTCCTATTTAAAAAACTATAATATAAAAAATAGCTGCAATTTTTTCATTACGATATAAGCCAATATTTGTCTGACAATTATATCGGAACTGAGGTTTCTTTAAACAAAACTTTAGACAAGATAATTTAGTTATCTTCACTGATTAGCAATCTTTTAGGATGAACTATATAACAGTAGTGGCATTTTGATGAAATGAAGTGAAAATAAAATCAATCATTACTTTCTTGTATCAAACAATTTACTACTATTATTTATTAAACTATATTTATTTAAAGAGTTAATTGATTTCTTCGAAGAGATATAAATGTAGTACGTTTATTTTTTTTCAATTGCTGATCTTAAGAGCGGCATAAAATAAAGAATATTTACTGTTGGCTTCGTAGCGAAACAGTGTTAAACGATCGTAAAACCATGTCCATGATTTTCAATCCTTTACCCGTACTTCAAATTCTGTTCACGACGATATGCTTTATAACCATCTGAGAATGTATAATTAAAGATTCATCAGATTTTTAAAGGCTTTGTCAAAATAATAACTGGCATGTTTACTACCTGTTTCAAAATTTTTATACACTACACTTTAAATGAATGAAAATTTTCCAACATACTAATACACAAAAAGTAGTATCGTTCTTTCTTGTATAGAAAAGATAAAAATTTCGCATTATATTGAAATTACTTTAATATTTTGCAACTATCATTATATAGTAATATTCTGCCTTATAACGCATTATTCTTTAAGAAATTTTAAATCCATATCTTTCGATATATTATTTAGCACAAAGATATGACTCGGGAATAAAAATATTCAGAAGAATATGCTATTTCCTTTTTTGTCTTATTCCATTATTATACATTTTATGATTTATTTTGTTCAATGTTATAATAATTCTTGAATTATAAGTCTTTTATCACTAGTAGTAACTCGATTTCTATGCACATTTAATGCCAAAGCTGTTAATATTAAAATGTAATTAATAAATCACATATCCATATTCAAACTTTAGAAATGTTCCAATCGTGTTAATATAAAATTTTAAGTAATTTTAAATGTTTTTATACTCTGTCTTGAATTAATAATTTGAGACAAAATAATATGCAAAATATTTTTCATTTTTGTAAATAAAATCTTAAATCTCTCCATGCAAATTCTGTGAGTTTTATTAAAATGCGTAATGAGGAGAATTATAATGCTACTTATTAACATAATTGTAAAATTTCCTCTGGTTTTTCGAAATAATTTTTGGTATTTTTCTTATTTCAAAGTAGAAGTTTAAAAAGTGTTTCTCATTTCTTAATTGATTTTAATAGGTTCGAAAATGGTATCAAGCATATTTGTTTTAAGTTACGTAGCAAAAAATCCAATCAAAATAATCAAAAAATAAATAAATCACTTGATTTTTAAGAAAAGATCTGAGCACATTCGATGTGGTTTCTAACCCACATTTTAAAGTTTTATTGCACAACTGTTGTTTCAAAATGCTAAATAATATTTTTTATTACTATTACAAACTTAAATAGAAGTGTGCGAATTTTAGATTAAAAAATTTTTCATTTATATTTCTGAACTTATTTTTATAAAAAATTTTTAATTCGAATTCTTATTTTATTCTCTATCAATTTCACAATATTGGAATTTTTATTTTTCAAATTTAAAAGTAAAAATTTTAAAAGGTTTTCATTATTTCTGAATTGGTTTAGTTTGTTAAATACGTCCTAAAGTGGTATGAAGTGTATATGCTTTAAGTTATGTAGGAAAGTATTCAATGAAAATAAGCAAAAAGAACCCGCTTGATTTAAAAAGTGCTCTGAACGCCTTACAGATGATTTCTGCCCTAAAATTTCAAGTTTCATTTCATTTTGAATACAATGGTTCAGCTGTTGCATTCAAACTGCTGAAAACTATTTATTTCATTACAATTACTTACTTAATAGGAAATACAACCCTTAAATGTGCGAATTTCATATAAAAATCATTATTTAGTTAAAAATCATTATTAAATAATTAGATACAGTTTTTCTTCCTTCGACAATTTTAATGAAACGAATTTTTAATTTTTTCTCTGTCAGTTTTGTATTATCAACATCCCAAGGTATATAACTCAGAAAAAAGTATAAATAATCTAACATATTCAATAAAGCATAATAATAGTTTCTTTGGATATAAGTAAAAACATTCTCCAAATTACCTTTTGAAATGCAAGATTACGAAAATTTTTATTAGAAAACAGAATTATTCCAGAAGACGGCGGTTTTGAAAGGTCACTTAGATTGCCAAATAAAACAATGTTATTCATTTTCTACGTAATACAATGATATTTTACAAAAGGGGTAATAAAAATTTTTAATTCGTTCAGAACATGATTTAACAAAATGATGAAACTTACCGTAAACTTATTCTATACAAGAGTGTCTACAATCGTTGATAGGTTTTGATACCTGCATTACACAGTGATACATCCTAATCGAAAACAATTATTTTTAGGATTTTGTTTCGAAAAATCTGAGCTTCTGTATATTGAACTAACATGCTCTGTGTCTATTATTGTTTATCTTACCTCAGAGAGAAACTTCGGTTCCTTTTCATCTCTAGAAATATATCGGGTGGGATACTAACAATAACCAATCTTAAAACGTTTAGCTTCGCATGTTGAAACTTTTATATTTTCACAAATTAAACGAAACAAATTAATAACAAAGTCGAGACTAATTTTCTTTAACACAGCACAGTCCAGATTTAATAATCCAGACTTAAAATAAAAGGAAGTCTGCTATATCGTGGATGAACTATAGATATTAAAATTTTTAAAAATAAATATTAAACTAAAATAGTGGTAGACATTAAAAATTTTTTTATTCTTATGTTAATTTTAATTTATCGTTCTTTAACATAATATATCATATGCAAAATAATACAAACCTGAATGATTCTAATGCAAATCTATTCAGTCAAAAGTTACACGTATTTCTGTGAGGAAAATGCTGAGTTTTCGAAGTTGCATGCATATCCTGTCCCGTTAATCGAGAATTATTGTGTCTTCTCGTTTATTTAAAAGTACAGCTTTTACAAATATCATTTATTTCAAAACACTATTTGATTTTCTGACAAAATATTTGACTGTTCATTAAAAAAATAGCAGAAAAAAATTAGGTAATACTGTAACATCTAAAGGAGAAATCAGAAAAGCAAATTTCAAGTTTTCTATAAAATCATAGATCGCATATTAGAGACTATATAGCTTTAATTTCTCTTCACATAATTTGTAAAATAAATAAATAAAAAAAAATTCCAGCACTAAATTTTCATTCAGCCAAAATAATATTCAGGCTTTTAATAAGAAATATCAAAAAAGCGCAAACAAGCTTGTTGCGGTGCCAGATGAAATAGGAAATATATAAAGATAAATATCGCACTAAAATAGTGGTAGACCCTTACTTATATATATATATATATATATATATGCACTTATATATACGTCTTAATATTTTATTCTATATATGTTCTTTAACGAACAAAGCATCTTTTGAAAAAAATACAAATGTGAATGATCTTAAGGCGAATGTAATCAGGGAAAATTTACTAAATTATTTCGAGAGAAAATTGTGAGTGGTCCAAATATCACACTCGCGTTAACACGAGAATCATTGCGCTCTTCTCAATTGTTGAATGTTCAAGAATTGAATTACAATTTCATTTACTCGATTTCAAATCACGATTTTCTGACTAAGCAGTTGACTATTAGTAAAAGGATTTGCAGGAAAGAATTAACATCCTAAAGAACAGAATCCTAAATTGAGAGTCAGAAAATCAACTTCGTTTTCTTTCAACTTATTAATTATTATTTAAATCTTTATTTGAAAATTTTGAGTATTGAACATCTTTCGAATTCATATGCACCTTGCATCAACTGTAATCCTGGGCTTTCATAAAATGGGATTATCGGTTTTGGAGTAGAAGATATTGCCACTGAAAAACAAAGGTCGGTTACATTCATTTTTGGAATTGGGGGGGAAGGAGCAACTGCTTGTAGGAAGTGCATAGACATTTTCCAGAATAGAAAGCTACGGATTCACCAAACAATTCTGTGTTTCTTGCCATCTCGATCACAAATTTAATATTGTTTTCTTTCAAGAGATATAATAACAGCATGGTCTACTGATTATTACTACTTACGACGCAGTATATTAGAATACTATGAATATCTAGTGGTCAGGCTGTAAGTAATCGTATAAGTCAATCCTGCATCCTGGCTATAATTCTGTAAATCCCTTGTAAGTAAAGGTAAATCTTGTATTGCAGTTATTGTTAGGAACTTCTTGCGCCTATTGAATGAGTATAAAGTTCGTTCATCATCGTTTCGCAATTTTGACTTCAGGGAGTTTAGTGGAAAGAAGGTCGACATCAAGAAATTGACATCAATGGAAAGATATCATGAATTACCGCACCAGGTGACACGATGCCTACTGATTTGGATAGTTATAGATGTGTGTATCCATTATAAAGTTGATAAAAGTGAATGTGAAATCTGTTATCGCTTATTCTCAGATAGTTTCTTAAAATTAGGTTGATATTCCGTATTCATTAGCTTAACACATCTTGCTCTGAAATTATTTCCAAGTTTATTTCCGGTGCCAGATTTAACAAACATCATACAAGAATACAATTTTTTGCATAAATATATGGAACCAAACACAGTTAAAAGAGCATTATCAGTTTTCCTTATCTATACAATTGTTTGGTAAAAAATCCAATTAGTTTAATATTATTTTTTAAAATTTTTTGAAAGGGACTTTATACCTTATTATCTGCACTACGTATAGAAATATTTTTCTTGTACTTCGTTGATCAAGTTTTCGAATTTATTTTTTGTTTGTTTGCGCTCTAAATGGCAGACCGCTGGACCTAGAGCTACAAAAGTTGACACAAACATACTTTGGAGGGTGAGATTGAACACCTCGCAGATTTTTTTCAAATTTTAATTAATTAAAAATTAGACGACATTTTTGAATTTTTCCTTATTAACTTGCGATAATTATGCAGCACAAAAATGATTTTTACGCCTTCTGAAATTGCAAAAATTACCTTTTCAATTATTTCAATTAAGTTGTTGTTTTACCTAATTTTAATAAATTTTTAAAAATATTTTTTGGCATCATTGACAACAATACTTTTCATTTTTCTAACGCAATTCAAACCGGTTTTACTGCTAAAACAAAAATGTAATTGCATTTTTCTCTTTCATTGCTGAAACCTGAAGTAATATACTAAGGAATTAACTTTCTTTATTTTTATTTCATCAATTTGCTCTAAAATCCATAAAGTTCTTAAAGGTATTTAGTATATTAATACATACATCCAGTTCTCTGAAACATGTTTCAATTCTTTCTATCCGTATTATTTAATCCAGTTAACATGCCGCGGAACGTAAAATGTGACGAGCCATTTTAATATTGAAATCAAATGCGTATTTTACAAGAGGAATAAGGAAATGAAGATGGCGCCAACAACGTGTCTACTGTATATGACGCCACCGACGTCTACTCCATTCCACTAGGAATGTTTGTGTAGATAATGAACAAAACAGGCGGAAGGCTACTGAAAGTGCATAGGTTAAATGCCTATCACAATTTAAAATTTCAAATGCCTTTCTTAATGGATTCGTGAATGTCAAATTATACATAAGATGTGCAATTGAAATTCTATTTCCTTTAATGAAGCTGGTAGCCGAAGACGGTTAGATGCTAACTAAATGACATATTTGCGGGGATTTATTTACATATGTTCAAGATTTTTATCTTCGAAAACCCGAAAAATAATGCTCCCTGTAAACTGAATTTTTTAACTTCGAGTGGGAGACAAAATAGCCAGCATTTTTATTTTTTTATATTGGCACTTACAAGGCGTCAAGATATGAGAGAATTTTAAGAGGAAACTTTTTTCTGAAAGAATAAATTAGGCCGTGTTATAGTCATAAATTTTTCATTTCTGGAACGCTCTGCCCCGCATGGTACTGCTTGTTAGATTTGTATAAAATGGAAAAGGATTTAGGGAGTTTAAGCAGAAGATCCATTTGTAATAAAGGACTTTTTTACAATTAGAACTCATAGCTATTTAATTTAGAATAAAAATGTCATCTATGAATAAACGTATAATTTTCAGTTATATCTTATATTTTTTTTAAAAATCAAATATTAACATAATGCCTACTGTAGTTCAAAACATGAATATAAACGAAATGTTAAAGGATATATATATATATTTTACTTATATAATTTCAAGTTATATTTATGTTACGTAATTTCAAAGTAAAATCATGATATAGGTAAGTAATATAATTTTTTTTTTTCAGATTCCAAAATTGGTATACACTTAAATGTATGTAACCTTAGTATTTTTCATACCTTCTCTGGAAATATTGCAAATTTTTTATTTGAAATACCAAATACATTTTCGGGGGTAAGAATAAGACAAAGAAGGCGCTGTCTGAAGGCGGTAGCTTTAATAAAAAATTTTCCTATTCATTTCTTGTGAAAATGTACGACTGAAAGAAGACAATTTTAAAGCTTAATCTCCTCTAAATCTGGGTGGTTTGGTTTATCCAAGTTAATATATGCTGAGTTTTAATATAAAGCAGATTTATTGGATGGATTATATCCCTTTCTTATAAGAAAGTTTTCATAAATTTAGAACATGAGATAGTTTTCACAATAAACAGTTGCATAACTATTTTCTCTCCACTATTTTATATAATTTATATTTATTCTATGTTGGTTTTCATCTAATCTGGACATTTTTTAAACATATTACCAAGAAATACATACAACATACATGTTACATACAACCAAATTATTACCAAGTATACTTGGTAATAATTTGATTTCAATTGCCTGAAGTTAGAAACCTTTTGATTATTAAATAATGACAAGCGTTAAAAGGCACAAGAATTTTGAAAATTTTAGTTTCGAAAAAATAGCTTCTCAATATTTGGCTCATATTTCTATTCATTAGTTTAACGCATTTCACAGTCAAGCCATCTCCAAGTTTCATTGCAGTGATGGCGAACCTTTCTGACTTATGGATCGAATTTTGTTCATTATTTTTTAATACTAGCCCGTGGGTCACTAAGTCTGTGGCGTCAATAACGGAACGGGGAAATTGTGGTAAACAAGAGTATCAATAATTTGGAAACGAAGAATATTTGTCAAAAGGGAAAAACTTGAGAAAGCAATTTTTTCCTCACTTTTAAAATCTTCTAAAATCATTTACATTTCCTTTTGCCTTTACTTTTGGAAGTTAAGAGCAAACACTCAAGAACGTCGTCAAGAAGTTGTCATTAATGGGTGATATCATGAATAAACTCACCAGGTAACACCATGCCCAGCGACGTCAATAAAATGAGTATTTCAGTGTTCATAGTTATGGATATGTTTATGCATAATAAAGTTGATAAAAATGAATGTGAAATCTGTAATCGTTTATTTTCAGATAGTTTCTTATAATTAGGTTCATAATCCACATTCTTTATTGTAACGAATTTCGTAGTCAATTCATTTTGAAGTATATTTTGGTTCAAAGATTTAACAATAATCATCGAGGGAAAATAAAATTTTGCATGTATATGTGGAGCCAAACTTGGTAAAAGAGCATTAGCAGGTTTCTTCAATGATACCAAACTTTTTGGTAAAAAGTTCATAGGTTTAATAATTTTTTTCAATTATTTTAGTATCATTATTATCTGCACTGCTTTCTGAAATTTTTTCTTTCGCTTCGGAAATCAAGTTTTAAAAATTATTTTTCTACTACATGCTGATTTGAAATTCAAAAAATTCTATCTCTAAATCATGGATACCTAGCAGAATAAACTCGGTTGACTCCATTGTTTCGAATTCCGTTTTATATGGAAATATAATAAAGTGAAAATTATTTTCCAAAGTTTAAATTGAATAAATATGTCATGAAAACCTTGCTTTATTTCCTGTATAATGATAAAATATATTTCAATTGCAATTTCTTGAATGTCAAGCGAATTTTGAAAAATTATTGTGTTCTGAAAATGCTTATGTAATTGAGAAAATAAATCATGATTTTTATTTTCAGATTCTTAGTGATTCTGTCATGTATCATTAGAAATATTTTAAGATTTTCAAACATCATTAATTATCCATTTCCCTGAAATTTTAAATTGATGTCATTGAAATGTTGAAAACATAAGACCATTAAATCGTTTAACCAATCTCTGATTAATAATCCATCTTTTATTCAAAAAGACTTTATTTCTTCTAAAACAGCGGCAAGCCTATTAAAAAATTTACCAGAACTGAGTCGTCGAACATTGTTTCATGTCGAAATCCCAAAATACTGGCATTAATTTTCCTTCCATTAGATATTATAGAAAAAACATGAAATGCCTTGGGCTCAACTCCGCATACACACATACTTTTATGAGAAAATTTAATAAAATTAATAAAAAATTAGAAAAATTAAACACTTCTAGACGCATACGTCAAGGCTACCATTACGAGCTGGATCATCTCTGTTCTACTCTACGATGGAACTAATATGTGCGCTATGACTGACTGTCATGAGTTATGCACAGGTGCAAGTATTCGATAAAAAAACAGTTATTCAACGTCAAATTGGAATTATTTAGTTGATTCTCAATTTTGGAATAATATCATCTAATATCTTTTTTAAAAATATCAATAAAAATACTTGAGAGAATTTTTTTAAGAATTAACTTCCGATCTAAATTTATATATTATATATGAAACTTAATTTTAATAAATTTATTTAGCATTTTATGCAAGTTTTAAAAATATTCAAATGAATATAAAATATTGCAAAGTTAACGTCGTAAATTCCTTGTTTTATTTAAAATGTAATATTCTGTATATTTCTCCGTTAATATATTAATAATAATGAATATCAGAAAATGGTATTATTATTATTATGAAACATAGTTACAATGATGAAACATTTTGAAACATATATTATTTTAAAACATTATGCCTGTCGCGTTTAGAAATTCCTCAATTGTTTTTGAGTCAATAGTCTACTAATGCTTAACATATTTAATAAAGCATACAAACAGTTTCTTTGGATATAAGTAAAACCATTTTCCAAATTATTAGTGGTAATGTAAGATTACAAATTATTTTATGAGAAAACAGATTTATTCCACAAGATGACAGTTTTGAAATGTCACGGAGATTTCCAAATATAACAGAGTTATGCATTTTATACTTTCGTTTCGAAAATTCTTAGTTTCTATATGTTGAGCTTCCATGCTCGCTGTCTATCACGGTTCATCCAAATCGAGAGAGAAACATCGGTTCCTTCATCTCTATCGGATACTAATAATATAATATACTAATAATAAACTCTTAAAACTTTTAGATGCGAACACTGAAAATTTCATATTTTCATAATTTAACCGGAATAAATAAATAAAAAGTCAACACTAATTTCTATCTTTGAACATTTAACGAAAAAAACGGTAATATTTTAAATGCTGAAATTAAGTTATTTCTTTGCAATTTATTTCCATCTCGACATTACGTACTTCTGTATCAGCATTAGTAAAAATTGCATTGCCTTTTTCGTCTTAGTTTTAAAATACAGCTGCTTTCATTCTTTTTTCTTTTTTAAATCGGCAACTTTTTCTAAGCTTAGTACAAATTAGTCGAATTCATCAAATTCTGAAATATTGAAAGGGGATTAAAAGTGAATTGAAAGTTCCAAAACACAATAAAGGAAAATAAAGTGATTTCCAAGGCAAATGAAATTTTTTTACAAGACAAATGCAGAGGAATACTAAACAAAATTCTTATTCCCTGAGAAAATTATGTATCGGACGATAAGGAATTGGGATAAAATGGTTGTCAAGAAATGCTGAAGTTTCATTTTCATGAAGGAATCTAGTCATGATAGAGCCATGTTATAGCAAACTGTCGTCTAAACAGTGTCATTTCGTCGTTTAACAAGAAACATCAACTATTTCTATTTTTTTATATTTGAAAGATTAAGAAAATACTCAATTTTTCGCAACAAATAACGAATATTTCTAAAGTTTTTAACATCTGATAGAGACCACATGTCTTTTCCAGATGTGAGAAAAGTTTAAAAAATTGCGAAAAATTGAGTATTTTTTCTTCTACTTTGAAATTTCAAATAAATGAGATCGGTACTGTTGTTTGTCAAGCGACGATTTAGAGGTTTTACCTCAAAAGAACTTCACTACAGGCTTATTCATCTGTGAAATGTAACTCTGGAGGAAAACCTAAGAATTATAAAAGAAACTTTTATTATTTTTACTTACGAAAACGCGAAATATGTGGAATATTTTGTTACATTTCTCTTATTAATGATTTTATACTATCTTGTATTTACTCGCGTTAAGTTATAATGATGATCTTTTGACCATCGTTCCAAAGTTTCCAAAGACATGTATGGTTCGCCAGTCGACAAGTTTACGGTTGCAGAGCGAAATAGACACAGTTCGTGCTCTGGTGGAGGGACCGGGGTCAAGGAGCTGAGAGGGAGAAGTCACTGAACTGCAGGTCAGTCCGATAGGAGGATGTTTTTGTCCAGAGAGTGCAGAAGAGAACCGAATGCATTTGCATATATACTAATGAGAGTCATGTAAAATTATATCAAAAAGAGTTCTGTTCTGTGCATGTAAGAAATTAAAACTGTTTAAATAAAGAGTCATGACTACATATTTTAGGTTTGCCTCTGTGTCACAGGCGTACAGTTATATTTCTAACATCGTTTGCGAATCTCCTGGATAACTACCAAAAAGACAGAAAGAGGAATCTTACTGTTACAGCACAGAAGTCGTTA
>BGPR01001180.1:230918-297482 GCA_013235015.1 Araneus ventricosus | reverse complement strand
ATAAGTAACAAATCATATGTATTTGGTCTTCAACAAGTTCCAAGAGTAAAAATTCGCTACCTTATTTTTTCAACTACTTTGGGCTTCGTCGAAGTTGAAAATTATTAAAGAGAGGATTACTAAAACTTTAGTTTGAATTAACTAAAATGCTATTCAAAGCATTCGAGATTATCGCTAAATTGGAAGAAAATAAATGTGTCATTAACACTTGACGTAACGCCCACATATACAATGTCTCTAGTTTGTGTTCGTCTATTCATTAAATTAAGTGAACACGTTTATAACACAAAATGCAAAGATTTTGGTGGACAGAAAATAATTCATATAAATTATATATTTTTCAGTTAGGAATGAGATTAGCTTGACAAACTATAAAAAATAAATACTTATTGTTCCTCTTGAATTTAACAATTTTCAAGCATAGATTTTCTGTTCAAAATAAATTTTTTCATCAACTGCCGGTTTTCGAGACAATTCTTACGCTGAAAAAAATTCGAGACTGTAAACAAAAATTCGTTAATTTTTCGGAACTTCCGAGGCCGAAATTGAACTTCAAAACTTCCGTAACCGGTACACACCCAGAGCTAATTATACTTCTGCAATACAGAATACTGAATATTATTCGCATTTTATTGAAAAGAACATTAAAAAGAAAATTTTATAGCAAAATAATAATAAATAAAAAAATGCCCATAGATCAATTTAAAATAGGGCTGATCGGTACAGGTTTGTTTTGTGCAGCTTTTTTGTTTATAAAGTGGATATGGTTCCACAATATAAACAAGAAAAGTTTATTTTGAGAAAAAAATAATTAAAAATGTCAAAAAATTCTTTTTTCTTTTCAGATGACAGTAAATATAAATCTGACAACAAAAGGTTGAAAATGATAAAACATATTAATTTATTTTTAATATTTTCAGTGTTTATTCCAACCTTGAAGGATTTAGACATAAACTTGATATTTCCTTACTAAAATGTCATGTAGTTATTTGATTGGTAAAGGGCACTTCCGAATGTAGTTTCTCTTAGTTTGTGGACAGTAAAGAATTCTTTCCAGCATCAATAACTTTTTATTTATACGGTTTTTTATGCCTCAGAATTCGGAATTTCTTTAAACCGTCCCCGACCGAAGTAGAAATAAATATTCGAACTGAGCCTTTATTCCCCCGCGTAAAATTTAGAAACATCGTTTCCCACTCACATATTCTATTATTCCAGTGGGTATTCGATGCATCACTAGCAACTTTTCCAATTAGACTTTTGCTTCTTTAAAAGCCCAGTTTCCTTGCAAATGAGCCATAAGTCATGTTGATTGAAGACTTTCTTTTATTGTAGTGTGCTTGCTCAACTCAGCGTCTGAATTAAAGATCTTCAAGCCTGGCTTTTTTAGTTTGTTGAAAATGCGAGCAAGGAACAGGGTTACCGTATTGGACTTCTTAAGGCCAAATGTAAAATTTGAACCCTTTTGTTCGTAAAGCTTAGCCATAGAAATTTTCATTTCGCCTTAATTGCATCAACTCTAAATAATTACTTTCTAATAATTACGCTACACATGTATTTAAATCCTTTAACAGTTTCGCCGGAGCTCCGATGCGTGCATCGATTTTTGCCAATTTTAAGCTTATAAGCTAAATTAAGCCATTCATCAGTGGAGAAGCGACCGGGGGGAAAGGGGGGGGTACTGATGCTCCGGGAGACAGATTTAGGGAGCGCCGTGGAGTCAAAACATTATTGAGTTTTCATTATTTTTAAAGCAAAATATGTCGAGAGGGCTTGAAAATAAGCCATGCTCTGGGCATCATTTGCGCTTGCTACGCCACTGATGACGACTGGGGTAAAAAAATCATATTATGATCCTAGTGCCACTTACCCTCGCTACGCCACTGGTCATATTGACAGGACGTTAAAGCGTTTATGTCACTTTTTAAAGTCAGAACGGGGGGTGGGCGAAAAAATACCATGTCCCGGGCGCCATTTGAACATGCTAAGTCACTGATGATGACGGGGGCGGGGGCGCGAAAAAAAATATTATGACCCGGGCGCCACTTACCCTCGCTACGCCACTGCCATGCACAGATATCATTACTCGACACAAAAATGATCCGTAATCCATTCACATCTCAAGTATTCTATGAAGATGTTCTTTAATCAATACGACCAGTGTCGAACCAGGATTTGGGTCTGGGGGTTGAGGTGTAAAACATTTTGTATCGTCGTGACGAATGTCAAACCTTATGGTTTATGTAAACCAAAACACTAACTTTACAGAACAGATTTTACTCACCTGACAATAAGAATCATAAAGAACACTACAATATCTTCGATAATTTAATAAAAAACACAATGAAATAACTAGATAAAACATGTTAACACAAATACGAGCAGAATGACTACAAAAGTAGGGAGAGTTTCGAGCCTGTCAAAAGCCAGGAAGAAATGCTCAGTGGCGGATTTTGAGAGTATGGGGCTACAGCCGCAAAATTATTTTGATGCTCTTCCCCCACCTTACCCAATGTCGCAAATTCGCTGCGATGTACGCCAAATCGATTTTGAGGCTTCTCTGAGTCCCGGGGCGATCACCTCTAGCGCCTGTGCGAAAGACCGCCACTGGAAATGTTGTCACATTTTTTAAAGGGAGATTAAGAAAAAACAGTTGTAGAGATTTTAAATAAAATAACTAGGTCTAGCTCTGGGGGAGGGGGGCTGCAGATTCATGACCTTCCTGGATTCGCCACTGAAGACAACAGCCAGGAATTAGGTGTCCACCCCCGTCCCCCTCTCTGTTTTGCATACTTAAAACAGAGAGGGGGAGGGAGTGGTCACCTAATTAGATAGTACAAAAAACTACACTGTTAAGGGGTTGATCATTTATCAGCTTAACGCAGTATTCCATCCATCCTTTCTGGCCCTTTCGTATTCCTTTTCATTTCGAATTTCACACATTACTGCCGCCGACGCTTCAGGTAAGTACACGCGTTAAGTATTGGTTCTCATTCTTTGTTTTCAACTTCCGTAGCAGCGTGGAGCCATGTTTATACTGCCTTGATGCATCTCTTTTTAAATGTCGAGTTTAGAGAAAAGTCGTCGCAAAAAATTGTGGAATTTTTGTTACTGTTTCTCTAATTGTGATAGATTAAATGGGCCTAGCGTGCGATTAGTTCACTTTTATACTAAACATCCTGAACAGAAAATCTCAAATATTTTTCACTCCATTCGAAAAAATGTTTTAGACTACGAGTGCATATATAGGTAGGAAATAAAATACTCAGATGAAGCATAAATTCACTGTAAGTGAAGAGATATTAAATTTAATACATATATTGATTTCTTTCAAATAAATTATTAAAATCAAAATGTGAAATTTTATTTTTGATTGCTATACTGCACATGAATTGTTTCCTCGGCTAACGTAATTTGTATCAGCGCATTAAATTCGCTCAGATGCTGTTTCAATCAAGTCACTTATTAATCAATTCGTTTATTACACAAATACCAATTTATAGGGATTCCTTCTAGCGATAACCAGCCCACTTCTAATGAAGTTCATAAAACAGGGTTCCATTTATTTTAATTCAACACATCATTATTTTAATTACTGCATAACTTTTTATTTTTCTGTCGCGGTTGTATGAATCTATTTAAATAACTGAAAAGAACACGAGAAAAATTAATTTTGAGAGATAAAATTTAAAACTGAAATTAATTAATTAAATATTGCAATTGTTTAATTCAATTTTTTCTTTATTAAAAACCTTCCAACTTCGAATCATAAATGTAATGATTGCAACATTGATCATAAACGTAAAGTTAAATAATTAATTAGTCAAAATTAATTTTAAAAAGTGATGTGATGAAAATATGCATCGCTAAGCAGTATGGCGTTTCAGAAGTTTAATATTATTTTGCCATTCTTGCCTTGGCTTGCATACACATACACTTATAAATAAATGGCAGGAATGAAAAAGAAGAGGGTTAATAATCAAAATAATAATTAAAAAATGGAGTCTCTTCCACAATCCAATTATGTAATCACGTGGGAGAGAATAAGATGCATTAAAACTCCCCAGTTCTTTTCCCTTTTCTTACAAATCGGTTATGACGTCAGACTTTAGGCCCACGTCGACAATAATTACTGGCGTCTGCCATTCAAAAGACGTTGATCTTTTGAGAAGCGAGTTTCAATAAAAAAATAAATAAATAAATAAAACTAACGATGAGATTAGTGTGTATTGAAGCCATTATTACGCAAATTAATCGTTGGGTTACTTTCTCCGAGTATGTTTTTCATGCTTCTATCAAGAAAAGAAAGCAAATCTCGTTTCGGTTTGTTGAAAAGAAGCAAAAAAAACTGGCGTTGGTTAAGACTTTGAAGGTATTGATTTAAAAAAGATATTTTCGTCAGAAAGCTTACAATAGATTTTATGACAACCAGAGTATACACTACTATGATAATAAATAAAAGGGGGAGTATCCGGAATTGTTTATATAAAATAAGCATGAGCAAGAAATCGCTTGCATTTATTTTATTTCATATATTCCTGTTTCAAAACAGTCGGTATTTTATTTTCTATAATCGTTTGCAAATGAAAACGAGTAAAGAATTTTCTTATGGCGATTTCTCAAAATGGCGAGTGCCACTCGCAAACAACAAACAGTCAAATTTGGCGAAACTTTCTTCTGCAAAAACATTTAAAATGTTTCAAAAAACCTATGAGGAAGACACCTTGATTAAAAAACAGTGTTTTCAAGACGTAAAAGAAAGAGAAAAAGAAGAATCGAAGAAGAACTTCTTTGTTTTATATTGTCGTGAAGAGTGCTTTGTGAATTTCTACCAACTAAACGGTTAATAAAGAACATTATTAAAGTGTTTTGTGACTTTTCCGAGAAATAATTCGAAAATAAAATAGTCTGAATTGCAGTAATATAACTGATGAATTTTGCACAACGACAATGCACCTTTTCAGAATGTGTTCGCAAACAGCACCATGAGACTTCCATGCCTGAAACAGCCACTTTCCAGCCATTGCTTTGTGTTTTGATGACATAAAGGATAATTAGCTGTGAATTCTGGAGATGAAAATGATTTAAAAGTATAATTTCGAGAATTGCAGGAAAACGGCAGCATGAGTGTGTTTCAGTTGGAGGAGATTAGTCAGAACGGGTTGAAATAAATATTGAACAACAAACTGAGATTTTGAGTTTTATGGAATCATTCCTGATACTCTTTTGGTCACAGTAGTATATTCCACAATCAGGTGATGAAATACAAACACAATGAATCTTACTTACATTGGATGGCATAAGCAAATAATTCAGCTGCTAAATCATAGGTGAGTGGCAATCGCCCCTGATAGATGTCCTGTTTCACTTGCAGGAAAAACTGATATCTAAAAATAATTTTTAATCATCATTAATTCATTTAACTATATACAGTCAAGTACCATTTATACGTCTTTCAAGGGACTGACGTAAAACGACGTATAAATGAAAAGACGTAGAATCGAAATTTTAATAAACAATTTTGATTATTATAAATTTAATGCTACTAATGCAAATTCATTTAAAAGTAATAATTTTAAAGTTTTGTTAAGATAGTACTAGCATAATACTACATAGTATGGTAATCGATATTTAAAATTTTAAACATTTATCATAAAAGTAAGAAAAATTATACCTTTATTGTATATCTTGAGTGATAATAACACGTATCTTATACGATTTATGTACATGCAGGTAGGCGTCTAATTAAAAAAAAATCTTTAACCGTCGTCTGACGTGCTCATTGACTTTGAGTATCAAGTACACCATTATGAATCGAATTAAATTCTTTTAATATTTCATTCTTTTTCTTTTTACTATTCTTTTGACAAAAGAAATGAGTTCGAAGTTTTTCAATGGAGTCCATTGCGTCTTTAATGGGAGGTGGAATAACTTCATCATCGCTTAAAGTAGCACCAAATAATTTATTTTCTATTAATTTTTCAATTGTGAATAATTTCGAAGTCATGATATCTTTATCACAGTTCGCATACAGGAAAAGAGGAAATTTTCATATTTTAAAAACGACGTATAACCGAAGATTTGTCTAATAAACGAAGTACTTTATCATCACAATGCAGACGAATGAATCGGGACTGTGATTGAAAGACGTATAAATGAAAAACGTATAAACAGTGCTTTACTGTATATAATTTATGTTTTTGTTCTATATGATATATACAGTGGAGTCTCCCTATAACGAAATCGCTTGATTCCAATTGAAAATTCGTTATAGAGAGAATTTCGTTATACGGAGATTAGAGATTTTTGCTGTTATTTAAGTAAATGTTCCAAACTTTTCAATGGGTGCGATAAGTTCAAATGTATTTAATGATGATTTTCAATTAAAAAGGAAGTAATATATATTATAAATTTGTTAAAATTATACTAATTTTTATTGTATAAATAAAATGCTCAAAAGTTAAGACAATTCACCAATTTAGAGAATAACATGTAATAATATGTACTTATGTTTATTTTACTTGAAAAATTCCGCTATTTTACATTGCTTTGCATTTCGTGATATTAAATTTTCAGAAAAATTTTTACTTTTTAAGAGTGAGTGGTTCCAGAAACAGGCATGTGTGAGCGAATTGGTTACACAGAAATTATAAACTTTCCTCAAAAATGACAAAAATCGAAAAGATAAAGGTCTGAAAAAATTCGTTATAGGGAGACAACCACTTCGTTATATGGAGAATATTTTGAATGTTATTTAACATTCCGATTAAAAATTTCGTTATAGGGAGAAATTCGCTGTAGAGAGACTTCGTTGTAGGGAGACTCTACGGTATATTACATTATCGTCCAATAGTAACTCAATAAGCTATCATAATGGGAAATAGTTTAGCACAAATAAAATTATTTCATATGGGTATTCTCATTCCTAATATAATATATTAGGAATGAGACGGTCTAAAAATTCTGACGTTTCAAGGCAGATAAGCAAATAATAATTTTCCTTTTAAAATCAGTTGAACAAGTATCCCAATAGCAAAACACACGACAGATGATTTAAAAAAGAATTACAGTAAAACTTCGATTAACCCTCACCGTTGGGACCAGGGCTGTAACGGACAACCGAATAGGCGGATAATAGAAATATCTCAACATATATGCACAGTCACGCGATTTCTCTGATGGCTTTGGACGAAAATTGAAATAAAATCCTTTAAAAGAGAATAATACATACAATTTGTATTTAATTTTACGAAACGATCAATATAAATTTAAATATAAGAGTTGTAATGTACAGTAGTGTACTGTAATTCCATAAACCTAGGTTACTTTTTAGAGGATGACGGATAACAGAAACTGAAGGTTAATCGAAGTTCTACTGCACTTGGATTTTAATAAAATGAAAGTCAATAATGAAGTTTCAAAATGAAAATAATAAATAAATAAATTTTTACTTTTGTAGTTGATTCATTCTTTTGCATTGTGTGAAGTATAAACATTTTATATAAGTGTTAACAGCTTTGATGAGGAAAAAAAGTTATCTCACTCTACAAATGAAACGTCCATTTTAGTCCTGTATGCACTTTTTTTTTTGCTTACGTTTGCTTTAATAAACAACTGTTATTATTGTTGCCAATAATAAAATAACAAACGAGTCAAAATAAGGATAACAAATAAATAAATAAATTACATTTTTTTTATTTTGTTATATGTCATAATATCAGAGGTTATTTGCTGAAATAACCAGATTTTCTTTACTTCAAAGGGTTAAATCAACATAATGATACATTTATTTTTAATTTAAAGAAATACATCAAATAAAATTCCATGCAATTTGACAGTAACTTTCAAAAATTATCGAGCAACTGTGCCAATTTGTTTTTAAAATACTGCACCTGAAAATGGTCTTATTTTCTATTAAAAAAAGAAAGAAATGAATTAGTAATATAAAATCTATGCTAGCCTTCCTTGAGTAAGAAGAGATGATTTATTTTTCGTTTGAGACTTATAATTTCCACCCTTCTCTTTAGGAGGGAAAAAAATTGACACCAACCTTTATTTACGGAACTGCTCAACAATACAAGGAAATGCGAGGAAAAAAATGATTAATGCGAAAATAAATTGCCATCATACGGTCTGGTGATCTCATGTGGGTGTAGAAGGTTACTCGACAGTTTAGTGTTACTTAGTATCTCAATCAGGTGATGATTGATATTTGCTGTCGTCCTGGGAGTCAGGAGAGGCAAGATCATAAAAAAAGGAGTAAAAATATCGGCACTTACTCAAGTTTATCTTTGAAACACGAGAAGCTTCAACTCCTGATTAATATTAATTGAGAAATTAAGCGACACACATCTCATTTCGCCAGTGCTTATATAAACTGCTCCCCAATTTGTTTACGTTCGCTAATTATTTCCTATTTTGTATAATTACAAGGCGGGATGAGGTTTTTATCGATGATCATACATTATTCATAAAAACGTCTTCAAACGGTAGAGACTGATATTCACACTTTACTGAAAGCCTGGGCAACCTATTAAAAATGCTCTATACAAAACTCAGTTCACATAAAACTCAATCCAAGTAATTTAGATGGATCGTACAACAAAAGAATTTTTGAATTTTCTAGAATTAATGCATGTTTTAAAGTAAAATCTCATTCGAATCGTTTGCAGTTAATTAGTTAAAATTTACTTTAAACCATGGCCTATCTCTAAATTATAGAACTTAAATTGTCTTCGTGTTACTGACAATTCTAACAAAATTTGAAATTTTCTAATCCACATCAGTCCTTTTCTGAGTTTTTTTTCTATTTTTTTATTGATCTGCATTGAAAAGAACTTAGTCCTTTTACGAATGACACTGTGTTTTTTACTGCAAACGTAATCACGTCGAGACTTAAAAAAACAAAATTATTCAAATCTTAATCTACATTTTGATACTTATATTTAATTTTTCATATTTAATAATCTCTATACTTATAAAGAGCAATGTTTGTATGCGTGTGTGTGGCAATGTTTTGTCTGCGATGTCAGACAGAAGCTATCGCACTTACAACCATGAAATTTAGCACACAGGTGATCGTAATGGTATTTATGATGCACCTCGAAACCAGAAATTTTAAGAACATCTAGAAATTCTTTACCTTTAATGTTTTGTATTTGACTGTTTCATTTTCTTTTAATTTCTCTCAATGAGATGGACTTCAAATATTGACAAAAATAGATAGACCATCGGAAAGAGCACACATTCCGTTCTAATGAGATTAGTTTTGAATTTCTAAACGCAATTTACTGAATTTTGAAATTTTAAAATACCAGTTTAGCTTCAAGATATTCTTTTGATTTTAAATTTGTTGCATCCATTTTAATAACACTATTATTTTCAGATTTTTTCGCGGCATATAGGTAGAACAGTTTATTGTCGGATTTAAAGTATAGCAGTTAAAATATCTTTTCAAGTTTTTTTTTAAATTAATTTCTTTCTGGGCAGTTGAGTTGTACATATGGAGAGGGGAATTCGTCAACGGCACGGCACTTCGGAACGCAGATAAAGTATGTGAGTTAGTTGAAGGGTGACGTCATGGCAGATTGAATGACTGATTTATTTTTTCGGCTTGTGGCAACGTATTTGTTCATCTCACTGGGGTTGCCATTGGCCTTTTTAAGGCCAATTGGATCAATGGCCTTTTCCAAAGGCCTATTCAATCTTCTTCGTAGTCTTCTGTTTAACTATTTTGTCTTCAAATAAACTCATCAGTCATCATCTCTTCCATCTAGTACTGTCTCATAGGGCTTGTTGAACATATGCCTATCAAATTGATTCCTTTTCCTTAGAAAATTATTGTTCTTCTAGCAAATGACGTTTTAAATTTGTAGAAATTTGGCCTTTTTTGGCCTTATTTTAAGAACGTTTGGCCTTATTTTGCTATTTTGATGCAGCAACCCCTGATCTCACTTGCTTGCTTGCAGTATAATATAATTTTCATTGCAATTTTTAATATCGTTTATCGAAAAAAAAAAAAATAAGCGGGAAAACAATAATGTATCTTTTGTTTTGATTTTGTTTTCAAAACTTTTCATGTCATTATGGGCGTTTTTTTTTTTTTTTTCATTTATTTGAAGTCCACCAGTTCCACGGAGCCAGCGCCGTGCGCGTACTATAGTTAGCAAATATATGCGAAAAGTTGAAACGACACTTAATCTTCCAATTCGTTGAAATATTTTTTTATTTCCAAAAAATCAGTAAAGATAGGAAAAAAAATTAAAAGTCTGGCTTCGAGTAAACGCAAGCAGTGACTGAAGCTTTTTAAAACTTTTATTTTATTTATATTGAAAACTTTAAAAAAAAATTCTTTTCTGAAACTCAAACGCCTTTCATTTTCATAGATATTAAAATAATTTTTTTTGGTGACCGTGATCTTTTATTTTAAAAAATGCATCGTCAATTTCATCTTATATTTTGCAAGGTTTATAGAATTCCAATGCACGAAATGTATAAAAATCAATAAATCAAAAACAAGTATAGATTCCACACTCGTCTGATGGTAAAATACGACTCGCCAATTTTGAATGCATTTTCTAAAATTTAGTTCGATTTACTATCGAAGACTTGCATTCCCAGTTAAAACATTTAGTCACTGCTTTGTAAATTTTAAGGAAATATCATTTTCCGAATGAGTAATCATCTAAATTATTTTTGCTGAACAAAATTTTTAAAAATATTTATTTTTCCTCCAGTCAATTTTTCGAATTGTTTAGGAAACACATCTACTTCGCGAAGTAGAAGCTCAACTAATTCTATGCAGAGTTAGATGACTACGTACCAATAACTGGAATTACTGTCCTCCCAAACTTTCTTTGCGAGTGCATCGATATAATAACATGTTACGCAGTTTGGGGTGAGGGTGAGGAAAAACAATTGAGAATTTCCAAGCTTTCGAGTAAAAAAAAGTAATAAACAGTGTAAACTTGCAAAATGTTCAGACCAAACAAAAGAGAGTACTTTTCCGGAGGCATCGAAATCGAAACAAAACAAAGAAAAGCACCTGGGTTCTTATCACGATTTGTGTATTCTGGCACGTAGTATAATCTGTCTATCGAAATTATGATTTGAATAAACACAGCATTGGGCTTCTTATGGCATAATAACACAACAGCAACAGAAACAGAAGGAGAAAAAGAGATGGAACAGAAATTAATTTGTCTCGCAGGGACTAAAGAGTTATGGACGAGTGGGTTGCAATTCTCACGACTCTGCCTCTACCGCACGAGCTACATTGATGCAAATTTGAGTAAAAAGCCAAAGGGCTACTGAATATTTCTTCTTTTTTTGAATAAGAAGAAAAGAACTAGCGCCCTGTTCTTTCAGGAGTAAAGAAAAGAAAATATTGACCTTTAAAAAGTGTGCCAGTGGATAGCCAAGTTGAGTTTAATGTACAAAGAAGGGATGCCTTAAAAGGATACCTGTTAAACACTTATAATTGAATATCGTTAGGGAGAGAAACAGATGAAAAAAGAGAGAGTGAAATTTGCAAGAAAGAAAAACCTTACCTAACTATCAGCTATATCAGCTTACAATCGTATTTTTTTTTTTAATAAAGTACGTCAAATTGAAACTCGGAAACAGATTTAAGGAAAACCTAATATAGGTACGTGCTAAATATTATATTTAATATTTTTAATGAATGGTATATATAAAAAAAGACCTGCCTTTAAGAAAAATTATGAAATGGTACGCATTAAAAAATATTTACAATTTTTTTTAGGAAAAGGAAGAGAGATGAAAAAGATGTTGTCAAGAAGAAAAAAAACTTTAAAAGTTATCAGTTAAAAATGAAATTTGATATTTTTAATAAAAAAATAGATTGAAAAATAGACTTGCTATTAAAAAAAATTTAAATTATACCGGATAAAACTCTTAAGCAAAGAAAGGGACGAAAAAGAACTCGATGTTAAAAAATCAATTGCTTATCGATATAGTGGAGAGCACAAAGAAAGCTATAGCAGAATAATCACTCGTGACATGAATTTTACTGAAAACTTTTGGATGATCTTTTAATAAATTTTTCAAACCTTTTATGACAAAAAGGATAATTTATGATACTTTTCCCTGATAAATGGAATAACTCATCATAATTATGTTCTAAAAATGCTATAATTTTGGAGTTTCTGTGAAAATGAATTTCTCATTTTTTCAAACTTCGAAACAGCGGACATAATAATGCAACAATTTTCGGTTATTTTTCCAAAAGCTCAATAGCAGTCGAAATGCTCGCTAAATTCACCAATGTTACAAAAACATGTGGTTTTATTTCGCAACGTTAGGTTGCTGCTGTAGATACTTGGATGTAATTAATTCCCATTTTGACGATACTGAACGAAACTACCTGTGATGATCAAAATGTTGGTTTTTTATAGACGGGTAGGAACGCTTCTGTGTCGAGGGTTCACGAAACGCATTTGCTCGGCTCCAAGCTCCGGCTTTCAAAAAAATTATAGCTTATTTAATTGTAGTTCTATGAAAACTTTTCAATATGTTTGGTGAGAAATGCACTGCTACTACAGTTGGTGTCATTATTTTTTCAAAAAATTGTTTAGTTAAAAAATTGCTAGCATAAAGACATAATTTCACAGTTATTTTCTTAAATATAAAAGATAATCCTCACTATTAAAGACATAAAATTTCTTTTTTTTTTGTACTATGTTTCGGATATACTAAAGAAGAAAATACATTTGGATTGAAAAAGGACACCTTTTGGATTTAGAAGAAACACTTTTTGATTTTTTTTAGTAATTTCTATAATAAGTTGACAATAAAGTTGTCAACGAAGAGTATAATAAGAACGTTAAACTGAATAAGTACCTTGTTATTTCTTCCAGAAGTTTACATGGATCTGAAGCGTAGAACTTCACACCAAAATAGAAGGTAAAGGTTTCCAACCCTACAAGAAACAAGATTTACAAAAAAATTATAACATGATTGAAAGCACATCCCTTGTTATAGGTATTATAATCAGTAATAAATAAAATATTTTTTAAAAAATTTTAAAATCGAAACTATTCTCTCCTTATTTATCTCAATATAAGGATTTCACTTAAAATGCATGTTCAAAAATGATTGAGCCTGTATGCTATGGAAACAAAGATTCTCGAATGGCAACAATTCATTTCTTAAAAATTAAATACTGATGATTCTTGAATTCCGAAACCCTCAGCGCTTTTGCGCGTGTGCCAGGCGGAGTTCATTTCACCAAAATAGGGGGTGAAGTGAAAAATGGAAGGCGAGATGTTTACATTTTACTTAGCGTAACCTAACAAAGAACTCCGGAAATGCGCTCATCTTACTCATTGCCTGTCACCCCTTGCAGGAGTAAAATCGTCCAAAAATGCTAGTCTTGGCATTTTGAAACGATCAGTAGCCGCAAATGACGATTACTATACTTTTTTCTATGCATGTACATAGTATAAGGGAGCGTAAAAATATATTTAACATTTTCACTGTATCGAATGACAATGAACATGTAAATTATCGTAATAAATATAAAAAAATATATACATTATTCTTGAAGTGAATGACAATACATTAATACATAAATGCAAAAATGTACAATTTTCTATTTACGTAAATGGCAGCGCAGATTTGAAAAACATTCGTAAATATAGAACATTTTTTATATAGCTTCACGAATAGACACTTGCAGAAGACTCTTTTTATACTTTTAAATATTTACTTTTTCTGTATATTCAACTTTTTCATAGTTAAGAAAATCGAATATGTATGAAAAATCATTCTAAATAAGCAGATTATAGTCGATTTAATTTCTTTTTATTCCAAATAAAGACGAAAAAGGAGGTTGATTCCCGGGTATAATAGAGAATTTTAAATTTTCGAAGGATAATTCATTTTGATCGAAGTCATGACCATTGTTCAGAAAGTACACTCGAAGGCAGCACGTCTTTGAAAGTGAGTTACATGGTTACAAAAGCGCAAGATGGCGGACTTCAAAACTTTTTATACTGCTGAGAAACGGGAGATCCCCGAATGCTTTAGAGCGGATGAATTCGTATCTCAGCGAGTTACAGTGACAGTTATTCGAATAATAGAGCTTAAGTAGAAATAATTTTATGAATTAAAATTTAAGAAGCGTTTTTAAAGTTAGGAAAATGTTAAATTATTACGTGTATATAGGTAAAATACTTATTGGACCAAAATTTGATACATATATGAAATTTAGGTACGAAGATGTCATGCCGAATTTCATCTATTTAGCTTGTTCAATTTTTGAGTTATCACTGACATGCAGGTATAGTTTTGCAAAAGTATTTTCCGGATTCAGAGAAGACGAAACAACGATATCCATCCAATGCTCTAGGACGACGTTTTTGTCGATTTCGATCTGAATACATTCTTCGTAAAGAAGAAAGTTAATAAATAAAAAAGAAGTATTTTCTATTAAAAAAACAGGCGTTGTGTTGCAGCAACGGAGCAGAGAAATACAACCGCGGATCCAAAGGGACCGTTATTTGCGTTCCTGATTTATTTGTAAGTGTCCTAAGGGTACCACAAAAGTCCCTTTATTGTTCAGCCATTAGAATAATTCGTGGAATAAGAAATGCGAATAAAAGTTAGGTTCGTGTTTGTTTCTCCGTATGTAAATGTTGCATAGCATTCTGTTTTATTTAAAGAAGAAACAACTCGGAAACTGATATTGGGAAGTGTTTTTGAAACGATTAATAAGACTCCTTTTTTATATTAATAAAATTTAAGAATAGCCTGTTATTCGTTCCTGACAACTCTAAGGGTGGAAATTATTATTTTATTTGTTGCTTTATTCCACAAATGAGAAATAAAAAGAAAATTTGGAATTGAATAAATGGTGCAAGATAATGGCAGTAGATATGTACAAATAGAAAGTGCCTATTACCTTTCTTTTTTCGCAGAATGAGAAACATAAGCTATAATAAATTTATGTTTTAAGAACCGAGTTACGCTGCCCAAAACTATCAAGATGTGGAATTGAAGATAATTAATTTAATAACTGAACTGTTTTGTTGATTCTGCTTTTACTAATGATATTAATGTACTTATTACATCACATCTACAAGTAGCACAAATGATATCACCTTCTTCCAATATTATTTCATTTTATTAAGAAACTAGCAGTACAAGAACGGTATTACCCGTGACATGATTCTTGGAACATTAATTCTCCTTTGGCTCCTTGCCAAATCAAGATTGGAAAGATATGTGACACGTTAAGCCAATGATAGTCCAGCGAAGAGGGAATATTTCCTCCGTTTTTCTACGGAAGATCTACGAAGCAAATCTTTCAAATCATCCGGAAAACAATTAATTAAAAATCTTTAAAAAAGGTATTTCGACTGTTCTTTTTTAAAATTAGGAACAAATATTCCATTTGCTACCTCAAAAAATTTGAAAAAGGTAAGGAAATTAGCATGTCGGATGCAGGAATTTTAGTTTTATTTCTCAAAATTTTTCGGGAAGATTGAGTTTAAGTTTCTCAGAGTTCAATAAATTGCGTTAATAAATTTCATTAGGACGATAATTGTATATTCTATCCGATGTTGCATCGATTTTTTTCCCCTACGATCATCAGAAACGAAACTACGAACAAACACGAACGAAAAATCATCCAAAACAGCCTAAAATATTAAATAAACTTTTCTACATTAAATCTTAAAATTCGGGCTTCGAGTTGAATTAAGTCACATTACAACTATTTAACTACCTGTGAGCCAATTTCCATAGCTTTAAGCGCGATAGATTCGTCTGGACACCGCACACACGCACTTAAAGGCAAATAATACATAAAATGTCTTATCTATTTTGGTTCAAACACGAATCAGTCGTTGCAAAATAGAAACAGACTACTCATACGGGTATTAAAAAAAGAAATGTATTAGAAAGCATCTTATTCAAACGCTTCTTTTCATCCTTAAAAATTTGGTACGAATTTCAGTTTGTTGAAATTATTACTCGTTGCGCGTTCGTCTATTTCCGTGAAAGGGAATAACTAATGTGAAACAAAAACACTTCCACTGTAAGAAGGATCGATTGTGTAACTGACATCCGGCTAAATGAAGTCTTAAAGAGAAAAAAAAGTCAAATACTTCTGATTGTAGTTGCAGATACCTAAGTTGAAATGCGGCGTTAAAGACTGAAACGGAGCTTTTTTTTTTTGTGCTTCAACAAATCCAGACCTGAAGATCATTCTTTCCAATTCGTGCAAACAATCCCAACTTAATCGCGGCATGCAAGTGATTCAGAGATAGAGAATTGTATTATATACTCATTCATATAATATCCTTATCGTTTTTTTTTCTTAGAAAGGCACAAACACTGCAATGATGGTAAAACACCTGCTGTATCGTATGTTAAACACTGCAATGATGGTAAAACACTTGCTGTATCAAATCATGTTAGCAGTAAAAGAAGATATCCATTTATGGAACGACAGATAGAGAAGTTTAGTATATCTAGTTAGTATATCTATATATTTAGTATATCTAGTATCTAGACAAATATTTTATATGTAAGAATGGTTATACTATTTATTTTTTTAAGATAGAATGTACTTTGCAGGGCGGTATTCACACATTTCTACATCCTAGGTCAAAACATATTCTGTGACCCCTCTCAAAAAAGTTAGTATATAATTTTCAATTTAATATACAACAGTTTATCTTAGAAACATAAAATTATTTAATACATTCTTTATAATCTTTGAACCTTATTAATTTTTTCATTCAAAATTACACTACTAATTAAATAACGCAAGATTAACACCTGCAAAAATACTCCATTGCATTTCTTGAAATGGTCTGAAATACCTACAAGAACTTCATCGTTCGCGCTATTGTCCGTGAATAGGCTTGAAGGGTCATTGAAGTGGACAGATCTTACTAAATCCATTTCAATGTAAAGAAGTGCAAGGGCAAGAGACGATGAGGTCCACAGAAGACAAAAAATGTATCGTTCAACATATTTATTGTAACGAATGTAAATTTAAAAAACATAATTTTATATGACCTTCTCAAAATAAAACTGAAGAGTTTGTAAATATTTGGTTGTTATTTCTTCTGTATATGCGCCCCCTCACGGCTGCACCCTAGGCCATGGCCTAGGCTGGCCCTATGGGAAATCTGGCCCTGGTATTTTGAATGAGAGTAATAAATTTATAAAACAGATAAGAAGAGCAATTGAATGAGCAACAACAAAGAAATATCAGCGTCACACCGAAAAATTCATGTGGACAGCTTCATTATTCTCTTTAAGTATAATGAAACGAAAATTAGTTATTCCTTTTTGTAAATCTGTTCTTTCTCAAAGGGCAATACTTGCCTTATTCATGAAATATATTTGGAAATCGCACTTTGATCAATCAGTAACAAAATGTTTAAAATCTTGTCATTGTGAAAATTAATAACTACTATTACTAACTAACTAATCAGCTTTAGAATTACTGTTTTAATAGAACTGGAGGTTTTCCCATCGCGACTCCAATAACGTGGGAAAAAAATTTTTAGCAATCGCAATTTCGGCCCAAAAAATTTACTATCGACCCAAGTTTTTATGTAGTATATCTAATTCGATAAAAAAATGCATGTACTAAATAATATTTATCTAATATACAGCTCAATAAATCAAATAAAGCATTAATTAATAATGAATAGAAAGGAAATTAACTGAATGCAGCTAGTCACAAAAATTTAAAAAGATAGTTTTCCCCGTTAATCGCTTGTAAATAGTATTGGAGATTCTAACAGATGATTGAGTGACCAAATTTTCTATCCCAGAATTCAGAGCGATCCCTTTTGGGCTTGAGACCTATAATTTAAGATGTCATTGAGTAGAATATTTCAGTTTGTTCCCTGCCTACAAAAAGAAGGGGCAGGAAGGTGGGATTTTCTCTGTAAGGATAGCAAGTTAGATCTTCGATTTTGCCGGAATGTCAAAGATAGGCTAAATCAGGGGGGAGGGGCACCGTAAGGAATTTCAAATACAAGATTACGTGACCACATTATAGAAATAAAAGTTCCGATCAGTTTTCGAAAATACATCTGAAGGAATAATGTGAAAATGGACGTAAAGAATGAATAAGCAGGGGGCATGGATGAGAAAAGTTCATAAGAAAAGTACTATCTGTGGCCATGACCCTAAGAAAATGATTTACAAACCATAGAATGCTTTTACAAAAGAAAGAAATTTTACATTGAATACAAAGCCTTAACGAAAAGCTTAGAAACATGTAGCGAACCCCTGGTGTTGCTTGGACCACAGTTCTAAAATCCCTTTTCCAAGCGACAGTATCTTTATCTGCTTTTAGTTATTTTTAATGCTGGGGTTTTTATCCATAAAGAAAATATTTATGTTTCATACTATAACACTCAGTCTTACTGCGTTGTGTTACTTTTACAATAATGTTACTTTTGCGCAACAATCTTAACGCATTCTTCGTGTTTTGCATATTTTTCAGACGTTTATTACATTTACTTAAAGAAAACAGAAAAATCCCATTCGGTGTCAATTCATTGAAGGTCGTTTAAATAAAGCTGCCAACTTATCATGTATCATTTTCAAGCATAATGTTATCTAAACTAAGAAGAATATAATCCCAGAAGCATGAAAATTGTTTAAACGAGGTTTTAAAAATTTTTATCTAAGATAAAGGTATGCCAATCAAATCGTGACAGCATATATTTTTCTAACCTGCTTAAAGATAAAAATAGGTAAATTAATAAAACTAGTTTTACTTCTGACTAACATATCCATAACTTTCCGCAATTGACTTTCGGTTCTTGAAACTGTGTGAGGTAAGGTAGGTGTGCTTTGAGTATTTTGATTTTTTTTTTTTTCATTTTTCTTAGCCTTGGTTTTTCTTAAAGAAGTATACAAAAAAATTCCTGCATAAATTAATTATTAATTTAGCCATTTAAAAAAGCTCCATTTATTTTTCTACTGCAAATTTTCTTCAATTACAAAAAAAATATATAAAGGTTCTTTCCCTTTTTTATGCTCAAAAATTATTTTTTATCCATGAAATTTTAAAATGACAGATAACAATTAAAATACAGCATCATTAAAGGGATACTAAATTTTACTAAATTCACAGTAGCAATGAATATAGACTCGGAAACCCATAATCATTATTAGTATAATTACACTTAAAACTGCTCAAAGTATAATTTCACAAAAAATTACTAAATAACGGGGAAAAATTTAAGGTAAATGATATTAAGGTTCAACTCAAAAATGATGTTATAGATACTTTTGATGCCATAGTTCATTTTTAACCCTTTCGCTCCTAACGCCGGATATATCCGGCATCCACCAGCGAAGATGAACACCGGATATGTCCGGCATCCACATAATAGCCCCTCCCCCCTCGAGACGAACGCCGGCTATATCCGGCATGCACTATGTGACCCACAGAGACGAGCGCCGGCAACGTTCGCGACTTAGTTTTTGGATAGCAGGGCTCTCTGTCGAAGCGCAATGTGTGCACTTTTAGCACGGGGTCCAGTTCAGCGGACCGAACCGCCTCGCCGTAGAGAAAGGGTTAATATTTTATTTAACAGAAAGTTAAACGATAACATAAAATCGCAATCACTTTGGAAATTGATTAAAATGAAATAAAGAACTCTCGTATAACGCTTTCCGGTATAATACGACGAAAAAATTATGACTAGTTCTCATACAGCGAGTTAAACAGTCCTATTACGCGTAAGATAAATTTAACATTTTTCATAGATTTTGATTTTTTTGTTTTGTTTACAGGGATGAGATTGGTAAAAAAAACAAAAAGACTGAAATCATACGCGAGCAAAACATTTGTACCATAATTTATGCGCGAAAGATGTTTTAAGAAGTAAAACATCAGAAAACGCAATATGATGAAAATATTACACTATAAGAATTAATAACATAATTATTTATAATTCAGTATGTATAAATAAGAAAAAGAATATTAAATTATTATTAAATCATTCACATAAAAGTTAACAAATAAGTCTAACACATCATCAGGTGCATCAGAAAATACAAAATTAGACATTAAAACATTTACCACTGTACATCACTGCAATTTTATTTCTTTATCTTGGTACGCCCTACAAGATGACCTTAAGTTTCCAACTAATTTTTTTTTCAACATGTTCATGCATTTTTTTTTTTTTATTTGCAAAATATGCCACAGATGTTTTGCTTTCAGCAAAAAAGTGGTATTTAATAATTGAATGGCACTGAATGTTAGAATGTTCATCCTTGTAGAGCTTGCCGATATAATGTTGATTCGTCAGTAGAAGATGAATCGGCTAGTTTCCTAGCCGGTGGAGTTTAGCCGCACGGTCGAGCATATTTTCTCAGAATTTTCTTTCGAAAACGGAAGATAGGAAGGTTTCTTTTCTTTGTGTGAAAGCGGAATTTTCGGAAGAAAAAGCAAATTTTTGCGGTGAAAAAGAAAAAAAAGAAGAAAAAAAAACGGAATTTCGAGAGAAAAAAGACAAAAAAAGCGGAATCTCTTCAAAATAACAAAAAAGCGGAAATTCGCGAAAAAGCGAAAGAATCTCATCCCTGTGTTTAGAAAAACAAATGTATATACTTATCTGTTGTTTATATATGAGCAGTGAAGTTGACAGTTCAAAAAAGGTAACATCTCACTTGCAATATGAAGCAGTTACAAATTAGAGACATGTTTGAACTTGCTTACACTCGTCCGATAATGCATGTTCCGTATAACTAGGGTTACCATACGTCCGGATTTCGTCCGGACAGTCCTGATTTGAACTCACGTCCGGACTAGTGTCCGAATCTTCAAAATGTCCGGATTTACGCCAGTGAATGCGACGAGAGACAAATTTGGTTGTAATAGAGACAATCTGACGTATTCGAAAAGCTGACGTCATTCCGACAATGAAAGAAAATTCATTGTTTACATGCATTATTGATGAGAAAGTGGAAGAGCCAGGCCCAAGTTTAAAATGAAAATTAAAAGTTTTGGCAGTTTTGTTTCAATTCTGCTTTTCTTTAGTATAATTTCGAATTACCAAACATTAATAAAAGTTGTACCTTCTTTGCATACTGACGTCTTAAATTTTTTTTCGCTTCCTCAAACTTTGTGTTAGTATTATGAAACATGGTCGTTGATGTGCAATTTTTAGAATTTTATACTATACTTTTGCCCCCAAAACCCTTAACTCCGGCGTGCCCGGATTTCAAACAAAACCAGTGGGAGTGGCCTCCCCCAAACTTTCTCGTATACTTCTCAAAAATGTGACATTTCCCCTCCCCCTGCGTGGATAAAAAATTTGAACCTACTGTAACCCAGAATGCAATGACTATCAGAAGGTTTTATATTGTCGATTATAGTTATTGTCAAATATTTAGGTGAAGAATCAAATTCAAAGAGATGCGTATGTATTAAAACTTAGCAATAATTATTTTCTATCACACTCTAGAAAGCTCCGCTAATGCGAGGGCGCGAGCGAGCGAAAAGAAAACAGGAGAAAATGACCTCTTTCGCTATCGCTGAATAGCTTACGCATGCGCAGAGATTACTTCCAGCAAGTAAAAAAAATTGAATGTGCAATTTAAACGTCTTTTCTTAACCGATTGAAACGAAATTCGGGCACAGATCTATAATTAATGTTAGCAACCGTCATACCAATTTTTATTTATCTAAGCCAAAGGGTTTAGGAGATATAATTTTTACAAGTATGTGATTATACAGCCCGACAAACAATCAACCCTTTGACGGATTTGGCCCAAACTTTTATACGGACCTACATTCCTGAAGATAAAACTGTGTACCAAATTGTATTTATCTAACTATTCAGGTTTTTGAGTTATATTGTTCACATAAACGCGGACAGACAGACAGATTTCCCGTACATGGATTTTGCCCAAAATTTGATAGAAACCTACAAATTATGTGTCAAGATCACATCCCAAATTTCATACCCGTAGCTCTAATAGTTTTCAAGTTATCGTGTTCACAGACACATAGACATAATTCTAAAATTGTGTTTTTCGGACTCAGGGAGGTCTAAAACGTGGAGTTTCGTCAAAATCTCGAGTTCGAATTTTTTTGACGATTACAATACTTTCTCTTTGTGTACTTCGTATACGAGATAGTAAAAAATTATGGTAACCCTACGTATAACGCGATTTCCTATTGGGGTAACGAATCCCCTGTGTTTAACAAGAGTCCATTCTATTATATAATCCAGTCAAGCGGATTTACTTCAAAGAGGAACTTTTCAGTCCGTGAGCATTTACTTCATTTGGAAGTGGCTCAAGAAGAATTCAAATAATTTGTCGACTTCCGTACCATAAAACTAAAGGTATAAAATTGCTTACAACAAATCATTTAACAGTTTATTCTTCAATTCAAACAATGTCGTGCCCTTTACTTCAAGCTTTAATTATAGGAAAATAGAATCTCCCACTTCTAATTTCCATTTTAAATAGTTGAATGCATGAGATATGAATAATAAGGTGCTTTTTGCAAAAGAAAATTTGTCATAAATAATGAAATCAACAATTTTATATTTTCGCACTCTCCAAAGCTATTTCAGAAAAGTCTTTGAAAGAAGAGGCGTAATTTTGTTGCTTAAAAAATTCTCTTTTATAATGAAAAACATTGACTAGTTTAAAAAGACACAGAGAAGGAGCACGAAAGATTGCACCAGTTGCGAAATACCATTCCCGTTGCCAACAAAAGCTCAAAATCCCGTCATAAAAATCAATATAGCGGCTTCCCTTTTCAATTTCCTTCCTGCCTGTGCCATAAATTTCGGTAAGTGCACCTTTCCAAAATACCTAGTGAAAATGACAAGTGTGTGCTTAAGACATTGGGTTCTTGATCGCTGTGGGCATGAAAAACGAGACGAGCCTCCAAAACAACTTCTCGGGTGGCGATTTCTCAACTTTCACAGTTCTCCTCTTCGCCCTCACAGAGCTTTAATGGTCTGGATTTCCTCATTCTCGCTGATGAAAGAGATTTAACTTTGGTGATAGTGTGTTTTTGAATTTTGTTCTCATGGGCTTATTTATTGGTGGAAAGCATTATGATTCTGATGCTGTGTTTGTTATTCTTATTATTATTTTTATCATTTCAAGAAGATTACAATGATTCGATACGGTGTAGGACAGTGCGTTTTAAAGTGTGGCCCTAAACGAGGAGATTTGCATAAATTTTGGGAGCGTGAAAAGCATGGCAGAGCGTGCTTCTGTAAAACTCTACAATATCAGTAAGTGAAAGAACAAAGAAAGTCGTCTTCATTTGAAACATTTCTTTAAGGTTGTCCAAATATTCGTATTTAAATAAATAATTTATTTATCACTAATTAAATCTTCATGACTTCAGACGTACCTCTGAAAATACATTAATTAATAATAAATAAATAAAAGTTCCATTTAAAATTGTTAATATTTAAATTTTAATTAAATAGTTTAAAATAGTAGGATTTTTTCTTAACAATATCTGCTTGCAAACAGTGAAGAATTTGAAAGAAAGAAGATAGTGTTGTGATAGTTTTAGTCCTCCCAATAAATTTGAGAGACTCAGGGTTTAAGGAAATCTGATCTAGAACAGAGATTCTTAAATTTTGAACAACGGTACATTGTGTCTAGGAGTCATGTGTTTAATGTCAAATCAAAATGCAAACGTTTTTTTTTCCCCTTCTTTTTTTAGCATCGTAATCTATAGGTTCTTAAGCAATGGGCCCCAACCCCATGTGGCCCCGCAACTTTAGGGGGTCCCAAGGTCTCGAGATTTTTTGTAGTATTTTCAGGGTAATTTAATCTTGTGCTTTCATTTGATTTACAAGCGCCGTATACTCAAACTTATTCAAAATCAAAGGAAGTATCTTTAAATTTTCAGAAGGATTTCTTTTTTTTCTAAGGATTTTTTTTTTTTGTGTGTGTGTGTGTGTGTGTGTGTGTTTTCAAATTATTTCTTTTCTTGTCCAATTTTTCAATTTCTTTTTGGTCCATTTTTCGCCCATTGGCTGGATGACTCACAAGCCAACAGCCCTTACAAGCTTTGTATTGGAGTATTTAGATTGTGTTAAAAATGTTTTGTAATGTTTCTATCATTTGATTTAAAATTACTTTTAAAATTTTAAATTTTTTATATATTAGATATTTAAACTAATTTTCTTGAAAGTGAGCCTAAATGTTTTGTTGTTTCAATCTGCCATAATATTTGCTACTTAAAAACTGCTTATATAGAGATTAAACCAAAATCAATGAAAAATATCTGGTTTTGGAAACTGAGGAGAAGAAAGGGGCCCCCTAAACTTCCATTGCCTAAGGGCCCCTGCAAGACTTGATCCGGCCCTGCTCAATATTAAAAAGAGAAAGAAATTAGGAAATCACCTAAATTGAAGGTTTGCAGATAACTTTAAAATTAATTTTCTTTTATCGCCGGTGAGAATTTCAGCGGCCTAGGTATTTTTTTCTCTTTATAGGTACAGTTGGGGCCATGAAAAGACTTTTCATGCATGGATGAGATCGTGGTCCTCCTCACCCCCCCCCAAAAAAAAACCCAAAAAGAGGTCGCAAAGGAAAAAGCCTATTAGGTGAAAGAATTCCTGCATTGTCCATAATAATTCTGGAATTTCTGACGAGTCTCCAAAATGAGAAAGAACTTTCTCTATTTCACCTCGCCATAAAAATCACTGAGTAGTATTGAGGTTGTAAACTTCAAACATTAGAGCTAATATTACAAACTTCTAAGCATTCTTCTCATTAAAATTCTTAGTTTAACAATACAGTTTCTGTTTATTTCAAACAGATTTTAAATTAGCATTTTTCTAACAAACTTTTATTGTTCCTTCCGGGGAGAAAAGGATTATATACTAAATTTATATATTTTCTTCTACTTCCAATATTCTAAAGAATTCTATCTTAAATGCTAAAAGTCAAGGAAATCGGGAAGTAAGGGATACTTGTCCATGGTAGTCAGACATTAAGACACGACTGAAGAAAAAAAAAATTTACCCTTTTTCAATCTCTTTTTGTCCAGCGCCATAAATTTCGGTAGGTGCCCCTTTCTAAAATAACTACGGCAAATGACGAGTATGTGCTTAAGACATTGGGTTCTTGATCGCTGTGGGCATGAAAAATGAGACGTGTCTTCCAAACAACTTCTTGGGCGGCGATTTCTCAACTTCGCAGTTCTCCCCACCTTCACATGCTTAATGGTCTAGATTTCTTCATACCTTCTAGAAAAACAAACCACCGAACGTCGGAATTTTTTTTATTTTATTTTATGGAAAGCTTGATTGCGCCATTATTTAGACATGGCCTTACCCCTTGTTGGTTTGTTTATTATACCTGATTCGTTGCTTTAATACTGATAAAAGGGGTTTAATGGTTCGCATTAAATTTTGCTTTCAAGACTTATATATTTATTGGTGGTCATTTAACGGAGAAAACAAAAAGTAGTCACGTTGCTTTTTTTTTTATTTTCATCTCAAAGAGAGAGAGAGAGAGAGAAAAGATCAACAGCACTTGTTTATATAATTAAATAATTAGATGTTCTCTAGTGCGGATATTTCTAAGCTGCGAAGATCTCCGGTTTAATATTAAACCATCATCTTTCATAGAATCTGAAAGAACAACAGTTCATAGCCGTTTTCCGTTATAAGTGAATCACACCACAAATCTTATTTTTTTTATCATTTGCAATCAATGTATCCAAATATTTAGCCTAACATTCTAAAATTTTGAAGTAAAATGCAACATCACTTCTTTCTCACTAAAATTTAAACTTTAGTGCCATATTGTTTACTTATTTATAATCAGTATCTTAGCATTCGCTTTGTATGCTACTGCTGGTATGCTTTCATTTAGGTATTTATTGTTGTATAAGAATTATGTTTAAAGTACTTCATGAGTACTTTATCCTGCATTCAATGCTCTAAGGAATATCGAAAATTTCTGTCCCATATTCCAAGGGTCCACCATGTGATCATGTAAAGGAAATCACGTGGCCTAACGAGTCCATCGGAAATTAGACATTGATCTTGAATAAAAAAATGGCTATTCTATTTAAAATTTTAAAAAAACTTTCATGAATTAATTCATTCTATAAAAATAAAACATAATAAGAAAGTTAATCCAAGAGCAATTTTCCGGATGCTTGTATTATAAGCATTTCCCCAAAAAGAACCTTGGGTATAATCAAGATCACTAGTTAATTGTGAGAACTAAAATATAAGGCACTGCCGACTGTAAGCAAAATTCCTTTTAATAGATATCATAAGTACTCAATCTTTCTCAGTACATCATAGTTCACTTAAAGCTATGTGTACTATCCATGTACAAGAATAGGCTTTGATTATATATATATATAATATTTCTAGATATCTTTATCTAGATATCTTATATATATATATATATATATATAATGGCGCTTCGATAGTAACACATTAAAATGACATTAACTGTTAACTGTTTACATCTGCAACCGGAGTTCCAAGTCTTCTGGAAGAGACTTTGGCAAAACAACAACTCTTAGAATTCTTATGTATATGCGCAATACAAGGAGAGAAAAGAAAAAAAAATATATAAATATATTTTTTTTTCTTTAGGAGGTGGATGTTAAGTTTTCCTAAAGCCATTATCCAATACGAAACGGGGATGGATCTCTTGGAGCCTAGCTGGGGTCAATAACTTAGGTGCAGAAAGCGAAAAATGCCGCAGCAGAAAAAAAGGTTTCGAAAAAGGAAAGGTTGTTATTACCATTACGGATCCTTACCTTTGTAAACAGTATTTTTCTTTAAAAATTTAAAAGTATACTCTCTTTTGTGCAATTTGCCGAACTGAATTTTTCTTCCAGTACTGAACGGATCTCATTACTCGAGAAAATATCCACGCTAGTTGAGTCAAAAACAGTTACGAAAAGGAAAAGTTTTTCTTTTCTTTTCTACTCATTTGTGATTTGGAGCAGGGAAACGCTTTGGTAGAAATGGAGGGTTAGGTCGTTTATTTAAACGGATCTGATTTTAAACAAATCAGTGAAATTACTTTAATGGCTACAACATAAAAATACAGACCAAAGTGGTGAAAAACTACTTTTTCCCTAATGGCGAAGAAAATAAAATGTTTATATTTTAAAACAATTGATAGCACCAACTTTAAATGAAAAATATGCATTATTGACACCTATTTTAACAAAAGAGAGAAGAAGAAAACATTCTGATACTTGAACTTTTTAAAAGATCAGTGTGCAGATTTCCTCCCTTCCCCAACCATTTCTTATTAATAGAACTTGAAGAAAGCTACAAATTATATATAACAACTGAAAAGCTACTTGTATAGCATAATGATAACAAAAAAATAGCTTTTTACAGCAATTGTTTGAAGCAACAATAAATGAAAAATTATCACTCGTTATATTTCAATAAAAAAATGACGCTACTTTCCAAATAATTTTCCAAGCTGTTACCGATAAAATTAAAAAAAAAAAATACTTGAGAGGAGGGAGTAGGAATATAAAAATATCAGTCACAGACAGAAAACTATTAGGGCAGTAATGCCTTCATAAACTTAATCTGTGTTTGCTTCACACATTGCAGTTGATATCCAATTCTAGATCTAACATATCAATTAAAGTTCACTGCGATAACCCAAGAAAATATTATTTCCGCTATGACTTTTAAATCTCATGAATAATGCATGCAGATTTGGTTGCAGGAATCCTTAAGTCTATACTTAAAAAATAATGAAATCTATAAAATCTGTTTGGCAAGAGTTCCAGGATTCACTACGGATTATTTTTTGAGGGGGGGGGGGGGGGTAACTGGCGCCCGGAGCATAATATGAATCCCCCCTAGTCGTCATCAATGGTTTAGCAAGGGTAAATGACACCCGGTGCATGGCATTATTTTTTCGCCCCTTCGTGACATTTCACTTTAGAAAGTCACCGAAACGCACTAATGTTTTGTCCCCATGGCGCCCGGGGCATCTATCCTGAGGAGATCCCCTTGCCCCCCCCGGTCGCTACGCCACTGGGACGCAAGAAAAATATAAAATATCATCAGAATATAAATTAGCCTATCTATTTCTAGTAATTATAGTGTATTAAAATGTTGTACTTGATATATTCTGACGCCCGGGGCATCTATCCTGAGGAGATCCCCTTGTCCCCCCGGTCGCTACGCCACTGGGACGCAAGAAAAATATAAAATATCATCAGAATATAAATTAGCCTATATTTCTAGTAATTATAGCGCATTAAAATGTTGCACTTGATATATTCTGACAGTATTTGTTATTTAACAACGCACGATATTACAAAAAATTTATAAGAAGAATTAGTTCTCGTCTAAGCCTTTATTAAAATCTTCATACCGGGCACGTAAAAAATGAGTAATAAGAGGTATAAAGTGCATAAAACTTGAGTGACTCATAGTATTTATAGAAACTTTACTGGCAAGTTTCACCTCAAATTCATCCGTGATTAATTAGTAAAACTTCAAGAAGATTAACTGATACATTACAGGGATTCTCTATAAGATATTTGTTCCATTCCATTCCGTTAGAGATGAAAAATGGAAAATGCGAAAACTCATCAGAAAACTCTAAAGTGAAGAACAAGGAAATGGGGGAACTTTCCTACAGATGATTTTCTTAGTAGATGAGATTTTTGGTACCTTGGCCCTATACTTTTTTTGACTTACACACCATCATCATTGCTCGGAACAGATCTCATTTCTTTGTAGTTGCTTCCTGACGATCAAATGCGTTCATACCTTGGATGATGTATATCCACCGATGAAACGCAGAAAGTTGCCATTTTTCATTTATTGCAAGATGTAAATAGTGAAGAAAGAAATAGCTTGACTGCTTTTTAATAAAATTTCGTTTGCTATTTAATTAATATGTTGCCTCAGAATATGCAATTTTAGCTACCTTTAAACACACATGTGGTTATATCCGATTTGATTTGAGTAACGTAGATTGTCTCAGAACTAGAAGCTGAACGAGTGTTAATGCAGATGGAACTCAACTGATTTTACCCCATATCGCAGGTGAACGGAGTATTGCATTTCTAGACTTATAAATAAAAGTTCATTCATACAAACATTAAATGGAATACATAAACATCTTCAGTATTCTATAGACACTTATTTGAATTAAGACGACAACACAGCCTTATAACAGAATGTGTTATCAAATTAGATAGTATAGAAAACTAAACAGAAAAGTCTTTAAACTATGGTAAAATAATGAAGATACCACATGAACCGGTAATCTCTTTTCAGTTATTTCCACATGATGACAAACATGGATGTTTGACTAAGGATCTCAGATTTACCGACCGAATACTAAGCCACATGTAACAGCGGATATTCAGAGAAATATGGCGAAAAGCCCACGATCTTACGCCCAAACACCGATACTCTACCGCTAGGTTACCGAAACCCCAACATCTGTCATAATAAATATCCACAATACACAAGAAAGTTTTTCTTTAACTCACCTTTCATCTGTTTCACAATGTTTTTATTTGGATCCAGCCAATGCTGTAAAAAATAATGGAAAATAAATAGGTGAAAAGAGAAAAAGTATACATAACAATAAAATGTTCAGTTTTATTCTTTAAAGAGACACATTCCAGTGGCGAATACAGGATTTTGATCTGGGAGTGGCTGAGGTCATAAAAATTTGTATCGTCGCAACGTCAATGCTTATGTAAGTCAAAATACTTTAACTTTACTCGCCTGTCAATAAGAATCACAAAGGACACTACAATACTTTCGATAATTTAATAAAAACACAATGGAATAACTAGCCAAAAATTGTTTTCGACCGCGTTAACGCTACAAAGCGGAACAATTTTTCCGAGTCCGTCAAGCCAGAAAGCACGTTTGCCACGTTTAATTTTAAAAAAAAAGAGATTAGGAACAAACAGGTGTAGTAATTTAAGAAAGAAAGAATTTTGGTTTAACTCTGGGGGAGGGGGGAGGCTGCAGTCCCATACCCCCCGGATTCGCCACTGATTCATTTTTTTATAAACCTTGGAAAGAATGAACAGAAAAAAGTCCATCTGTCATAAGCATTAAAAACCAGACATATCGATTTAAAAAACTGAAATTTAAAAATCATATGTTAGAAAAATTAAAGACACCTGATATAAGAATCTTTCCAAGTTTTAATTACGAGAAACATTTACAAGGTGACAAACACAGAGATGTGGACACTTCTTTTTCTTGAAAGAGGTATAAATTTATATGCTAATGTTTAAATATATAGTGAATGTATTGAATAAGCAACAAGTAATAATTTTTCCATTTGTGGAGGGAGACAGAAATAGACATATGTCCTTGTACCCCCCACCTAAGCCTACCAATGAAAACGGAAGATCTCAGTTAAAAAAAAAAAAAACTGTGGTTGAATAGTAATAACCAATTTTATAATCAAAACATTTCCAATTAACATAAATGAATATTTGTCAAATATCAGAGTAATAATTGCATTTTGACCTACTTGACAGATGATTCACGCAAAATGGGAAGGCGTTGGGTATGGTAGGATTTCAGACAAAATGGTAATAAAAAAAGTTGTCAGAAAGATAAACAAAAAAAAAAAAATTACGAAGTGTGTGTGTGTGCCATGCCAGCTGTTTCAATCAGGGTTGCCATATTGGACATTCTAAGGCCGAATATAGGAAAACTATCCTCTTTTATTTTAATGCCTTAAACCCTTTCTATAGTCTTAAAATTCGTTTTTGGTCATTATTTTGGATTTATTTTCATCTAAAGTTATTTTTTAAATTTATAATATCCATATATGGAGCGTTCAGTGCACAAAGGAATCGCGTACACTTTAGGTTATTAAGAACTTTATCTGAAGCTGAAGCTCCCTTCAGAGCTTAAACGGCATATTCCTTGAAGTATCTTCTTTTATTCTGACGTTTTTAAATTACGTTACAGATGACGTTTTGTGATTAGGTTTTCCAAAAAAAAGCCTATTTTTATCATAACTTTGTTGGTGTGATTTGATTCACTTGATCTCTGAACGCATTATATGTTATCCATCCTTATATCCAATCAGCACTCAGTCATCTGCTCAGATTATGAATATTGATAGTCTTATTTTACTGACCATGAAAAACAGAAGTTTTATTTATTTTTTTTTCTTCGTGAAGGCGAAATAGTATTAAAGATTGGGGGAAAAGATAATTCACTGAGACAATGATCATTGCAATTGAAAATAAACCAAATTTCGCACAAGCGTTGCTGCATTTTAACAACGTTTATGGTTTTAAATCAAAATGATTTCCTAAACAATTTTTCATTGCCCAGTGGCGGATTTCGTCAATATGAGGTCTCAGGCTAAAAGTCGCTTTGAGGCCCCTTACCCTACCAAATGTCGAAAAATCGCCATCGGTTTAGCATTATGATGTGCGTCGAATAGGTTTTGATGCCCTCTAGATTCTCGAAACACAAGGTGAGCGCCTCAAACACCTGAGCGAAAAATCGCCACTGCCCACAACGAGCATGGATGAAACATCAGTTTCTTCTTGTTGCACATAAGCCGTTTTATTAGAATTCGTTTTAGAGAAAAACAATCCATTTCTATTGAAAGTTTAATGGAATTCAGTGTTTTTCAATTAAATCAGGAGCATTGAATGCCGACCCCAAGCGGCGATGATCTGAAATCAACTGAAAGAAAATGTTTCTATAAATTTCTTCAGGAATAAGTAAGCAAAAATAATTCGTTATCTTGAAAAATTCCATTAGAATAATGTTAATAAATATATCTGTACCGCGGAGGTATAGGGCAGTATGTCCATTTTTTACTGAAATCGAATAACTACGCATTTCTATGTGTTTTGTTTTTGTTTACCCAGAGGTAGAGACTTTTATGTCCGACATCAATAATTTCAGAAGTAATATTCTTTTAAGGGAACATCAAGTCCACATAACAATGATATTCCAACTGCTCTCCTGTAAAATTTGATGAAAACGACATAGTGTTCTATTTTTCCGAGGCAGATATATTTAATTCTTTAAATTTATATATATATTCTTTAAATTTATTATTCAATTATATTTCATTTCCTTATCTGCACTCTCCCACCCCGTTTCGGGGATGGTGAAAATTTTCATTCATAGATGGGATCGCTATAGAAAAATAACCAAAGAAAAACCTGAAAAAACGAAGTTTGGCTTTTTCTTTTTCTTTCTTTTTTTTTTTTTGGCCTCATTCTTAAAGATACTCGGCATTATTTTGCCACTTGTCTGGCAGCCCTGGTGTCAATCAGTTTCGGGTGGGCGTCTGAAAACGATATAGCTTGTCGTCTGACTCTCAGCGTGTTGTCTCAAAGGTACCATTTCCCAACGGCCGTCACACGATTTATGATGGACAAGAATGGGGAGGAAGAATGTGTTGTCACACTGATAATGGAACAAGGTTTTGGAAGACTCCACGAATTTCGTGTAAAGTTAAAATAACAACGTGGGCCATTCGTACCGAAGGCAGGTAGGTGAATCCTCTCAAAAGCTTATGTAATAGCAGAAAAAAAAAGTCATTAACTCCATAAAAACTAGTAAAAATGCACTTTTATAAAGTACAGTATGTAAGACAAACTTGCAGCCCTCGAACTACATGTGACCCACAAACAATATTTTTGCGGCCTCATCAATATAACAGTAGGTAACGAAAATTTTAGTAAATGGCTTGTGCCTTATACTCAATTTTTAAAATCTCAGAATATAAAACAATTATTAATCAAATTGAATCACATCGCAAAAACACAGAAAAGATTTTAAATCTTAAAGCTGATTTAGCAACAAAAATCGGTAACATTAAATCTTTTGAAAAGAAGTTTTCTCGATAAATCCGGAATCAATACTTAATCATCTGTACTTGGAGATAATCGAGATTCAATGCAATTCCAGGTTGAATTAAAAATTCACTGAAGTTGGCGCACCGGTATTTTACGCTAGCCAAGTTTTCGAAAATAAATATATTAAATTATTTCCATGTTTGGAAGCACTTATGTATGTGAGCAATTATTTACTCACATATATAAGTGCGTCACTCACTATTTACTCACATATAAAGAAATGTGCGAACGAAATTTACTTCAAAATAGAAAAAATGGTAAAAGAGAAGAGGTGCCAAATGCCTAAAAGAAAACAACAATTTTACAATAGCATTTGCATACTGTGTTTTTCAAAATGAAGCGACATTAATTTTTTTATTGTGGCCTATAGAGATCTTGTTTATTTGGCCTTGTTAATCATTGAATTTGATATGTTTGAATTGCAGAAAGCCGTCCGCATAATACTATTTTCTTTGCCCCTGTTTTAATATAAAGATTTTTTTTTCGAATTCAGGAATTTTATTGAATTACTTTCAAGCGATTTTCTGCGAGGTTGAGTGTGGTAGGGCATTAAACAATTACTGCAAGAAACACTTCGCGAAACTCTTTCCAATTATGATATTAAAAATGAAGCACGGAAATGATGAAGTACTACTTACTGCCTTTGAAATTAGCGTCTCTGAACATGAAAAGGAAAAGAAATTTGCAGCGGATTTCCTAAAAACAACTTTTGCCATTACGGATCAATTAATGCAAAATATGATTAAATCTTTGATAGAAATTGAAAGGCAAGACGAAGTGCCTCCTTATCGGCAATTGCTTGATGAGGAAAAGAGAAAAAGGAAACGACTCTGCATGACTTCAAACGAAAAAACAAAGTGTGCCAAATGAAGAAATGCCATCCTCATCATAAGCATTAATAATTTAATCGACGATCTTCTGGTTATGGCATCATGGAAAATCGCTGCCAGAGTAGCTCTTGAACGAAATGTCATTACCCAGCCGAGTGTACCAAAAACTCTTGAAGAATATAAATCTATTTTCAATGACAAAAATATCACTAGATCACAAAATGAGGTAGGTCTACGGCGTTCGTCTAAAACGTTATAGTTGGCATAGCGAAACATGCCAAATAAATTATCTTATTTTTAGAGATAGTAATCTTATTTACGTGAAAAATAAAAGCACCAGATTTAAATGGAACATTAGACAATCTGATCTCGAGGAAGCTTTTTTCAAAACTAACACAAGCGTTACTAAACATGAAGAGGTTTCCATAACTTGACATAAATCTTATCTCGATTTGAAACATTGTACCAATTTCGCATTTTATGAGCATTTTAATTTTTGAAAACCCTATAAACTAAGTGTACGTTGCATTGTACGTCTATATGCAGTGAACAGGAAACGACAGCAGAATAAATAAACTCGCCTTCTCGTCTGCGTTGTAAGCGTGTAGATAAAATCTATATGTAGGGCGGAGACTTGAGGTGCAAGTAATAAACTGCCATTTTTATGAGTATGGCAAAGTATTCAACACAATTTATTTTTCTTTCTCTTACCCAGTCTGAATGATGCTTAAGAAGTCTGAATGTTTGAGCATTTAGAAGACAGACCGAACTATAAATATGCAGTGATATTTTATCATTACAAGGAATGCGAATGAATCGGGATTGTGATGAAGCGACGTATAAATGAGAAACGTATAAACGGTGCTTTACTGTATTTAATAAATGTGTTTTTGAAGGGGAAATTAGCACAGTTCGAGAAACTGGTTTGATCATAAAAATTTGTTAAACACATAGCACGTAAGACAAAGACACAGACATAAAGGATGCTTTACAAGCACAGTTCAAAGTACATCGCTAAGCCTCTTGCCGGCTCTCCGTTAAAGGAATCATGGGATATATGTGACGTCACGCAGGGACGTATTGCATCATGACATCATCACAATAGCTTGTGAATGGTTAGAAGATTGAATGAGAAGACTGAAGGAAAGTTAACTGCGTTTAATTTCCAACAGTTTTCCCTAAATATTTAAAATATGCTTTACCCTTTGTCCAGTTGCATCGACAAATCGAAGGCCAAAATAAGCTGTTTCCATCAAATTCAGATGTTTAAATACAACATCTAATAGCTGTTGACCTCTAGAAGATTCCTGTAAAGAAAGAGAAAAATGCTTATTACTCAAAGATAGATGCATCAACATGTGGTGACAATGTATATTGATAAAAAAAATTTCAGCATAACCATATTGCTGGAGTTAGAAAAATTTAAAAACACTTCGTAGTTTCTTTTAAAAAATGTGTACAATTTTTGGACAATTCACTTTTTAGCAGTAAATTTTAATAAATTTTAAATTTTAGCACAGGAATTAGTGAATCAGAATTTTTTAATGATTTAGAACTATGAATTTGAATAAGAAATTTAAAAAAATCGTTAGATTAAACCGTGAATTATCATATAAAAAGAAAAATTCTCATTTATTCGTTTTATATTTCTATTTATTTATTTTTCATTTTCATTAAACATTTAGCTGTCAGTGTGGAAAAGTAACCAAATAAGATTGAAAATGAAAATACGAGTTTTTAAAATAATTTCAGGAGGTGCTGCAGCTCTGCGGCCCAAATGGACGAGCAGCCACTGGGTGGGAGCCAAGGAACGATTTAATAACCGAAAAGAGGTTGCGAGTAGAAAAAGTTTGAAAAAAAAAAAGAAAAAGAATTCTTATTGACTGATTAGACTGGAGTCCTGTTTTGAGGAAACACGACAACTTCAAGGACCACGCAATTTTGAACAGTGTTCAGATAACGAAGGCAACATCTCAGCCAGCATCTCGCTATCGAAACTCCCACACCTATCGGAAGTAAATTGATCCACGACGCATTTAGCAACAGGATCGCATACAGGGCCAGATTTCCCATAAGACCAACCAATAGCGAATCCATGGGGACTATGACCGCAACCTCCTCCCAGAGCTAAACCAAAATTCTTGATTTTTTTTTTTCAAATCACTACACCTATCTCTTTTTAAAAAAATAAAACTTGCCAACATTCCTTTCTGGCATGTCAGGCTCGAAAATTCTCCCTCTTTCGTAGTCATTCCACTTGGACGTGTAGCGTTAACTCAGTCAACAACATTCTTTGGCTAGTTATTTCATAGTGTTTTTATTAAATTATGGAATGTATTGTCGTGTCCTTTGTGGTTCTTATTTTCAGATGAGTAAAGTTAGTGTTTTCGCTTACATAAGCCTTGAGGTCACAACGATACATAGTTTTCATGACCTCGCCTCCCCTAGAGCAAAATCCTGGATTCGCCACTGGGACCAACCATGGCGTAGGGGCGCTTATACAGTAGAAATAACAAACTATTTATATAATTTCCAGTACTATTTAGAAAAGGCCATATAAAATGATGTTTTTGAAATTTCCATTCGTTACATTGAATATATTGAGAGATGTACTTTTTTGTCTTCTGTGGACCTTATGGTCTTTTGCACTTGCACTTCTTTACATTGAAATCGATTCAATAAGATCCGTCCACTTCAGTGACCCTTCAAGCCTAATCACGGACAAAAGCGAGAACGAAGAAGTTCTTGTAGGTATTTCAGACTATTTCAAGAAATCCGATGAAGTATTTTTGCAGGTGTTAATGTTGTGTTATTTCATAAGTAGTGTAATTTTGAATTAAAAGTTCAATGTGGTTCAAAGATTATAAAGATTGTATTGAGTGCTTATATGTTTCAGAAATAAACTATTGTATATTAAATTGAAAATTACATATTAATTTTTTGAGGGGGGCGCAGAATAGGCTTTGGCATAGGGCGTAGAAATGCATAAATCCGGCCTTGACTGCATATACAGTATATCATTGGTTAAATTGTGCATCTTAAGATACCCTGATCTAGATGAAAATCATTCCTTAAAAACAACATTTACACGGCGAATTCTTAAACCATTAGCACGTGAAAGAAAAGAAGCGAGAGAAAGAACAAAAGAAGAAGCAGCAACAAAAATCGGGTTTGTTAACTCGATTTAGAGAGCGGCGAAAGAGCAAAGATTGTAAATCCTAAAACCCTTTCCCCTCACGCAGAAAGACAGTTTTCGTGCGTGTTCACAATGCCTCAAATGACACCTGCATGCATAATAGTCGCCCGATAACTATCCTTAACAACTTAAGCCATTAACAGACAATGATGTGGAATAGAAGGGCGGGTGGAAAAGAATAAAACAGTATCGCTTACTTCCGTCACGGCGTGACGGAATGTTCCGGCTGCAAATCAGGGCTGCCACATCAGAATGGCAAAATAATGCCAAAAAAGAGGGCCAAAAAAAGGCCAGACTTCGAAGGTTTAACACAGTGGTCTCCAAACTAGGCCCGCGAGCACCATCTATCCGGCCCGCCAAAGTTTATTCTGATTGCATTATAAAATCTATAAGTAATCGCACAAAATAAATAATCAGATGCTTTTATGTAACGACCAATTAAGAAACACAATAACTGACAAACGTAATGAAATTGAACGTTTTAACTGTAATTAATGATATGAGATTTGTCCTAAATACTTATAATAAGTGACGTACATAGGTAATTCAAATAAAGAAATGTGATTTATGTAGCTGTAACTAAAAGAAAATTTGCGCGATTTGTATTCGAAACTACAGTATGTTGGTATGATGAGCTAGCTAGGTCTTGGCCCTTTGGACTTAATGGAGGAGTCAGCGTGGCCCTTAGAACAAAAAGTTTGGAGACCCCTGGTCCAATGGGGTATTGTGGAACTTGCGCACAGTCGCATTTTCGATAAGTCATGAATTAGTGTTCGCTGCGCACAAGCGTTAGAAAGGTTGCAGTATTGTGAACTTTATCGATGTCTATATGATTTGGCTTTGGCGCATTGAAAACCTTTGACATATGGCAATCAATCAATGCCAGTAGGAGAATGACACCTCGTGCCCTTGATAACACAACGATGCTTCCCTGGGGCTAAGAACCTTAAAAACTGTTATTTTCAAACATAAAAATAATACAGATATAATTTAAATTAAACAATAAATAATCCATATAAATTAATCGTTATGTTAAATAAATTGAAAATACATGAATAACGTAATTATCAATTTCCCTTGGGAAAGTGGTGATCATCTCATAGAAAAGAACCCCCACCCATCAATCACTCTATTAAGTATGCATTCTCTATTGCCTCTCTAGTTGTTCGCCAAGTTTTCCTGCCAAAGGCAATTAGGATCCAGTAAACCTACAATGTGTGCGCAAATTCCACTAGTTAATGATGTGCGGAAATGCGCCTGTGCGCATCAGACACAGAACCGTCCAATGGAAACAGTGCCTTTCCACCAAACTTTTATAAGAAATGCAATAGTTTTCCCAGCGGCGTAACTTGTGTAAACGGCGCCCGGGCCATGGTACTTTTTCGTCCCCTTTATCGTATTTGATTTTAAAAAATGACAAACTCATTAATGCTTCCTTACCATAGCCAGTGGTGTAGGGAGGGTAAGTGGCACCCGGGGAATAATACGATTTTTTTTACCCCGGTCGTCATTAGTGGCTTAACAAATGGAAATGGCGCCGGGACATGGCATTATTTTGTTAGGCCATTCACCATATTTCTTTAAATGCGGCGTAAACGCAGTAATGTTTTACCTCTATGGCGACTCCTAAAACTGATGCCTGGGGCATCTATATCCCCCTTGCCCCTCGGTAGCTACGCCACTTAGTTTTTTCAAAATAGAATCCCAGTAACAGTGTCGTTGAGAGGGTAAATTTCACCAGGGGCATATTATTTAGCTTTCGGCCCCCTCCAGGTCTCATACGTCGATTTCTGTCTTAATAAACGCTAAATATGTTCGAAAAATATTACCTTCGCGGCACCGCTCTAGACAGACGTCCGGTTGTACCGTGCCCCCCCCCCCTTCTCTACGCCACTGCCCAATACCGTGACTTGAGTATAATGAAATCATGAAAATATAGTGACAAATAAAGTTAAGTCACGCACTTTATGTGATGAAATTGAAATATCGTCAAAAATTGCTTGGAAAGTCATTTTGATTTAAGCCATTTCGTTAAAATTTAAAAATCAAAATTTGTTTCCATATATCGTTAACCGCTTAAGTATCGCGCCCGTCAAATTGACGTGCATCGAAATATCGCAATTTCAGGCTTAGAAACTAAAATTTAATCATTAATTAGCTTTATAATTTGACACAAAAATTACGTAGAATCCATAAGCTTTTCAAGTATTCTATGCCTTCTTAGATGAATGAAAACGACAGCCCCTTTCCAAAACAGGAGGGGTCATCTTATTAGATAGCAAAAATACGATCCTTAAGGTGTTAATCAAACATTTCATTTGATTATTTCATTTCCAACCAATGTATCCTGGTGGTAGATATATTATTTTCTTAAAATCCGGAATGGATCTGTGAGTGAAAAAAAAAATTAATAAGCTGTATTTAAGATGATCGGGAGAAATGTGAGCAAATGGCACACTTGACCTTTAACATTCATCATAGTTAGAGAAATGGTACAGAGAATTCTACGGAATAAATTTCAATATCCATAGTTTCTTGAGCAGATATTCTTTGAGAAAGCTCGATATATGGACAGCGTAATTATTAAAAATATTTTTTAAAATTGTTTAAAAAATTTCGAGTGAAAATTAAGACAAACCAGCGGGAGTGTTCTCCCCTAAACTTTCTCGTATACTTCCCCAAAAGGTGCCGTTTCCCCTTCCCCCGCGTGGCTAAAAAAATTAGAACCTACTGTTACCCAGAGTCCAATGACTATCAGAAGGTTTTTCATTATAGTGATTGAAAAATATCTAGGTAAAGAATCAAATTCAAAGAGATGCGTACCAATTTTCCGTTCTTGCGGGACTCAAGGACAAACTGACGTAATTCGCTCCATAGCTTTCGCGTACACAGAAGAGTGCTTCCAGTACGCATGCGTGTGGAGATTCTTTTCAAAAGTAAATTAATCTTTACAGACCGACAGACAGTCAACCCTTTGACGGATTCGGCCCAAAATTTTATACGGACCTACATTCATGACGATAAAACCGTGTGCCAAATTTTATCAATCTAGATACTCAAGTTTTTGAGTTCGAGTGTTCACATGACCGCGGACATATAGACAGACAGACTTCCCTTTGACGGATTTTGTCCAAAATTTGACAGAAACCTACAAATTATGTGCAAAGATCACATACCAAATTTCATCCCCGTACCTCTAATAGTTTTCGAGTTACCATGTTCACAGACAGACACACATAATTCCAAAATTGTGTTTTTCGGACTCAAGATCTAAAACGTGGAGATTCGTCAAAATCTCGAGTTCGAATTTTTTTTGACGATTACAATACTTCCTCTTTGTATACTTCGTATACCAGAAAGAAAAAAAGGCCAAAAATATACACAGAAGTCCAAATAAATACCTCTACATCAATAGCCTTTAATAAAAGCACACATTCCGCAGGTTTAGCCTTAAAAAGGCCAATATGGCAACCCTGCCTCAAACCATTTGGCCATAATGTATTAGTATGAGAGCAACAATGTTTGAGTCACGAAATGTTCACAAAGATTAGTAAAGAGCATATAAAAAAAAATCAAAAGCAGAAATGAGTTGGCCGTGATACGTAAATCGATTGTTAAGTTTTGTCATTGGGTTGCATCGTTTAAATCGGCCTCACACGAACTTCTTTTTTTGTGGTTATTCTTGGTAAAGAGGTTCAATCACTTTCACCATTTGCTGTGGAATATTTAGAACTGGTTCCTTTGTTGGCATGGCAATACAACTGAAATATAAAACTTATTTTAAATACTTTTGAAGCAATATTGATAAACCACGAAACAAATAACTGTAAAACAACCATCAAAAGGCAAAAAAAGGAAAATAAGTCATAGTAAAAGTTTTCAGAATGCTCGTAAAAGTCTTGGGCCGTAAATGAGACCCAATTAAGACTGTTACACGGACAGGTACATTTATCCGTTCGTTGCCAACATATAACAGATCATATATAACTCAAATAATATTAAAGCATAACTAATATATGAATAAATTATTTTTGATATCAATACGTAAAATAAACAATAGCATCAGTAGTAATCAAGCATTTGTAAATATAGTAGAAGTTCGATTAACCGTAACCGTCCGGACCAGGGCTGTGACGGATAACCGAATAGACGGATAACAGAAATCTCTTAATACATACGCACAGTCACGTGATTTCATCGCTGGCTTGGGACGAAAAGGAAAATAAAATCTTTTAAAAGTGAGTGAATAATACATGTATTTGTATTTAATTTTACAAACAATAAATATAATCTTCAATATAAGAGCAGCAAAGTACAAATTAGATTAATTTAGAAGATGACGGTTAACAGAAACTGACGGTTAAACGAATGACGGTTAATCGAAGTTTTAGTGTAAGCTAATAAATGCAGACACAAAGCACTAACGTGATCACTTGAAAAATGAACAGACGTGATTGGTCTACTCGAGAAATTATGATGATATTCTCGAAGGTTCGATAATTCCAAATTAAGACGATGTTAGCTTAAGTAATTACTGATTATCTTTAAATTCACTTTTATGTCTTGTTTTTTTCTAATTTTATCTGCAATTTTTAGGATTAATTTTAAATTAATTGCCCTGGTTTTAATAGTAATATTACTTTATTTGGTCAGAACCCAGCCGTTTGTTCAAACAGGTTATGGTCACTGAAATTTCTTGAGCAAAATTGTTGTGATAGACGGAATGGTCTTATCTTGCAATTAGCTCATGTTTCTGGGGATCATCTAGAACAGAGCTTCTTAGAAAATGTTCGCCTACAACTTCCAGGTGGTTCAGGGAAAATTACTCGACAGCGAGAGGGTATATCGTTGTTTAACAAGCAACATCACCTATCTCAATTTTTTGAAATTTCAAAGCGGAAAATCTAGATCTAAGATCTACTATGAACATGAGACCACATGTTCCAACCGGACGTGAAAAAAAAAGGATAGAAAGATTCGTTATTGGTTGAGAAAAATTCATTTGAATCTTCCTCTTTGAAATTTCAAAAAATTGAGATAGGTGGTGTTTCTTGTTAAGCGACGATATATAGATTTAATAATAAAAAAATCTCACAGTGATGCATGAAAATAAATTTAATTTAACATGATTATTGTGCATTTTTACGCAATGGTTTAATATCAAAATGATTTTCTACGCTATTTTTAATCATTACCTGCATTTTTACGAATTCAGTTGTTCGCTCCAGAGCATTAAATTGTATTTTGCTAGCTATTTTCATCGATTTATTTATACATTTATCATAGATTTATTTATACATTTATCATCGATTTATTAATACATTTATCAACGATGTACTTATACATATTATTAAAGATAGCTATATTTATCGAGATTCTCTGATAGGAAAACTAATCACTTCTGCAAAAAGTTTAGCGAAAAGTCAATGTTCTAATTAAATTGGCCAAATGAAGCTTGGCTTTATTTCATCATTCTAATTCGGCATCCTAGTTGCCACCTCTGACCATGCATGTGAAAATAGTGAAAGACTCTAGTTGACATTAATCACTTCTTCCGAGCCAAAAATATCCAAAAAGGAAAATCCAGAAAATTACACACATATCCCTCCTCTTAATAAATAGCCTCTCTCACGTATACTATAAACACCGAGCTTTGGCGAATTGACAATTTCAAAAAGAAGATGACGATGAAAAAGTAGTCTAACATCAATTATACCCTCGGTCGGAATTCTCATTCATGTCCCTAACTAGAAAACTGAGTTCTTTGCCATTAAGATAAGGTCAGACCTTGAAGCTGGTCCGTGGGAACCGAAACGACACCAGCCTTTCTGCACTCTTCATAATAAAATCGTACGTGATTGACTCTCTTAAAAGCCTCTGAGCAGCCTCGGGGGCCCGCCCCTCTCCCCCGTGACTCCTCTTTGATCACTTCATCAGCTTTTTATTTCAACAGATAGGTAGGCAAGTCGAAAAAGAAAAGAAGGCAGAGATAAGTGAAACTATGCCTGTGGTGTGGTCTCATAGATGGGTCGAAGTGTCTCACAGCTTAGCTTGCGTGCTGAGTCAGCTTGAGAAGACACTGACCGTGAAAAACAGAATCCAATTAATTGCTCTCGGATGCCCATAGGTATAACAATATTTTGATTCTTTTCACTTGATTGGCGAACCCTATATGAAAGAACATCATTTTGTCATTTGTCATTTCAAACGACAGGAAATTCTGAGACTAATGCAGAGAAGAAATAGTCGTTAAATTTTGCCTCTCAAGCCTCCATAACTTTAACCCTGCACATATTTTTCAGTTTCTCATTTTGAGTGTCAAAAGCAGATAATCCATGCTTGTGTGTATAATTTCGTAAACTACCATGGATCAAATATTGTTAAGACTTCAGAGACTTGATTAAACACAATAAAGATCCAATTATTCACTTTAAAAGCAAATTTTTAAGACTTTAAAACAAATAGATTAAAATAGCTAACCTCTCAGAGGGTTAATGAACAAAAATCTGATTTTCATTCATATCTAAAGTCATAGCTTAGTCATCCAGTCCATGTCACAAAACATACTCTTCGATTATGTTTTACTCTCCATCAATGGCGAATCCAGGGGGGTTGATATGGAGCTGCAGCCCCCCCCCTAGCTAAATCAAAATTCTTCATTTTTTTCTTTTTTTCAAATCACTACACCTGTTTGTTTTTAATCTTTTTAAAAAAATAAAACGTGGCAACATTGCTTTCTGGCTTGACACGTTCGAAAATTTTCCAGTTTTTGTAATCATTCAACTACTTGAAGCCTTAACGCAGTCGAAAACATTTGTTGGCTGGTTATTTCATTGCGTTTTTATTAAATTATCGAAAGTTTTATAGTGTCCTTTGTGATTATTATCAAATGAATAAATTTAAAGTGTTTTGACTTAAATAAGGCGGGAGGTACGACGATATACAATTTTTATGACCTCATTGCCCCCCCCCCCCTTCCTGACCAAAATACCCCATACTGCTCCAGTAGCCAAACCTAAAATGTTTGGTAGCAAAATTCTATATTCAAAAATCACATTTTAATACTCACTCAGTCCGAGTAGAAGTGCATGTATGTGTTGGCATTCAATACATGATGTTCTATCTGATCTGTCTTTTTTAAAATTATCTACAACACTTTAAAAAAAAACATTCACAAATCTCATACACTTATATTCACAAAATTTGCTTGGTACTTAGATTGCAAAGGTAAATGTTACGTTTCGCATAAATATAATTAAGAAGCTTGAATGCATAAGCTTTAAGTAGGAGGAATTTTACAGCATTTATCGCGTTCGAAAAGAATGAAATGTGACCGCAGGGTAGAAAAGCAAAGCAGATTATCAAACTTGGACACAGCTTCATCAAATCCATCGAGAGGTCCGAAGATCATCAGTGTTCTGATGTTTCTAAACTTTGTCATATTGACAGAAAGCTGTATAACAGTAAATAACAGCCGTGAAACAATTAACCGAACTGGGGCGTTTCGGTTAACTGGTGTCTCTCGCGGTTTCAAAGGTATTTCGGATAATCCGGTTTAACCGAAACCTGGATTATGCGAAATATCTTTGAAATCGCAAATCTAAAAAACGCGTACTGTACTGCAAGGAAATAATCATGAAGTCGAGACTATTTTGCAACGGTATCCCCACTTTCTTCCTTTAAGCCTCCCCAAGAAGGTCAGTGATTAATTTTAGAATGCTAACATTAAAATTAATGGGTGTTAACAGTATTAATTACGATATTGTTTACCTGTGCCTGTCATGCGCATTGTGCCCGACGGAGGGGTAAGTTTAATAAAGAACATAAGTGTAACTTACAAAGAGAGTTTTGAATTCGTTTCATACTCAAAAGATTTCAGAATTACTCCCTATAATCAGATACAAAATAGTAATAGATGTTCATAGCTTAACCGAAAAAATCGTTATTCGAAACGCCCCCCCCCCCCCCCCCCTTCTCCTTTTAGTGCCGTTAACCGGGGTTGTATCATACTCCACGTCTTCAGATTCACTTCGGTCGAGCTTGAAATAGCAATATGCAGTTGCACATTATAGTGTAGCTCAAAACTTGAGGAATGATTACGTGTGCCTCTCCTGTTTTGGATTACACGGTGCGGTTTCTTACAAGATCTCAATAATTCAAAAATGACAACCCCATCCCCCTTCTATCTTATCCCAGAAAACAGTGCACATAACCTTTCATGTTAAGAGGGCGATCTTGAATTTGTTTTCAAACGTTTTCATTTAACTTGACTGGTTTTATGCTTGTAAAGATGGAATTTTTGGAACTACTAATACTAATTACAATAATTACTAATACTAGAATACTAATTACAATGTTGTTTACCTGTGCCTGTCAGGCGCATTTCGCTCGAAGTCACCGGTATGAATATCGCACCCGACGGAGGGTTAACTTTAATAAGGAATATAAGTGCAGCCTACAAAGAGACTTTTCAATTCGTTTTACACTGAAAACAGTTCAGAATTATATACTGTAATTAGATGCAAAATAGTAATAGATGCTCATGGATTAAAAGGAAAAAAAATCGCTAACCATCCCCCCAACCCCCCGCCCCCGTTTAGTTCGGTTAACCGGGGTTGTACTGTATATGAAGTTCTGACAGCCATGCTTTTCTTGAACGCAAACATGAATAAACCTAATTTTTGTTTCAAATCCTATAGGTTTGAAGGACGAAAAAAATTCAATTATAGATGTTAAAGGAGGTGCGAGTCATAAGGAATGTCATTTAACGGTTTTAAAAATTTGTCCACTGAATCAATTTTATTTGCACGCAGAAGATTTAACGAGGCAGATACATTACTTAACAGGGTAAATGTCCAAAAATGCAAAGCCCATTTAGAAATCCAAAAACAAAGCCTTTCGCAAGACAGGTTACCGCACTGCCTAAACGTCGAAAATTTTAATATCTCGTTGCACCATAAATCAACAATTCTGAAATGGAAATTGAAGAAACAGGTCTCACTCCTTCTTGTCAAGCAACATCCAGAAACAAACATAAGCAAGGTATCGGAAAAGAAACGCATTCAAAAAGAACAATAAGAGAGATAAACATCTATGTTGCATTTCAGCAGTCTATGTATAATCGACGAAATGGCGAAATATAAGCTTTTCTGTCATTTCCATTCAAATGAAATGAAAAATCTTGCGTAATTGACCTTTAGGCCGTGAGGTCGAGACTGAAGCAACAAAGTCAGTCGCCTAGTGACATATCTTCTCATAGAAAATGATCTTCACTTTCACCCTCTCTAGTAGAGAACGAGTTCAGTGGCCCAAGAAAGATCTTCCAACTTTTTTTTCATTCTTTCTTCTCTTCTTACTATGCGATTGTTTTCTTTATCTTGGATAGGTTCCGGACAGGGTAATCCTCCCCCACCATCCCCCTCTCAGCATATTCTAGAGGTCGTCGAGCAAAGGTCAAAGCAGAGCCTTATACCGTAGAAGGTTATGTCTAGCAGCAATTTTCACGACAAATTACCGGCTACTGATTTAATGTTTCGTGAGGAAATTGCTAATGGGAGAAGGCACTCTCTCCCGAACCCTGTGTTTATATAAAGTGGGAGTAAAGAAAAAAATAAACACAAGCAAGAAAAGGGTTCTGAATGCATGATGCCTGTAAGACTGACAACAAACACCACAAGAAAGTGTCTTTAGCAGCCGATCTTCACAATAGTGTTTTGAAAGGTTGAAGATTTTCAATAAATCTGAGCTTTTTAAAATATGGGTTCCAAATACGACTTCATATTTGAAATGTTGGGTCGCGAACTCTTTCACAGTGAGTGCTTCAGTCAGTGTTCGATAGAAGTACGCAAAAATAATTCAGAGAGGCATTTTAAATTGAAACATTTAATTGAAGTGCAGTAAAACTTCGATTATCTGTCACTCCTTTAACCGTCAGTTTCTGTTACCCATCATCGTCTAAAAAGTAAAAAGTAAGGGGTGTAGTGGAGCCGGCACTGCTTTTTTTTTAACGAGAAATAAATAACAAAAAATAGTGAAAACGTCGTTAAAACAGCGCGATTTTTGTCACCCAGGCAAGAGCGTTCCGGTATTGCTTTTAGAGCGTCACGGCACTGCTTATTCTGCGACTACACCACTGAACGTAGGTTTTATAGTAGTATAAATATATTTCTGTACATTACACTCTTATATTGAAGTTTATATTGATTGTCTTGTAAAATTAAATAAAACATGTACTGTTCAGCAACGTATTCCGAGACTACCACTTTTGGACGATTTTACACCGGAAAGGGGTGTCAGGCAATGTCATATGAGCGCATTTCGGGAGTTCTCTGTTAGATCACGCTTAGTAAAATGTAAACATCACCCTTCCATTCTTCACTTTCCTCCTATTTTGATGAAAATAACTCCGCCGGGCGCATGCGCAAAAGCGCGGAAGGTTTCCCGAATCCGTTGCTAAACAATATGTATTATTAACTTTTTAAGGATTATATTCTAATTTTCATCCAAGCCAACAGTGAACTCACGTGACTGTTCAAGAGATTTCTGTTATCCGTCACGGCCCTGGTCCGGCCGTTGATGATTTATCGAAGTTTTACTGTATTTCAAATAAATTAGTAAAAGACAATGTTGTAAAGCTATCGTTATAAATTGAAATAAAGTTTTCAATCAAATTTTGATATGAGGGGAAAAAAACATATGCTTTCTTAACTATGCATTTTAATGGGAATATTTATAAAGTTTAGAATAAAAACTTTTTTTTCATTTCATCTGGAACACACAACTACTGAATGCCGAGGTCAAAATGATTTTCCTATGGTAGGAATAGTATGTATCGAATTAATACCATTTTGATTTTTAGTTTCATAGCAGATCAGATCACTTTGGACTTAAAAGTACTTTTGGTAGTGGGGACAGTATTTTTGGTGCTTTTGAAGAGATTTTGTTCTACATTTTTTTTTGTACACGGAAATCGCAGTATTTCAGTGCATATCATGTTATGGTTTTTGATAAGACAACCAATTTCATCCCACACATCGGACTCAAGACTAACCGTGTACATGATTCAAGACATTGTGGCCCTTTTTTAATGTGGCAATAATTCGAAAATACTGCTAGAATATTTAAGAGAATTTAGAAAAAGACCCATGTTACTTCATCTGCCATGAAGCTAAATATAAAATTAATAGTATTAATTTAATGCATGTGTAATTCCTATCGTAGAGAATTTTTTTCCTTTTCTTTAAACTTTTCTAACCCCGATTTGGTTATGACTCATGATTTAACCCCTCAACAGAGCAGTTCTCTGTACCGTCTAATTCGATGGCTTGCTTTTGTTCGGGAATGTTTTGTGGTATCGATTCAACTAAGAGCCCATAAAACATTTAAGATGTTAATGGATTACCGGTCATTTTTGAATCGATGATAACATTATGAATGACTTAATTTTAGATTATAAGTGAAAAATGTTATAATTCGATGCACGAACTGAGCTCGGGATACACTGGTAAGGGGTTAAAAAAGCCTTGTTTTAAGGAAACTTTATGTACTGAAGAACTTTCTTACTATCAGTATAATTAACAAATTAAATTAAGCGCTCTTCACGATTATGCAATAAAAAAAACCCTTAAACATTTATAAAAATAATAAAAAATTTATTCAATTACATTTCGGCGGAACAAAATTGGGTAGCTCTTACCTTCGGGGTCGGTTGTATTACATAGAACTTAATCACCGAACTGTAGTTGTTAACCAACTAATTGATGGTTTTTCTAATGGCCGAAGTTCAGCCTGAATTTGATTTATAACGTTTAAAGTTTTTTTTAAAAAAATCCTTTGTCAAAGTTGAGAGGCGATTTGTAATTAATGAAAGCCGGAGGATTTTCATGATCGTTTAAAATGAAGCACTATTGTTTCATTCGTACTGCATAAATTTCGAGGTTTCAAATTCGTGTGAATAATTTATCACGGAATTTTTAAACAAAGAATGGATTGGCTGCTCATTTTTAGTGACAGTGGACGGTGGTGGTAGCAGTCGCTAAAAGCAATACCGGAACGCTCTAACCTGAGTGTCAAAACCGCGCTGTTTTAAGGGCGTTTCCCCAATTTTTTTGCTTTTTATTTCTCGTAAAAAAGAGCAGAGCTGGAACGGCGTTTCGGCTCCGCTATACCCCTGATCTTCGCCAAGAAAGATGCAGTTAAAATTTTTTAAAAAAGCAATGTGTTTTTAAATATATTTTATTGACGGCGTTTCTTAATTGAGTTATTCAACTGCACCGATATAACGAACAGTCCGTACTCGGCGTTTGAGAGTAGAATTTTTAAACTGAGGATTGTGATAAGTGGAAATATTAGAACCCTCCCTCCTCCAAAAACAGAAAAAGACTCCGAGAGTATTCTCTCTGGTTCTTTAGCATTTCTTAGAGCGAAGATTGGAAAGCAAGTTCTTATTTTAGCCTTTTTCTATTCTATTTAATTTATTTTCTGTTAATAATATTATTAATAGAAAATATTTATTTAGTTAACGTGAATCCATGTTTGATATTAAAATCGTAAAAATAAGTTGAAATAACGTGTAAATGTCAAAAAATATTAAAATAAGCTGGCAACTAAAATAAACATAGTTTGCGGGAAAATCTGACGACCGTTTCTTCTTTTCTACGATCACTCGTTTTTCTTTCATAATTTTTGTAGTTAAAATTTTATAACAAATATCAAAATTATGCACTGTCTTATCGGGAGTCAAACTCACCATAAGCGTGCTAAGGCCTAATTTCGTGTTAAACATTTTCACATCAGTGCTTACACACATTTGTATTTTACATTAGTAATATTATTCCCAAATAACTTTAAGCTAATGAATCTTCATTAATTACACGATTTTACTAAGCAGTGCCTAAGGACCATTTAGTTAAAATGGGTTGATATCTAAATCCGATCATTCCGAAAAAATTTTAATACTGAACTATGAAGCTTGTATACTTCAAAAACAATGAAATTTCATATAATGAAAGCCTTAAAGAGTATTTCTGATGAGAAATCTGAAAGTATAAAAATCCATCGCATTAAAAATGGAATAAGGAATTAAATAATGCGGATGAAAGAGGTGATTTAATGCATCAGGGAAGCAAATTCATGACAATTTTATTCTAAAAACGACACGGAATTTTGGAGAAACGGTCTAGTGACCTTGAAATGTCTCCGTCAGCAGTCATCCTTCACTCGTAAAACATCAAAAACGTCTGAATTATGCATTTCTTCTCATTGTACTTAAGAAAATATGGAGTGCCGACAGGAACTTGGGGATGGACGGCCATATTTTATCGAGGAGTAATGAGGTGCCCGTGTGAGCCAATTTATGATTTTAATCTCTATAAATTGCTTTGGATTTCATGGATTTATCAACGATAATCGGATCAATAATGTTTTTCTCAGCGTTACTTGTGAGAAAAGCATTTTTACATCAATAATTCTTGTTTAATAATAACAGGGTGCCGATTTATATTTGTAAAATGATCAAACGATGCAAATAGCGTGAATTATTTTTATTGATGTTTTATCTCTCGGGAAATCAAATGCGCATCATTAGATAAAAATTCTTAAGGGGAGTTGGAACCCTTATTCCGAAAATGTTAAATTGGCCATTTCGATGTACCTTTTCTCAAAATCTGTTATAAACACATGTTTGAAATTGTTTATACAAGTAAAGTACACCTTTATCATTATAGTAAAATGAGCTTTTTGAAAAAAACTCAAAAATTTATTTTTTACAATTTTTTTGTGTGTCAAAATAGGGTAAAATTTGACTATGTCTAATTAAATATTTTATAAATTTATAAAAAAATTAAAAATCAACAAAAAGCTCATTTCAGTATGATGAGAAAGATGTTCCTTTACTTGTATAAAAAATTTCAAACCTGAATCTATAACAAATTTTGAGAAAAGGTACATCGAATTGATCAATTTAACATTTTTTTGTTTTGACACAAAAAAAATTTGAAAAAAATCAATTTTTCAATTTAAAAAAATTATCATCTTAGTAAAATTAGAAAGATGTACTTGTATAAAAAATTTCAAACATGAATCTATAGCAGATTTTGAGAAAAGGCCAATCAAAGCGGCCAATTTAGCATTTTCGAAATAAGGGTTCCAAAAGGAAACAGGACTTGGTTTTTATCATGTGCGAACAAGGTGTTGAAGTTTGGAGATGAACTCAATGGTGTTCGCGTAAGAAAAAGAATATATAATTGTTCTCAGTAAAAGGAAAACAGATTTTATTTTTTGATGAATGCTTTTATCAAGTTTATTTCCAACTGATTCAGTTTCTCATTTTAATTTACATTAATAAAATACTTATATTAAAAATGAAATAAAATAAAACTTGTAAGGAAGCCTCATGCAAATTCTTTTCAAAATTATGTTGTAACAATTCATGCTTTCGTTAAGCATGCTTCTAGTAGACTTACCTAAAACTCTAATATTCAGTATAATAATAAATTTAATAACATAGCATGAAAAATTCTTGCTTTTGAAGAGATAAATGAAAGGAAGAATGAATGATTGGCGAATGCTTGACTGAGAGAGATATTTCATGTGAATGATAAAACTTTCCCTTGCAGACCCTCACACATCAGTAAATTTCAGATTCAGGCTTAAATCAAACTTTTTTTGTCGGGTCCAACGTTAAAAAACTGAAATGTATCGGAGATGGAGGACCCTGAGTCCCTGCACTCCGAGTAAAACAATCATCACTGGCGTGCTTTTGGAAGATAACATTTATCAGTTGTTGCCAATTCACAAACTTTTACAGTCGCATGGCGAGTTTAACTGTACATGCCATCTAAAGGTTCATATACACATGCGAACCGTTCGCGTCGAAACAAATCCTGTCTGTTTTTCTGCGAACACAAAGGGATTCGCAGTTCACATTATACGTGTTCGAGCGTAGTTCGTCCTTTCCCGCGAACCTCATTCGAACCTGTACGGTCAAATATGCAAACTAAGGCATATTCCAGCTCCATTGTTGACTGAAAAGCGATGATTAATGGTTCGAAATGAGTTTGCACCTTTCCCATGGTTCGTAGTTAATATAATTCCTTCGAACGGATTGTGAGCGATTCGAGAATCGTTCTGCTTGCAAGTGCATACGCGCCTTAACATCTAACGACTCGGTGTCTTTCGCTCCGCTGTGACGTCACATCTCTTTGTGGCATAGAAAGATGCGCAATTGATACTAAAATTAAAAAGGCAAGGCAGTTTAACGTGATCGTGAATTGATTTCATTATATTCAAATGACATCTTGTATCGTTGGAAAAAGTCTTTAATTTTTATAAATTACAATTAATTTGACTTATTCATCTTCAGTTGTTCATAAAGAAACTTCTATTCTGAAATTTAAATTGTAATATCCAGATTTAAATATTCTGGAAATTATAATTCCTATTAAAATAATTCTTGAAGCTGATTTTTATAAAGAACTTCCATCTGCGATCTGGATTATTTTTAAATAAAATCTTCCTTAAGCTATTAAAGGAACGTTAAAATTTTCAGCGAAGCCAAGAATTTGATAAGCCAGGATTCGAGATTCATATTAAAAATTATTAAACTATGGAAGAGGTTCAGATAAGTAAGCACAAAATATTTTTCTTTTTGAATATTTACTTCCTTTTTAATATCTGTATTTTTGCCTGAAAAAAAAAGAAAGAATTCTTTCGCTGAAATATTTGTGATAAATTTTCCAATTCTTTAATATATATATATATATATATATTTATATATTTTCCTTTTAACGTCCACTGTTCCTTGATGAATTTACAGCTAACCGGTCCTCCGAATAGCACGCTTTCGGTTAAATACAGAACTTCCACTAACACAAAGCTTAAATTTCGATTTAACAAGACCAGACAAATGCAAAGATAAGAAGAAAAAAAAATCAATTCAAAAGTGAGTTAGAAAAAAAATTGTTATTTAACAAAATGGAAGTAGTGATATTAATAAAGATATACTACAAAAAAAGGGCAACATAGTTATTAATAAGTGAAAATAAAACTAAAAAATATTTATTTTATAAATTGCACAATGCATGTAATTTTGCTTTGATTCACTGATAATTTTGGAAAGAATATGTAGTCCAATTTAAAAATTTTTTTTTATGAGGATATGTTAAATATATTGCAGATTTATTTCCAAGTTAAAAGGTTGATTTAAATTGCAGTATTTCAATTTGCAAGGCAACTTCGGAGTACCACGCGACCGTGTAAATCGGAGGCTAAATGCATTATGATTTTGATATCCAGTTCAAAACATAAATGCACAAAAAGAAAAGTCATGCTTTTTTAACTTAAATATATTTGGGCATTTTCCCATTCCAGAGATAAGCAATAAAAAGAAAATTCAAAATCCACAACTATGATTACAGTTTGCCAAATCTGAACATTTCGAAGCTCATAACAAAGAAAGAATTGTTCAGACACGGCGAATTTCGAGTAAACTCATGCCACAAAAATAACACGAAATTTAATCATTTTTAGGAAGGAAAGAAAGAAAACACTTGGAATGTTAAAAGAATCGTGCCCAAACGTTGACATGCTCTGTTTGTGGTCGAAGAAGGCTGCGTTATGTTTTCAAGAACTTGGAGTACACCAATAAGAACAAAGAAACTTTTATTTTCAAGGTCAACGGACCTAGAAGAAAGTCATTTCAGCCAAGCGGACTTTCCCTGAAGGGAGCAGAAGAAATAAATAAATAAACAATAAAAAGAATATTATGAATCAGCAATGAAAATCGTGGTTTCATGGCACAGTACCAGGGCTGCCGCATTAGCATGGTAAAATAATGCCAAGTTTTTTGAAAATTAATGTCAAAAAATGACGAATCTTGATTATTTTATTGAAATAATTTTTTTTTTTTGTTGTTTAACACTAAATAGAAATTGGATAATTTGCACTAAAACGATTTGCAATAAAAGGGTTTATCTTATTATAAATAAAAATCATTGTGGGTATGTATCTGGGTATGTGACTATGTTCCACGTCTCCTCCTAAACCAATGGACTATTTTCAACCAAATTTTTCACACTTATTATTTAAGACAAGGTGAAGACACTTATGAACTTTTCAATGTCGAAAAGCTAATTAAACAGTCAGTTAATTGGAAATTAACCGAAACTGTTTTTCCGCCTTAACTTTGGAGCAAATAGTCCGACAAAAAATATTTTTATACCATCTTAAACTTTGTTTCCTTTTCAATGATACCAATTTTATTTCCGTGCAATGTTTCCTTTAAATTTTATGAATTTTTAAATTATTTTAAAGAAATTGATTACATGCAAATGATTTTGAAATAAAGCATTTTTATTGATACTTCGTTGCTAGGCAACGGTGAGACTTTGAACAAATTTCTTTTTATTTCTGTAAATATTTTATACAAGAAGTGAAAAATCACTGTCAACATTAAAAGGCCTAAAATTTAATTAAATCTTTAGTTAATTAAAAATTAAGCAAGATTTTGCGTTTTTCCGTGATATATTTCGAAGCTGTTATGTTACACAATAACTATTTTTATACTATATTAAAGTTTAAAAAATAGCTTTTCAGTGATACAAATTTCATTTGCGTTCAAATTGTTGCTCTTATTTTAATAATTAAAAAAATTCAATTGTGTATAAAATTCACAATCTGTAGCTGTTGCTAGAACATATAAACAAAATTCTGGAAGAATACTAAAGAAAAGTTTAAAAGCAGACGATTCCTAATTTATATCGGGAACAACTATTGATCTGGTTTATTTTATCGTTTTCTATTAATGAAAATTTAACTATTTAATTAACTTTCCCAAAATATTCGTCAAAATCCTTCTTATACTTCACTATGTATGAACGAAATTTAAAGCAAAAACGTTTCAGACGGTTAAGGAATTTTTATGTATTATAATTTTCTAAAAAAAAAAATAGATTTTCATTAAAAATGTTAGACATAAAAGTATTTTAATCCCGAGCAACGCCGGGCATTACAGCTAGTATATAAAAAATAATTGAATTCAAAAAAAAAATTTAATGAAGCAATCAATCTGTGGCAAGTTTAGTGCGGGAAAGGCATGATACTTGCTCGGGCATCATTGGCAGGGATAGTAAAGCCAAGGCTTCAGTATAGAATAATTGAAGTGTGTTGCCGCTCTTGTAACGTTAACCGTAACTAACTGTGACTGATGTCAGAGTCAGCGCCCTCTGAAGACTAGTAACGACATTACGTCAGTTGAGATCAGGCGATCGCACGCGATGCCTAACACAGTGGCGAATCCAGGATTTGGGTGTAGGAGGGGCTGAGGTCATAAAAATTTTGTATCGTCGTGACGAATCTCAAACCTCATGGCTTATGTAAACCAAAACACTAACTTTACAGACTTTGAATGAAATAAGAATAATAAGACCTGACAATAAGAATAATAAAAACACACTACAATACTTGTGATAGTTTAATAAAAATTGCAATGAAGTAACTAGCCAAAAAATGTCTTCGACCGCGTCAACGCTACAACTACAACTGGAATGACTAGAAAAATAGGAAAATTTTCGAGCCTGTCAAGCCAGAAAGCAATGTTGTCACGATTTTATTACTATTCTTTAAAAATGAAAATTAAGATCAAACAGTTGTAGTGATTTTAAATTAAACCAAGAATTTTGGTTTAACTCTGGGGGGGGGGGGGCGGCAGCCCGATAGACCCCCCTGGATTCGCCACTGGCCTAACAAGAACTATGCTCTTGATGATTTTAGAATCAATTCTGAAATTTTATGTAAATTGTCTGTGTGTAACGTAACTCGTAAATAAATAACTGTTACAATACCTTGGTTTATTCACTGAACCCTTAAACTATCCCCACAAGTGTTAAAAAAATAAAATTGCAATCGTATGTTTTTTTACATTTTAAAGCTCGTTTTAATTTATATGAATAATATTCATATCAGAATGATTTTCAGTAAAGATAGAAATGTGACAGTTTACTCCATATTGCCAAGTTTTTATAATTACAGTAACCGTCAGTTTATGTTATCCGTCATCTTCTGGAAAAATCTAATCCATCATTTCTGTACATTACCACTCGTGTATTGAAGTTCATATCGGTCGCTTGGAAAAATTAAGCACAAATGTATGTATTATTCGCTTTTAAAGGATTTTATTTTCATTTTCACCCCAATCCAGCGGTGAAATCACACTACTGAACATATGTATTAACGGATTTCTGGTATCCGTCTATTCGGTTATACGTCACAGCCACGGTCCGGACGGGGACAGTTAATCGAAGTTTCACTGTTATACAAATATCAAAAGTTTTTTTTTTTTTTTTTTTTTAACCATAGTTGTTAACGCGTTTAATAAAATGTTCATAAATACATGTAAAATTTCAGCCTTTTTTCATAAAATCTTATTACAATGTATTGCATTTTCAATAAAATATTGGCAATTAATTCATCTTAACGGATTCTTTAAACTGATTTTAGTAACATTTGTTTCCAATAAACATTTTTCATGAAATCTCCTTATAATCTGATTTTGATGAAAGAACTCATTTATAGGTCACTTTAGAAAGTTATTTCTCTCTTCTAAGACCATATTTTACAAAAAAAATCAATATTGTTTAATTTGAACTTCAATTTTTGCAAATTTGACAATAAAAAGGCCAACATGGCAACCCTGTCCAGCAATCTGAATGTTTGCACTGTAAGATTGTTTTCCATTCATAAGGGGGAAGGAGTGAAAATCTTAATATATTTTTTTACTAGCAAATCAGAACAATGAAATTGCTGTATTTTTTTAAGGTTACTTGGAATTATATATATAAATATATATTTATTTTCATTTCAAAATTTAATCAAATTTTCATCAGAAAAAGGAAAAGACATTGCTCCTTTTCTTAACGATTATCATTTCGGAGTGTTGATTTATTTCGCTTGAAAAATCATTATTTTAACTGAGTGAAATAAGTGTAAAGAAATGGCAAAACTAAAGCAATAATCGCTAAGTGCAATTTCTTTTTCAATTTATGTTTGGATCATAGAACTAAACGATAAATATTTCTTTCATTCTAATATTTGTCTTGTTTTTTTAATCTAATCACTGAATCAATGGATGGCCATAAATTTAAAAATATGATCTTGTTAATGGACTCATTGTTTGTTTGAATTTATTCTGGGAAAAAATGAAAGCACGAAACTCAGTTCATCATTGAATTTAAGGGCAGAGCATCAAAATTAGGATTCCTTATATCAATTTAACAGCCAGAAACATAAATATAAATCTACTCTTTTTTTAAAAAATTAGTTGCAAATTGCTTTCCAGAGGTATTGTTCAGTAAAACTTCAATTAACCATCATTGTCTGGACCGGGACTGTGACGGATAACAGAAATCTCTTAATGCGCATGTACAGTCACGTGATTTCATTGCTGGCTTGGGACAAAAATGGAAAATAAAATCCTTTAAAAGTGAGTAATACATACGTGTTGCATTGAATTTTACAAAATGATCAATATAAACTTCGATATAAGAGTAGTAATGTGCAGAAATGGCGGATTAGATTTTTCTAGAGGATGACGGATAACATAAACTGACGGTTAAAAGCGTGGCGGTTAGTCGAAATTTAACTGTATATAATTTAATGTGATACTAGCCGCTCTCGCAGCCCACCTCGCGGGTTCGCGGCCAGCACCCACTTTGCTCAGCACTGTCCTTGCTACCTGGCTGCTTCGAGGCTCTCAGGCACTACTTTTTTCAGTTTTAAATACTGCATGACGATCAGTGGAACAGACCATGAAACCCTATTAGATTTCATATTCTTTGTAGACAACAGATTCCTTCAAAATTGTAATATCTTTCCATAAACCTCATGTAGTTGTAATGTTTTGTATAAATTTTTCACGACTTTCAGCATAAAAGCCTTCAGATCCATTAATACAGAATGAAATCGTCCTAACTAAACAGTTTCTATCACCTGCAATAGCTATTTTACAATATTTTTGACATGCCATTGTGATGGAACTGTTGGGATCTATATATTTAAAGTAATATGGTAAAACCCTCAGACAGTTCGCCAGCCCCAAACACCAGACCGATTTCGACATTTTTTTTAATTTGAAAGGTTATGACGTCTAGATATGTCGTCAAAGGTCGTCTGTCCTTCCCCCCTCTTTTTTCAAACGAAATCGACAAAACACTTCTCTGTTCATTGTCTATGGAAAACCTTGTAGAAATTCCCCAGTACCGACCACCTAACCGATTTCGACAGTTTTTATTTTATATGAAAGCTTATGACGTCTAGATATGCCATCAAGGGTCGCCGGCCCCCAACACCCCCATTTTTGAACGAAATCTAAAAAACATATAGAGAATGTAGGGTGGAGAAGTGTTTTTTCTATTTCGTTCAAAAATACGGAGTGGGGTGGGGGCAGGCGATCCAAGATGACATATTTAGACGTCATAACCTTTCATTAAAAAAAAAAAAAATGTCGAAATCCGTCGGGTGGTTGTTGCTGGCGAACTGTACAAAGGTTTTCCCCCATATAGAATGTACATTGGGAAAGAGGTTTTTCGATTTCGTTCGAAAATCTGGGGCAGACGACCCTTGATGACATATCTAGACGTCATAAGCTTTCATATGAAACAAAAATTGTCAAAATCGGTCGGGTGGTTGAGGCTGGCGGACTCGGAGAATTTTTTTACCAAATTATTTTAAATATATAGATACGGTAGTAAAATGTAAAGAACATTCATTGCCATTCGTTCACAGCATCGAAAAATGATGCCATGCGAGAAGTATTGTCGAGAATAACAGACAAAGCATTTCTCTTCGGTTAGGAGTGTGCGAATAAAATCTTAAGCAACATAAAAATTTTACCATTAAATACAGTAAAGCACCATTTAAACGTCTCTCAAGGGACAGAGGTTTAACGAAGTATAAATGAAAAAGATGTATAATCGAAATTCTACTACTAAACAACTTTGATTATTACAAATTCAATGCGCAAATTCACCCAAAAGCATTAATTTTAAGGTTTTTTTAAGATAGTACTAGTATAATACTACATAGTGCAGAAATCAACAATTAAATTTTAAAATTAAACATTTATCATAAAAGTGAGAAAAAGTATACCTTTATTGCATATCTCGAGTACTAATTATACATATCTTATGCGATTTATATGCATGCAATTAGGCGTTTAATTAAAACCAGCGGGAGTGGCCTCCCCTAAACTTTCTCGTATACTGCTCAAAAATTTGTCATTTCCCCTCCCCTTGCGTGGATAAAAAAAAAATCGAGCCTACTGTAATCCAGAATGCAACGAATATCAGAAGGTTTTTCATTGCAGATTATAGTGATTGTAAAATATTTAAGTGAAGAATCATATTAAAAGAGATGCCTATGTATTAAAACTTAGCAACATTTATTTTCCATCACACTCCAGCAAGATCCGCTATTATACGAGCGAGCGAAAACAAAACAGGAGATAACACATATCTATCACAAACTCCGTCTCAAAGACAAGTGACGTAATCCTCCCGCTTGGTACCAGAGATTGCTAAGTACGCATGCGCATGGAGATCAGTTTTGAAACGAATGCTTAACAAGTATGCGATTATATAGACCGACAGACAGTCAACCCTTTGACGGATTTGGCAAAAAATTTTATACGGAACTGGGTACCAAATTTTATCCATCTAGCTATTCAAGTTTTTGAGTTATAGTGTTCGCATGACTTCGGACATACATACAGACAGACTTCCCTTTGACGGATTTTGTCCAAAATTTGACAGAAATCTACAAATTATGTTTAAAGACCACATACCAAATTTCATCCCCGTAGCTCTCATAGTTTTCGAGTTATTGTGTTCACAGACACACAGACATAATTCCAAGATTGTGTTTTTCGGACTCAGGGAGGTCTAAAACGTGGAGATTCTTCAAAATCTCGAGTTCGAATTTTTTGACGATTGCAATACTTTCTCTTTGTATACGAGAAAGTAAAAATCTTTAATCGTCGTCTGACGTGCTTGTTGTCTGTGAATATTAAGTACAGCATTATGAATCGAATTAAGTTCTTTGAATGTTTTTTTAAAACTATTCTTTAGACAAAAGAAATAAGTTTGAAGAGTTTCAATGAAGTCCATTGCGTCTTTAAAGGAAGGTGGAATAGCTTCTTCATCACTGCTTACATTATCACCAGACAATTTGTTTTCTATTAATTTATCAATTGGGAATTACTTCGAAGTACTGATATTTTTTTCACATTTTACGTATTAAAAGAAAGGAAATTTCCACATTTTAGAACGGGGGAAAACAGCGTATAACCGAAGCTTTGCGTCGTATAAACGAAGTAGTGTTTATCATTGCAATGAATACGAATGAATCGAGACTGTGATGGAACGACATATAAATGAGAAACGTTATAAACAATGCTTTACTGTATATATCAGCTAAACTTTTTTTCTGAGTATCAGTGACAAGATTTTCCTTGTGTCAAAATATGAAACTAAAATTGGTAGCTTTATCTCAGAATGAAATGAAAAACCTGCTTGTACAACAGAAATTGCTGAGGAATAGGGAAGATTCGTCGTAGAAATTTTCTGTGATATACCGCTAGCACAGCTAATATTATATTAGCGGTTGCGGAAACGCATAATCTATGTATATTAACTTCATACAACTATATGAAACTGAAAACTGTCAAAGCGATATTTGTTTTGAAAATATTTCAAAATATTCCTGGATTGATAACAAGTGGACTTGAAAATTATTTCGTAACCATAAATACGATTAATTGCTGATTCCCCATATATTTTGCGCTTTGCTTAAACATTATAATATGTTTTTCAAATCATTGTTTAATTCCTATTTTTTTCAATAGTCGTTTTCGTCCATTTTGCGTGTCTTAAACTGCTCCTTTATATGCCCAAAATGTCATATTTTAGCTTGTATAAAATTTTGTTCCGTGCATGGGAGAAATATCAAGTTTAATAAACGTGTCCAGTTAAGAGAATTCAGCCCTTTAAATACTAGCAGGACAAAAAGGCTTAAGCGAACACTTCTCTGCAATTTATACATAATAAAAGGTAATAAATAAAAGCAAAGAGAGTGATGTGACGGTTAAATGTGAGAATTAAGACCTACCTACTGAGATTTGTAACTTTTAAGTACTAGTGGGACATATACGTCTCAGATAAATAATAATAAAAATAAAAACAAGGTGATATTTATGGCAATCAAAATTTTCAAAAATAGCAAAATTTATCATTGCAAGTGACTTCTGCGCATAGTAGGAACGACAAATTCAAGGAAAATATGTTATTTCAAGCATCCTAACAAAAAAAAAATGTTTTAAAAGGGTTAAACAGATATACTTTTTTTCCTCAACTTAAGATACTTTCAAAAAACCCATCCTACATACAAACACATCAATGTAAGCCAAGGTAAAAGAAAATTACTTTAAAACAGGAAAAAAAAATCGAAGCACAGCACTTAAAAAATTAAAAACAATTATAAGTCGGAACACTCTATTTAAATTACCCAACCTTGACAGAAACTAATTGCTCGGACATGTGAACAAGAATCGAGCATTAAAATGAAATTCGACTATCTTGTAAACTTTGTAACACTTCCTCCACAGCAATCACTCTAAATAATCAACCTTTTCAACAGGTCTTCCAGAGAAGGGGGAGGGACGCGGCAGACTTATATCAACAAATAACCAGTTTAAAACCACCCACGTAAAAGGAGGCTGGTGAGGGAGAGGGAAACTGCTAATGGCCCTTCAGACGATTTCCTTCATAAAAGGCCGATATTGCCAAAAGAAAGAGAAAAAAATAAAAAAATACTTGTCTATTAGTATGGTAATTGGTGAAGCAACTTCGCAAACTCAATCTAGTGATCGCAGTGTTCTTAAAACAGGGCTGCCAGACTACAGCGGCGAAGTAATGCCAACGTTCTTTTAAAATCAGTCCAACCCCTAAAAAAAAACCAGTTCCTTTAATAGTTTAGTTGAAACACTCAGTTTTCCGTTGTGACTTTGTTTAGATTTTAAATGAAGATTTTTTTTTCACTTTTCATTAATAGATAAACAGTTAATATTAAGAATTTTTTTAAGTGTTTAGATTTAATTTTAAAAAATTTAGATTCAGAAGAATTCTTCTTGGTAACTTTTACTATAAAGAAAGAATTTAGTCATCCTTAATACAACCATGTGTATGAATAAATTTGATGAAGCGGAGTGCAAGTAACAATCAGCTTTATTGCTCTTTTGGGGATCTTTTAATAGTGGCGTAACGATAGGGGGAGGGGAAGGGAGCTATTGATGCCCCTGGCGCCAGTCTTAAGCTGTGCCATGGAGACAAAATGTCAATGCGTTTATATGCCACTTTTTAAAGCCAAATATGACTAGGGACAAAAAATTAATAACGTGCCCAAATAGAACAAGATACTCTACGATATCTTCCCGAAATATCATTCAGCATACAGAATATCGAACAATTCGCAAAAATATCGTACAATATCGTTGCGTTAATGGGGACGGGCGCCGTTTAGACATGCTAAGCCACTAATGGCGATTGGAGGGGGGGGGGCGAAAAAAATTATATTACTCCCCAGACGCCACTTACCCTCACTTCGCCAGTGTCTTTTAATAATTTATTTATTTATCTTCTCTTTTTGACAAAAAAATTCTTAACTTCTTTTTTGTCCAACACCAGTATTTAGGGACCTGGGTGAAATTCAGAAAACTTGCTTACTTCAAATAAACTTTCAAAAGAAGGGGGGTGGTTTTCAATAAGATATATATCGCTAAAATGATTTATGAATTAAAAATAAGTTGATGGAAACAGCACCCAAAGTAAATTTTAACGAAAACATTTAGGTCTCGCCCCTACTCAGTGTGGTAATCAAATATAGATTATCATCTATCGTTAAACTGTTTCATTAATATACACCAATCCTTGTGTTAAATTCGATTTCTCTAGATTTATCAACCTATACTTCATTTGACTATTTTATTTTCTGATTACATGCATCCCAGTGGCGTAACGAGGGGTGGACGAGGGGGGTATGGATGTTCCAGGCTCCAGTCTAAAGGGATGAAGCGAAGATAAGTTTAAGTTAATAGAAGATAGTGTTTATAAAGGCAAAAATTTATAAATTAGCCGGGGGGGGGTGTGAAAAATAAATAGTAGAATGCCATTTATTCTCGCAATGCAACTGATGCATACTTGTGGCCGAGAAAATTTTCTTGGACCGAAACTCGTAAAAAAAAAAAAAAAATCTCTGCTCCAGATGATCAGTAGACACGTGAAGAAATCTTAACAACAACAACAGAAATCTTATCAAAGGGTCATTCAGTTAGAAGCGGTCGTGAGATACAGATATGACAGAATGAATTGTATTCGAGTATTGTCAAAAGTAACAAACTGGTTCGAACAAACGTTGGGTGGTACGCAGTATGAGCAGCATAAAAAAATATTTAAAGATAGCGCAATTATTTTTTTAAAAAAAGGAGGAATATATAAAAAATAATTTTTAACATATAAAAAATCATTTTTAAACTAAGGCTGAAGGTAAAGCTAAAAAAAAAAAGTTCTAAAATGAATTCAAAGTCAATAAAAAATTCTGAGGCGAAATGAGTCAGATTAATTTCCAAAATTCCCAATTCGGCCTTAAAAAGGCCAACATGGCAACCCTGCACTGAAACACCTTTTGACTATGTGCTCCAACCAAACTAGGTTTCAAATATGCATGTTTTTTACTCGATTGGCTGAAACTCTGCCAATTAAGATAAAAGGATAAAGACGCTCAGGTTAACAACAAGCCAATCGAGGATTTTTTTTTTTTTTTTGAAGAACATGGCTATTTAGTTAAGAAAACAAAAATGAATCTTTTGTTTATTTGAAAGAAGGCAAAGGGGGAGGGGGAAGGTGAATTTAAAAAAAATAATTCACTTTGTGCATCCGGAGAAGTACGAAGGGATGGAAGTTCATAAATTAAATCGATTTTGAATCTATTCCACGCAATTTGGAAGCACCGTTTTGAGCTATATTGCTTATTTACGGGGAAAGAAGCAAAAAAATTAAAGCTCATGAGTATGCTTTATTTGTTTTTATTATGTATTACGCCATTTTCTTGCGAGTCCTATTCGTTGGGAAAAAATAAATATATATCGACAAAAAAGATTTCTTTTTCTTCAAGCGTTAAGAACATTCTCTACGACACAGCCAATACTTACAAGTTATTGGATGGTGTTTGCCATAAAAATCATCGATTTTTAACGGAATGGTAAATTTCTTGTTTGCATCTGTTTTCAATAGCTAATCACAAAAAAAAAGAGTAACAGTGTTAGCAAATTTGTTGAAATGAATTGACAGCTTGTCTTTGTCAATTTTCAATTAAACCATTTCATTAAAATAAAAAGAACATTCTATCAAAAATTAGATTCCTAAAGGCCCTACAATCCCAAGTCATTTTTTAAGAACAAAAACACCACGCGTCTGATATTGTACATCCATTTGTAATCCTTTTTCAAGCAACAAAACAAATAACTATGAGCTTCATGCGTCTCGCTACCACCTGACGAGCTACTGTTAGTTGTAACTCCTGCCAACCATCAATTCAACGCTACCGTGATTTCAATCCAGGGTTGCCATATCAACTTGCTTAGGGCCAAATCCGTCTTTGTGTTATTTTTGAGAAAGTTGAGACTATAACATTTTATTTGAGCTAAAATTTACTTTCATTTACAAATGATGGATGAGATCAAAATTTCTTAGGGTACACTGGTTTATTCTGATACAATAAATTTTACTTTGCATACTATTTCCATTAACTTATTTATTGTACATTAACTATTTTATTGAGATTCATGTTTTCGGAAACTACTCGATTTCTTATGAAATTTTAGCAAAAAGTATGCGTTTCAATTAAACCAAGGGTCTTATACTATTAAGTTGACCAAATTTTTACTTTCTCGTATACGAAGTATACAAAGAGAAAGCATTGTAATCGTCAAAAAAATTCGAACTCGAGATTTTGACGAATCTCCACGTTTTAGACCTCCCTGATTCCGAAAAACACAATCTTGGAATTATGTCTGTGTGTCTGTGAACACAATAACTCGAAAACTACGAGAGCTACGGTTTTATCGTCATGATTGTAGGTCCATATTAAATTTTGGACCAAATCCGTCAAAGGGTTGACTGTCTGTCGGTCCGTATAATTTACTTTTGAAGAGAATCCCGTTATCTCCACGCGCATGCGTAGTGGAAGAACGGAGAGGAATTTCATTACGGAGCAGCGAATTACGTCAGTTTGTCCTTGAGCCGGTAAGAGAGGAAAATCGTTACGCACCTCTTTGAATTTCATTCTTTGCCTAGATATTTTTCAATCACTATAATGAAAAACCTTCTGATAGTCATCGGATTCTGGGTGACAATAGGTTCGAATTTTTTTAGCCACGCGGGGGAAGGGGAAACGGCACCTTTTTGGGGAAGTATACGAGAAAGTTTAGTTGAGAACACTCCCGCTGGTTTACAATGAAAAGGAGAATGCATTAAATTGAAAGGAAAAAAACTTCGTAATTTAAAGAAATATATTATTCGGTGCACTATAATATGATAAATGCATAATGAAAACATATGTAACATTTTATATTCAAATTATGCGTACATGCTTACTGATTATTATTTAAATGAGTACTAAATGGAATCGGCTCGAATACGGAGATTCACAAATTAGTCTTCAAATACCGAAAAGAAGGACATTTTGAGGGGGAGGACAGAACTTACAAAAAGACCGTCCATCCTAAAGGAAGACGATTGGTCACCTTAATATTATAGATCCCCAACTCAAATAGAATATCGTATAATGTTGAATTCTCGAAAGCTTTGACAAAATTACAGTTTCTTAAGTATTAGCAATGAAAGATAAGGGTCCGTTCAAATATTACGTAAGCATCTAAGGGGGGGGGGAGGGGTTTGTGATTTCCTTATATTTTTGCTGACAAGGGGGAGGGATGGGTATGAGTGATGCTTACGTAAGACATTAAAACCACTTTATTTCGAAAATCTCTTGTAACTTGCAAAAATAATTTAATTAAAATTAAATTTAAAATTGTTGCAAAAGAAAATTAAGACATTTTAAAATTGTGATAAACTAAAATTTTCTTAAAGCAAATGTAAGGAAATTAAATATATCTTATATATATATATATATATTTTATATTATTTATTTTTTCATTTACAAACCGAGTTAAAGTTTTTTATTTGAATTAAGTCCTAAAATTTCTAAAATTAGATTATTACTATTATACGTTTTGTGAAAAATAAAAAAGAACGGGGGGTGGTGCCGTTTGCTTACGTAATTATAAGAGGGGGTTTGCGATTTGCTTATTTTTGCTGACAGGGGGGAAGGGGGGCAAAAATTACCAAAAACATGCTTACGTAATATTTGAACGGCCCCTAATGTAAGAAATTAACTAGCTTAAGACACCTCATTAAATTTATTAAAGATTTTTTTATATTTATCATTGAATTAATAATAAATTTCGGAGTCATTGTTCCGCAATTATATACACAAGGGATCGTAAAAAAAAAATTTCGACCAAAATCGACGTCCTGAATTTTTTTTTTTTT
>BGPR01001180.1:154250-226804 GCA_013235015.1 Araneus ventricosus | reverse complement strand
TAATCTTTTCGAGACTTGGAACACATTTATTTACATTTACAATTACCAATGAAGGTAATTATGCAAACGTAGATGCTAACCGCAAATGAAATAAACGTTTCAGATTTTGCTTCATTGTGAATGGACCTTTATTAATTTCATGAATGAAAGCTAGTACCACAATTTCTCTTTCAAAAAGTCTTAAAAGTGTGAAATATCTACGTGCTTTTCAAAAAATGTTTGAGTAAATGAATGGGTAAGTAATTTATTTTGTACTTACTAATTCGCTTTGGAATATTTTTATATAGCCAATTCAAATTGCTTAATACCGTGTATATAAAAAGAGGTGGGACAAAAATATCTACGGATTTGTGTCCCACATCAAATCAGGAGAAATATGTCCCAGAAGTCTCAGAGAATTCAACAACTGTTTTTCATTTCAGGTCAGTGGCGAATCTATGATTCGGGTCGGGGGTGGGGGGGCTAAGGTCATAAAAATTTTGCATCGTCGTGACGAATGTCAAACCTCAAGGCTATAGTAAACCAAAACTGTTTAACTTTATAGACTTTACTCACCTGACAATAAGAATCATAAAGAACAATACAATACTTTCTATAATTTAATAAAAATTACAATGAAATAATTAGCCAAAAAATGTCTTCGACCACGTCAAAGCTACAAGTACAAGTGGAATGACTACAAAAATAGGAAAATTGTCGAGCCTGTCCAAGCCAGAAAGCAATGTTGAAACGTTTTTATTATTTTTTTAAAGAGGGAAATTAAGAAAAAACAGTTTTAATGATTTTAAATAATATCAAGAATTCTGGCTTGGCTCTGGGGGGGGGGCTGTAGCCCGATAGCCCATCCCCTGGATTCGCCACTGTTTCAGGTGCATCTTGCCAAATGCAGAAGTTGCAAGTTATATTAATAATATTATTATTTCATCGTCAGAAAGTAAACTATTTGTTGATAGTGACAATGACTGCTTATATCACAGTATACACATGAAACAACGACAGAAGAGTGCCATTTATAGTAATACCGAGACAGCGATTGCTATTTCATATAATTCATTACCTGTGTATGAAATGTGAACAAATTTTTTCATAATCTTTGCAAAAGTAATGAAATATATTAATACTCGCTTGTGACTTTTCACTGAAGTAGGATTTCTTTTTTTTTGGGGGGGGGGGCGGCCTATGATATGGTAAGGAATAAATTCATAACCTAGATATATAGCCTAGCTCTTGTTTTTCAAAAAGTCGTCTTGAAAGGGTTAAAGTAATGCAGTTAAAATTGAACTATAAACCAGAAGTTCTGACTTACAGAAACATGCAGCAACATTTAGCTTCTGAAAACGAACATTTTAAAAAAGTAAACGAATTATTAAAAAATAAACGACGAGACAAACCAAACGGTCAGTAAAAAAACAAACTTAAAGTATGTACTATCATGTCAAAGGTATCAGAAAACCTCTGAGGTAGCAAATCGAGTTCAATTATGGGGTGCATCTGCGTGACAACATTCTATTTCCTGCCGTGGATGTAACAAGGGGTAAGGGCTGCTTTATGTACTCAAGTCGTCGAGCACGTAGAGATGGAAAAAAGGAAGAAGAAAGTGAGATAAAATATAACATTTTTATTCCATAAATCGGGCATAGAATGTCCACTTGAAAACCCACATGCACGCACATTACGATAATCAGTATTTTACACCCAACCTTCTAATGCCCCCCCCCCCCCTCATTTTCACCTCAACATCCCCCCCCCCCGACACACCTGCACAGGAAGACAAACGGTGGGGTTTACCATTCCTTTTTTCCCACGATATCTCTTCTTGCCTACGGTGGACAAGGCCTGTCCACTCATGCGATTAAGGACAGGAATGAAACAATGGCAAGCATCCAAACCTGCGAAGTCGAGTTAAATGGTCCCTCCGTTGGAGATTGGGTGATAAAGGACGAACGCCACCTATTAAAAAAGTAACAATAACAAGAAGCGAATCAAACAGGTAGATAATGACCAAATAATTAAGGAACCTTTTTGAATGGATTGGGTGAGCGATCGTAAACAGCCGGTCATGTGCTTTCTCTTTTTCTTTCTTTTTTTAATTTCTTCTTCCGGCCAGTGTCGTTGTGTCCTCCAAGAAAGGCCATCAAACCTTTTTGAGTAGTAAACGATATTTATTTTCTCTCGGTAATCTTTATCTCTAACCTTCTCGTGATGTAAAAATACACGTGCTTGCTTGTCAGCAGAGCTGCCTGTTGGCCTATTAAAGGCCACGTTTGGATTTTTTTTTAAGCCTTAAATATTCTTAATTGGTTTTAAATTTATTTTTGACTCTACAACTTTAATCCGTTAAATCCGTTTAAATCTATTTTAAATTAATTCTACTGCTCTTTTGCCAATTACGCAGACCATATTGCACGTACTTAATCTCTTCAAACAAATTACAGATAACTAGGGTTACCATAATTTTTTAGTTGAAACCCGGACACGCTGGGGAGGGGAAGGGTTGAAGAGTCTTGGGAGGGATGAAAGTATAGTTTTAAATTCTAAAAGCTGGCTACCAGTGACTCTTCTTTCATAATATTAGCGCATAGTTTGAAGATGTGAAAAAACAATTAGGGCATCAGAACTCAAAGAAGGTGCAATTTTATTAATGTTTGGTAATTCAAAATTATAATTATGAAAAACAGAATTAAAATAAAACTGACGCAAATTTCATTTTCAGTTTGTATAGGAGTCTGGATAAGGAAGCTTATCCACTTTCTCATCAGTAACGGATGTAAACAATGAATATTCTTTCATTGGCGGAATAATGTTACCTTTTTCGAATACGCCAGATCTTCTCAATTACAACTTAATTTCTCTCTTGCCGTATTCAGTAGCATAAATCCTAACATTTTCAAGATCCGGGCACTAGTCCGGACATGAGCTTGAAATCAGGACTTATGGTAACCCTACAAATAACGAAAGTTCTTGAGTAGAGTTGCGAATGTATGTTTCTTTTTCCGTGGAAATAAATACCATTCAAAGAAAGTCAAAAAACTAGGATAAACTCAGAGGAAATCGAATTAAACAAACAAGGAATCCATTCTAGTCCATTTTATCAAGGGCTAAAGACTTTATTCGAAATGGATTCAAAATAATTGGGAAATTTTTCTGTAAGAAGCTTGCATTACGCCAAATATAGCTTCTCTTAACCCGAAATTTTCCAACAAAAGACAAAGGAGATCTAAACATCAAAAAGCATTATTTTAAAATAAAAAGAAAAAGGAAAACCAAACACAAACATAAAAACACTAATAAGATTTATTTTAAAATAAAAAGGAAAAGGAAAACCAAACACAAACATAAAAACACTAATAAGATTTATTTAAAAATATTTAGCCATCTGGCTGTTAATAAAAGCAGCCATCATAAAAAATAAAATTAACCCATGCCCAGAATAGAGAAAAAAATGTCCTCACGCTATCACAATCTCACGTTAGCTTTCTGTTGAAATTATGTTTTTATGTTTGTGTTTGGATTTCCTTTTACTTTTAAAATAATGCCTTTTGATATACAGATCTCCTTTGTCTTTTGTTGGAAAATTTCGGGCTAAGAGAAGCTATATTTGGCGTAATGCAAGCTTCTTACAGAAAAATGCCCCACTTATTTTGAATCAATTTCGAATAAACTCCCCAGCCTTTGATAAAATGGACTAGAATGGATTCCTTGTTTGTTTAATTCGATTCCCTCTGATATATCTTAGTTTATTGGCTTTCTTTGAATGATATTGATTTCCATTGTTCTTTGTTTTTTGTTTGCAGCTGCAAATGCGCGCTACTTAAACATTGTATAAATGTTGTCTAAATTTTATTGTTTAAATTTAGTTATTTTCTTGTTTCTGTTTAAAGTTTAAGTTACATTTATCATTTTTTAAATTTATTATAATTTTTCTAGTTGATTGTTTTTAAGCTCTTTTTTTTCCGTGCAATCAGCTGATCATCTGAAACGGAGTTTCTTAAAATTTCTGCCGTCGCAACTCTAGAGAAGAAAAATTTCTTGGCCTCAAGTGCACAACTATGTAAGAAATAAAAGTAAATATGTAGGAAAATATCAAACGAAGCATTGATTAAGTAATGATAAGCGAAAAGAAATCGAATTCAGCACATCTGTTAGTACATTTTAACGGAATGATTTAAATCTAAGCCAATTTCTAAATTGTTTTTGATAATATGTGGCAATCAAAAACATACATTGAGAACGGATGAAACTTCGGGTAGAGTAGGGTTAGCGCCGGCTCACTGCATTTTTTTTTTTTTTTTTTTGCATACTAATTTCATCAACTTATTTAATATGCAGGGTCATAAATTAGTGAACCCATTTCAAAAATTAATGAAAAAAACCTAATAATGTTAAAACTGCGTTTTTTTAAATGAGAGAGCAAATAAAAAAAGTGTTTTTCCAGATAGGTGGCGTACCTTTACGGTGTTCTAGATTTGCAACAGCGAGAGATTTTCATACGCAATGGTTACCGATAAACAGAAGCCAATGCGCGTTTTCTGGTTTCCTTTTTTTAGTTTTTCTTGAATATCTCAAAAATTACTCAATTTTCGAATTAAAATTGATTTAACAAATTAAAGAGCGTACAATTCCCTACAAATACATGCTTTTATTTTTCTTCTAGCTTTAATAGTTTCGCAGATAATGGCTCTCAAAAATGAGAGATATCCAATAATTTATGACTACCTAGACTACCGTAACTGCGCGTTACCTATATGAAAAAAAATTAAATGCGTTCTCATTTTTTTTAAAAAAAGTTAGTTGTAACATTATTAGGTTTTTTTTACTAATTTTTGAAATGCGTCCAATAATTTATGACCACCCTATATTAAGTAAAACATTTCATTGGAATTCGTTTAAGAGAAAACCAGACCATTTCTAATCGAAAATTAGCAATAAGTCAATGCTTTCATTGAAAAATCAAAATCTGACCTTTATTGACCTTATTTTTAAAGAAGTTTGACATTCTGTTTTTCTAATCAGATAGCCTAGGTGCCTTGTGTCCTCCAAGAAAGGCCATCAAACCTTTTTAAGTGGCAAATGATGTTTATTTTGACTCGATAACTCTTTTTTATATATACGCGCCGTACTGTACCTCTGAGGTGCGAAAAAACGCTAGCGTGTCTGTCTTCTGCGGCCATCTCTTGCTGAAGGCGGGATCCTCTCATGAATAAGAAGGCGCTGGAAATGAGGGGGTTCGCTTGTTGACTGCAGAGAACTAATATCAACAACGATAAAATAAGGCCCCGAAGAGGTTTTTCTCTGTCTCCAGTAGATAGGATCCGATCTGTTATTCGGGCGCGCCCGAGCGATTTTTATGATCGAAAATTGATGAGATCTCGGTTCAAGCATAATCGAGTGAGAAGAGATCGAACCGATAATTTACGGGTTAAAGTAGATCTGCAACAAGTATAGCATAATATCTATTTATAACGATGAATCAGAATGGAAAGAGAAAGTGTTAAATTCATTCAAATAGAACTCAGGATGGAAGAATTTTAAGTAAAATTTGAAAATCCAATTTTTGTACTATCTAATTAGATGGCCTCCTCTGTTTTAGGGATGAGTTGTCGTAGTGATTCAACTGCATTCTATAGCTCATTTAAGATATTAACGGATTTCTAGTCATTTTTATATCGAATTGTAACGTTTATGAATGGATTAATATTAGATTATACGTTTAAAACTGACATAATTAGATGCACGAGTGCAGCTCGGGAAAGGGGCTTAATTTTCAGTCAGCATTCTCTAAGATAAGGTTTTTTGAACTTAATTGTTTCGAGACCCTTTTTCGGGCCTCATTATCATCCAGAAAAGCTCGTTGCGACCCCAAATTCAGAAAATAAATTAGAAATAGTAGCATAAATTAATGATAATTAAAAGTATATTCAATTTAAAGTGTTTCTCAACAGATGCCAATGAAATGTTCGAACTCCAGATAATCTTAAGAAATATTTTTGTTAGCAAATATAGAGGAATCTGAAAGAAACAGACTGCATGAAAATTTTCGCGGCCCCATTTTGGGTCTACCCGTAGTTAAGAAACCCTGCTAGAAGATAATTTATTTAGTTTGCAAATATATATGAGAAAAATAAAGATGAAAAATGAACATAAATTTTAATTTGTTCATATCGTTATGAAAAAAATGGAACGCTTATTGAGGAATATTTAAAATTCTGCCTCAAAGGATAGAAAGATTACGCTCGAAAAGAAGTTGAGGTTGGAAAAAGTTTTAAAAGCCCCGTTTTAAAAAGTTAAAAACGCTGATTTTGAATTCCTTTTCAGTATCTTAGCAAGCTTTTACTTTGATGTGGAAGTTGGCATTTTGGACAGTAGATACTCAAATTTTAACTTGCAAATGGCCAAAAAATGAAAAACCACCCCCCCCCCCCAAAAAAAAAAAATCCAAATTTTCTTTCAGCGATTTACTTTTAAAGGAACGCAAGACTACATAAATGAAGAACGTCTGTATACTTCTTAAACCATAATTTAGATGGACGCTAGAATAAGTTTGTAAAAGTGCATGCATTTATTCAAGACTATAAAACAGCATGACCAAAACCAATCAGCAACGCAGGACCAGAGAAATACCCTGAGAGTATTTCCCTCGCCCTGTCAGCAACGGCACTATGTTTCAGATGCCTTCTACATCCAAAAAGATTTCCTGAAAAAGTGGTTTTAGTACACAGTGATCTGTTCTTTATAAAACTGTTTTAAATTGCTTCAATCGAATTAATTTAAATCTGTTCTAAGATTACTTAATGGATTTTTAATTTGACTATCTATTTAAACAAAAATCAGCTTGGAGTAAATGAGGGTAGCTTTTATTTTACATAAAAAAAAATGGATCTTCACTGAATATCTAATGTTATAAAAGGGAGGTATTTTTCAGGTTTAAAATTTGTAATCGTCGAGATATTTGTAATGTATCGAGATATGATAAGAGATTTACTGCTGTTGTTATCCCGTTGCTAAGGTGATACGAGTTTTCGTACAATTTCTAAATAGAAATAATTATTGTATATGCCTTACTAAACAATATTCAGGAATCACATGGAAAAAATCGACTGCACCAAAAATTTTGCAACTCCAATCGTTTTATTTGCCATCCCATTTGTGGAAATCAGCCACAGTTTAAGAAAACTATTCTAATTGTTGTGAATGATAGAGAATATTTAAAATCCCTAATGGGCATTTCATGGAATATCTTCGTCCTCATATTTAATTTAATAGACATCTTAATTCACAATCATAATATATTGAGAGCATGCAAAGAAAACGTTTGTTTTCGCAAAAGTTTTTTTTTAAATGAAGCAATATATACATCGCTTGCTTTCACTACTCATGTTTTTAATTCATTTAAACTACGTTTCAATAAGAAAAGGGAAAATATAAGTTTAAAATTTTTGCCGTTGAAATCAATTAGAATGGAATGCGCCGCTGTGTTGAAATATACTTTTAAAATTGGAAGAATGAAACTAGGGAGAAGAGAACCAGGGCCGGCCCAAACAAAAGCGGGCCTGGTTCAAAGTTGATTTGCGGGGCCTTACAACACAATTCATATAACAAAATAATGATTTATTGCATTTTGGTAATTATTAAATTGCTCAGATTGGAAAAGAATGTAATTAATAAATGAATATAATTTATGCATAAGGAATATAAGAAATATAATTAAAAAAATATTTTTTTGATAATTAAATTTTTTTTAAATTTAATATGACCAACATGCAAACTTTAATGCTAAAATCGTTAAAAACATTATCCTACACGAAATCAACAATGATGCTAATTTAATAATAGTTATTAAATAGTCAAAAATAATTATGAAAAGGCAAAAATTTAACCCTCCAGACGTCGCGTGTATGTACGAGGCACTTGTATCGTGCATCGTTATATATTTTCATAGTGTGCATCATTATATGATGCATTATATTTCATATCGTACATCATTATATATTTATATAGTGTTATTTTACAAAAATGAATGCAACTTATATTTATGCAATCTGTATTTAATAGATCCATACTAAATAAAGATTATATAAATAAAAACTGCACTTAAATTTATATAAAAACGATATAAGCAAGTAATACGATGCACAATATAAGTATCTCCTACAATACGCGTGACTGCTGGAAGGTTAAATAACCCAAATATGCAATATTTAGTAATGTAGTGTTGTACTAGACAAATAATAGTCCGAATTATATTGGATTTCGATTAAACATGCACTTTTCTACCTTTTATAGAGGAAAATTCAACAATTACTCCATCGAATTAATTTTATCGGAAGTGTATTTTTCGATGCTAAGAAATACAAGATCACTCAGGCCATCTCCCATGGTTGCTCAAGAAAATGACGTTATGTAGTTCATCATCGTTTAGCAATCCTGCTGGACACAAGGAGAACAGATGTGCTCAATTTAGAACTAGATAAGCCGAAGATAAAACATTCATCTAGAGGTGTCTCTTCAAGCTGCCCTGGAAAAGACTATCTGCTGGCCATTAGGGGAACAGATGTGGATCCCCACAGAAGTCACTGAAGCAATTGTCTCGGGAGCAAGGAATATATCGAATGTTATCACCTGAAACCGACTTCAGACATTTCCCGAAGACGTCAGAACGTATAACTCGCAGTCTCCTGTTTCTGCAATGTTTTACATGTATGTTCGGATAAAAAGAAACAAATCGCAAAAAGGCATTTTCATTTCGTAAAATCCCTCAGTGGCGCGGAGCCTTGCGCGGTCGCACAGTTCGCACCTCCGTCCGGCTGGCCCTGAAGGAAACTTTATGATAATATTTTGATGTGCGTCGATAAATGCATAATTTGCAGAGACAAATTTCAGTTAGTTAATTTTGAGGGTCACCATTTGAACAAAACTTTCACGTTACGATAGAATTTTAAATTTAGTAGACCGATGGCAAACAACAGCATAATAAAAGAATGTGTCCAATAAGCTTCATGCTTAGTGATGTGGGGTGGGTAGATAAATATTTTTTGGGTATATACCCGGGTATTTACTCAAGGCCTGGGTAAATACCCAAAAACTGGATATTTTGTGGAAAATTTTTTTTCGACTGGTGATTCACAATGAAACATACAAACTTTTATAAATACCCAAAAACTTGATATTTTGTAAAAAAAAAAAGTATTTGAGAATGGCGATTCAAAATTAAACGTAAAATTTACAAATACTTACAGTGTTTTTTTGCAAAATATTCAGTATTTGTGAATGGAGATTCAAAATGAAACATATAAAACTTAGATACCCCCAAAATGGATATTTTGCACAAAAAAAAAAGGCATTTCCTAATGGTGATTCAAAAAATAAGGACCCCAAAGCTGTGTATTTTGTAAAAAAAAATTGCTATCGGGATTCAGAATAAAGTATTCTAAAACTTAAACGGGATCGGGAGATAATTTAGTTTTCTGGTTTGAAACTATGACTATGGACACATAGAATAATAATTTTTAACACCGTTTATGTTATATAGACAGCGCCAGTGGATCTTGTGATCCGTAGTTTACTCACATTGCCATGCTGGAAGTCAATCATTCTTGTTTTGATTTAGTGAATAGTTAATCATTTACTTCACGTGTATTAATATTGCTGTAAATTTTACTTTAAAAAGCAAAGAAAAAAAGAGAAAAAAGTTACCTGCTTGGAACTTTTAATGTTAAGAAGGATAAAAGTATCCAATGTAAGTATTGTAATGTTGAGTACAAACATGCCAATATATGCAAAATGGAAAAATACATAAAACAAATATTTCAAAATTCCTGTTCGACTAAAATAGCTTTTGAAAGGGATAAAATAGATAATGAATTTTCTTTTAATCAAATTTTAATCATGACTACTACATCAAATTTGGAGTTTCAAGAACATTTAAGTATTGATGTTCATGATCCAGATGAACCCCGCCTAACCAGTAAAGAGTGTGTGTGTCTAATACATGTCAAGCAATACAACAGTTTCAGCAACAAAAAAAAATCGCATTTCTTGTTGCTGATATCTTGTTAAAAGGAATATGAGTGCTCATTACTTTCAGAATAATTCACTTTTAAAAATTGTATCTTTCATTTTAGTTTCTATTATCAGCTCTTTATCATTTTAAAACCAAACTCAACAATTTCTATTTAAAAAATTTAGTTAAAATAATCCACATTTTTAAAAAGCAGCAAATACATTATCATTCATTTCCTCAGTGTAATTAAAAAGGATTGGCATTTAAGCCACGTATTTTATGTAAGATTCATGATGGAGTATTCCTTTTTTGTTTTTTCTGATTCATTTTTTTATAGTTTTTATAGAATTTAAAAGGTTCATATATTAGAAGTTTCTTTTTTTCTTATGCTCAATATATATTCTATATATATTTATATTATATAGATACATCCTATTTCACAGCAGTATCTGTATTTTATATGAATAGAGTTCATTGAAAAATAAATACCCAGGGTATTTACCCTTAAAAATAAATACCTTGTTATTTTACATCACTATTCATGCTGGCTTATTATAAACCTGCGAATTCACTCCAGACGATGTCGGCTTAATTTTTTAAAATTCTTTATTGAAACGTTTACTGGAAATTCCAATACCATTTTCAATCTTGTTTTCGTCAACACTCAGATTTATGATAAAATTTACCCAAGAGGTTCAAATAACTGACCAAAAAACCGGCTGTGCTCTAAAGCGTATATAAACTCCTGGGGGTGTGGTTTAAAAACGTGTACTTAGCGCACTTTCCATCGGAAAAACTCCGGTGTCGGCTCGAAAGTATACAAACGAATAAGAAAAGGAGCCGCCTGATCAGAGGAAGGGTCATTAAACGGCCCCTTCCACGCATTTCATCCGAGGGTGCCTAAATTTCATGGGCGGACTTCCTTTCACAAATGCGCTCTCTTTCGGAAATGTGCTCGCAGCCCTCTCAATTGATTAAGGAGCCAAATGGGCGAAAATACAGACGCCGTCTCTCTGCAGATTGTAATGAAGTGGATCCGGGGGATGCAAATAAAACGAAACTGAAGCACCCCGGGTGCCCCATTTCTCTTATTGGATGCAGGGGCCCTCTCCGCGAAATTAATCTGGCAAAGAGGTGATACGCGTTTAGCCAGAGAGGATAAAAGGAAGCGTTTCGGTGATTTTATGTCCACCGCATCTTACTATCCAAGTTTCATGATGCCCATTCTGATAGATCTGTGATGCAATGCAGTACCGAAACTGAAACTTGGAAGAGTGCGTATCGACGCTTCTGTAATGGGAGAGAATTTTCTCCTCTGTCTGTCTGACAAATATGTATAAAGTGAAATGATTCCAAAGTATAGAAACGGAGTCAACGTGATGCTACAGTCACTTGACTGCATGCCATCTTCCTATACTTGTTTTACTCTATTTTGTGACGCCCGGGACAGCCGAGAGTAAAGTACTGGCATGTGACCCCCAACACTTCACCAATAACCTCTCTACACCCTCATGACAATAAATACTAATAAGCTAATTATTCTTTCATGTACCATTCAGAGAAAATAAATGTAAAAATATAATCCCACTCATGCCGGGCCCCATTTCTCACGGATAAAAATAAAATACCATAAAAAAAATATTTTTCCTTACATCGGACCGACGGGTTCCGCTGGACCCGGCCCCCAAAGATTTTGTCCTCCCATCGTCCCTTTCTGCAGACCTGATGACGTCATGTCCTTTTTCTTCTCACAAAATGCACAATGGATTCCAAAATTCAATTGTCATGTATCACATGAGACTGAATTGGGTCCGTTATACATCCTTTGAAACGATATTCACGCAATAAAGATTATTTTTAAAAAAATCAGGTATAGACGGCCCTGGGAAATTCAACATCTTTTAATCACAGCGGTAGGTCCTTTTGTTAATGGCATTTGGATGGAGTTGATTCTGTACAAAATGAGTGTTCTTAGCTGGAGACACTACTTTATCCGAGATTTAACAGTTTAAAAAATGCGAAAGAAAAAGCAAAAATTTAAAAGAAGAAGCATTGTGGACAAGTTCTAATTTAAGTGAACCGAAAATAAATTATAGGCTTAGTTGATACCAGACTTTTAAAGGGGAAATTCAGAAAACTAAAAACATCAGGTTGCTTACTCTAATGAGAAGACGGTGAATTAAAAACGTATCATTTGAATTACGAATTCAAACAAAGACAGTCGAAAGAGAATATTAACCTTCTTTTTATGGACAGTATTTAATAAATTTTGAATACTATTTTATTTCAAATTGACTAAAAACACCAAATAACTGGAACAAATGTGCTATTTATTATGCTTATTTATAGGTGTGTATTTTTCGGTTAAGAATATTTATTGTTCATTAGCATACAAACTTGATAAATGGATAGTATAATGTCTCAAGTTTGTTATTCCAGTTGGATAGATTATAATAAAGGGGAATTGAACATGACTGCATTATACTTGGCGATATAAAAAAACGCATTTATTTTTATTAAATTAACCATTTTATAATTATTACACAAATGATAAAGATTATCATAAAAAAATAAAAGATATAGATGAAGAAAAAGAAAACAATATAACATCGGTTTACAATAAAAGACTCGCTCACATTCACAAATGCGTAATAACATAGTGCAGCCACTGCAGTATACAGAATGATGACGTAACGTGACCAAAAATTATAAAATTAAATTTATAAGTTGATTTGGAAATTATGTTTGAGTGACGCATTCATAATTATTTAAATGTTGATTCTTGAGATCAAAATAAAAACTGATTGTAGAAGATTTATTTGAATTATTTTTAGAAGAACTGAAATGACAAGTTACAGGTGTCTGATAACAAAAAGTCTGAAATCTTTTAAAGTTTCCATTCGAATCATTTTCTGATAGGTACTAAAAAAGTGTAAGAATTTATATTTGCTGAAAAAAATTAACATTCGATAGAATAGACTCATTTATGTACATTTATTTCACGTTGTTATGGAACATAAGCATAATACTGTATTTCAAACATTAGATGGAATACGATGGAGCCTACTTTCCAAACAACATATCTATTCACAACTTGTTCATAGAGAAAAAAGAAGAAAAAAACCCAGACATTTTTTTTTTTTGACATGAAATATTTACACCAGTACGCCAGTTAACAATATCGAATTCTCTAAAAAAAATTTTTTTCATCGTTGCCAGGCAACGTACATAAAGCAGAAACAAAACTGTGGCGTTGCCATTCTATTTCTATTACTTTTTATATTTGCTGATGCCAAACGATTCTTTAGATTTTATTAATTTTCATTCAAAAATATTTTTAAAATATTCTTAGAATGGATAATTTTATGAAATGGTTTGAGCGTTCAATTCCTGATGAAAAATGCAATCCAGTATTTTTAAATTAATGTACTTTCTTGTGATAGAATATATAGAATATTCATTCAAGATAATTAATAATCTGCTTTAAAATATTAAGAAAAAATATAATCTGTTCCTGACATGCGGAATAATCTTATCTGAAATTTAAAAAACGAAGCAATGTCATTCATTTGACATTATACAAATTCCGATTTAATATTTTTCTAATTTTTAGTCGTGCATGTGTATTTAAAATTAATGGTTCTGTCTTGGAAACGCTAAACTCTCATGTGTGTCTTTATCACAGTAATTACCGTTTTGTTTACTTTTGCAATATTTGGGCGGCAATCGAAAAATGTAAGATAGCATATTTAAATGCGAAATTTGTCATGTGTCACAGACATAAAAAGCACCTTTTTTATTATCATTTATTCACTCGGAACTCGTTTCGAATGTCATAAAAACTGGCTCAGTGCTTATTTACGGGCAGAAGCGTAATAAAATGAATAAACTCATTAATTTAGAGGTGAGGTTACGTTTTTGATTGCATCCGTGATTTAATTTTGGGCTTTTTGAGTGACAAAAAGGCATATAAATTATGTCGGAAACCACGAACAGAAAGCGTAGGATAAAGAAGAATTATAGGAGTGGCAAACTTAGTCGTGTGTATAAAAAGATAGTGCGGGGTGTTATTGAAAAAAAAGTAAGCAAAAAACTCGAAAGCTGTAATGCAAATAATGCATTCTGCATGCATTTGCTGAGTAATTGAATGAGAATTTGATAAGGAAACTCTTCAATCTACTTTACATATGATTAAAAAGATGATGATCTTGAACAATTTTGCACGAGAGAAATAGTGAAATGGTTTTAATTTTGAAATGATTTTCCATATTTTATCAATACCAAAAGTATTCCGACTCTTCAAGAATGTGTAGCAATTTTGCGATAATTCCGTTCGAAACAAATATTTCAAATAAATCTGTTAGTACTAGATAATATGCTAAGTTTGTCCTTCTTTAAAAATTCCATGCTAATTTTTAAAGAAATCCTCATTTTTCTTTTGCCAGCTCTTATTCAACTAAATTGCATCATTTACGCATATTTCTGAATTTCTGAGCAGTTTTGATTCAAAAGTTCGAATTAAATCTGTACTATTTGACAAAATGTTGAGGATCTTGAAATTACGTAAAATTGTACCATATATGCCCGAAAAGAAGACTCGATTGTAAAATAAGAATAAGTTGACTGATTTTCAGGATGCTTTTTCGTATAAGACTTATCCCCAAAAATAAGCACCTGTTAAGACGAACAGTTTTAACCCTCTGGCTGCGTATCCCGCGACTTAGAAGCAAGTCTACTTTCTGCTGCCTCCTGCACTTTTCACAGGCTAATACTTAGTTTACTTAGTACTTTTAAAGCGTTGGATGATATTATACTAATAAAGTTTTGCATATAAATAACAGTAATAACTGTGGCTCAACGATATTTGAACACGTTTGCAAACGTTGCATCTAAATAGTGATTTTTAAAAAAATTACACAGTCAGAGGGTTAAACAAATGTGGCGGGTTTTTTTTTAATTGCATTAATAAATGACATTTGTTTTACATATAATAATAAAACATACCCAGAAAATAAGTCTTAGTGCGTTTTCAGGGTATGCTATATTATGTAACTTCATGTATACATGGTCAAACATTCAATACCTGGTCATATTCCAGGGCCGGCTCCAGAGTATTCGGCGCCCTGTGCGAAATTATCGTGGGGTCCCCCCTTGTATATATCGTATATTGGCACATATGCTAAAACATTTAACTACAATTATTAACTCTACTTGCTAATTATAATTATTAACCATTGGCTTATTAGATTATTATTCCATTGGCTGTCCTTTCTATTGTGTTACAGTTGGCAGCCATATAACGCGAATTTTCAAATTTATGATTAGGAATTGGCGCCCCTACACTCTTGGCGCGATGTGCCGCGGCACCAGGGCTACACCCCCTGGAGCAGGCCCTGTCTTATTTTGTGGGAAATATGGCATGTCTTCCAGGCAAATTCTGCTTTTTAGTTCTTTTATACTCAGCTGCGTCAAATCCATAATTTTCAACTCGTGTGGAACGGCAAAACCCTTTAGTCTCTTCTTTTAAAACATTTTTGCAAACGCAAGAGCGTTATACCAACTTCCGGGCGAATACATGTTTACGCAGCACTTTTTAAAAATGCAGTTCCGGTTATTTATGAACCAAAGTTAAACAAACCGGGCAGGCGGAAGATACCGGCAAGAATGGCTTTTTTCTTCAACCCCCTTCTCTGTCAAAACATCTGACTGCAGCTTCTGCACCAGGGCTGCCGGATCAGAATAGCAAAATAACGCCAAACTTCTTTAAAAGTAAAGCCAAACTTGGATTGTTTAAACTGAACTTCTACGAGGATCGCTCTAGGCATTGGAGTTGGGGGATCATGCTGGACAAAAAGTCAGAAACAGGTCAGAAATCTGTAGGGTTGCCATAACTTCCATTCATACAGGACGTTTAAGTGCTAAAAAAATAAAACATGAAAAAAGTGGGTAGGCAATGGTTTAATTTACTCTGATAAAGTTTAAGAAATCTAATAAGATGAACACGTAGAATAATGATAAAGATGCAAGGCTAATCCTTTTTACCCCAGCCATATTTTAATATTGATTTTACTTTCTTAATTACATCATTTTCTTCTTCCGCATAATTATAAAATTGGAAGCAAGTCATTTTAAAATTATAATGACTAATAAAAATTGCCCGAATTTTCGCCACTGACAACCTATTTCTTTTGACATTCGGGAAAATATTCTCTCCACATTTGCATTGTGGGCCGAAATTGGAAATACGTATTCGCATAGCTTTATTAGACATGACTTCAGATCAATATACTTTGTATCTGCAAAAAACTTCAGCCATTTCTCTTCCACACTCAATGTCATAGTTGCTTTGCAGTTTTGGTTGGTATTATTTTTCTCTAAATAAGCTTTTAGATGTACAAACTGGTTGAAAAGAATATTAGTGTTTCCAATATCGTTGTTTCTTACTTGTAAATAGTTTAGGGAGAAAATAAGACAAAAACGGACATATAGTCATGAAATAAGGTGACAGTCCCATATATATGGAACGTATGGCAACCCTATTAATCTATAATGTCTGGTTGCTTTGTCATTTACATTAATGTTGGCCAGAGACTACAATTAACGGAAATTAACAATATTCAAAAGAGTTAAGTCTGGCATAATTCACTAAAATGGAGGGATCATATTTGTATTTAGTATTAGGATGGAGAATTTTATGGAAGATAAATTTTTTTAAATTAAATTCTGCATTTTTTCCCATATTTTACTAAGAAATATTTAATTAGAAGTAAAAATAGACCGATCCGAGATATTTTGTTAAAAACGGACAAATGCGGGATATTTTTCAGGCTGGGATTAAACTACTAGGCCACGACGTCTCGTTTCTTTCCTCACATATGAATAACGTGTTACAAAAACCCAGTAGAATTAACCCCTTAACATACTATGACGTCTCTGACCCGCTCATCGAATTACAGAATTTTAGGTATCTAAATTCGTATTTCAGTCAACGTAACAAATAATTTTAAATTCAAAAATCACCTGGACACGCTAAAATGTCTCAAGTATCCTTTACCATATTAAATAGATTGAAATAATAATAAATATCCCAAATGGGTGGTAGCATCTAATTAAAAGATTAAATAAATAGCAAGGGGTTAATATAAAAGTTATTCCAAAAATTGTGAATGAAAGTAAAAGTAAAACATAATTTTAACACCTAAAACAAATTTCTGTGACAAGCTCTTTGTAAAAAGGCCAATTTTCTCAAATTTGGCGTTAAAAAGGATAATGTGGCAACCCTGTTCTGTGCTTTCATACGGTTATGAAAATGGGAAACAGAACGCTTCTTTTAACTTTACCGATCTCTGTGTACATTATCCGTGAATCCTTGTACCCTGCCATTGTAAACACATGTTTGTGTATCCAATTAAACATATTTTTAGAATCAGTAATATGAAGTAAGTTTTGAAAGAGGATGTTCGGCGGGTATTCTTATGAAAGGAGTTAAAATTTGTAAAAAGGACCGCAAAAACAACTTTGGGAGTTCTCCTGTTTTCAACAACTTTTAACAAAAGTTCGTAGAAACATAACTGGTTGGAATTATTTATTTTTTTAACAAGTTTTAGAGCCTGAAGACTTATATTCACTTTTAAACTACATCCACGATACATAATGCATGAGATGGCTACATCTTTGGCAAACAAATTCCTAACAAATTTTTCTGAATGATTTTCACAACGCGCCGAATAAAAGGCCGATAATTCAAGAAAAGTTTGCATTTTTTCCCTCCAACTTCTAGCATGTACTAAATTTATATTTAAAAAGAACTTATCTACTATTTAAGAAATTTCTCCTTTATTTAATCGGCAAACCACGAAGCGAGGATCCTGAGTTCGAGACCTGAATCCACTGAAGAAGCGCCGTATATGTTGGCTTGGTGCAAATTAAATCTGTCATTTGGGTGAATCGTCTTCACATTTACGTTTGGGTGTCAATTCCGGTGTTATACTTGTCATTTGACCAAAGTTGATGAGTACGAAGTCCCTCTATTCTAAAATAGTTGCCGTGAGCTTCAAATCGGGGTGATAATTAATCACCAAACCACTCCTCAAGTTATCGCTTTCTTTAGTCAGGCCCCTTAGCATTTTCGCACAAGATTACTTCAGTTGGTTTACTGGTGGTTGGTTACTCTGTGAAGATACCTATCAAGATTTCAGCGTAATTGTTCGATTCCTTGTCTCTTTGTACATAACGTCGTCGTTTAGGCAGAAGTCAATAAGTCCACAAAAACCTTTTGACGGATTACTGCAGTCAATTAAAGATGGTAATTATTTCGAGATAAAAACCTACTGTCTAAACATCAGTAAATCAACTATAGAAACTTGAAATCAGTAAAATTTTTTTAAACTATTTATCAGAAAGACTCAAAAGTAATTAAATTTAAACTGACCACATCTCGAAACTATAGTTTAGGACTTGGTGACTTTTGCCTGAACGACGACGATAAGAGTGAGATATGGCCCGCCCCCCCAGGATACAAAAGGTCTTTATTTGAGTAATCATAAGCAGTCCAGATTTAGATAAATAAATAATACGGGCAATTCAAATCTCAGTTAACAGATATTATTGCAGTGTTAGCGTGATTTCACTTTTTCGTGGAAAATAACAAAATATTCCTGGAAATAATAATAAATATTAATGGAGCTTTAAAAATTCGCAATCGCTTCTGAATCTTTACGTTTTGTTTCACAACCCCAAAATATATTTCCAAATAACTTCACATAATCTGAATCAATTACCTCACAAAATTCATCATGGTAATCTTTTTAGCTTTTTAAAAAGTTAAGTGGATTATTATGAAAAAAAACAATAATTAATAAAAGTCCATAATGCTGGTTGATAATGTGGTTTCATTTTTAGTTTCATTTAAATGTTGTCAGGTCCAGTCAGATGATGACTATTATCAGTGGCTCAGAGATAGAGAAAATGCAAGTAGAATGAAGGAGCACATTTGTAAATGCGAAAGGAGCATTAAATCAGCTGATAGCGTGCAGTGAAGACTACAGAAGGATCTTCCCTGGTCTTCTTTCGTTAATTAGCACTGACAGACCATAAGGATGGCATTGATCGAACGGTGATGCTATCAGTATCCTAAATTCTGTGGAAGAGGGACTAATTTTTGGATGCATTCATAGAGGGATTTGGTATTCACGAGTGGCGGCGATTGGGTGGCAAAAGTGAGGGGGCAAAAAATTTATAGAAACCTAAAAGTACCCTGGAATATAGGGGGTAGACAATAAAATTTTTAAAAAATTAGTTACAAAATTAGCTAGCTTTTCCGGACGCAATTGTTTTCTTTTATAACTCCTAGTTTTAGGCAGCGAAAATGAAATAAAAATTTGATTTTTTTTTTGAAAAAGAGAGGGGCGCGTCTGCCCCCCTCGCCACCGCCACTGGTATTCACAGAACTTTTCGATTATTTTATCTGTACAACGCAAGGCATCTTCGACTTCAGGAATTCGCCTTAAAGTTATTTCTGAATAAGGCATATATATTTTATATTGCAGATGCCATTAGTGTCCGGGCCAGTTCTAATTTAAAGTATTATCATGGTTTCAACTCTGACAATACTGTTTTATTTTGCATTTTGAAGTGTTATATAATTTTATCCATTTCTGTTTTATTTATTTTATGGCCATGGATGAATGAAGAAGTTTCCCGACTCCAATTAGTATTATATCCTCCGGCCATAAACATATTCCAAAACGTTCAACTCTAACGCTTTCTAAAATAAAAGATAACGCAATGAAAGAAACTATAAGAAAAGGTTTAAGGCAATCTATTTCACAAAACACAACACTATATATCAATGGCAAAAGACTGTTGCCATATGGTAGAACAGAACTAAAACAGAACAGAACAACTAAAAATGCAAATTACAAAAAGGCTCTACCACAAAATCACAATAGAAGTTCGAAGATCTTAATCGGGTTCGAAGTAGTAGATCGGATTCTAACATGATACAGTTCTCACTGCGCCACAATTTTATTGTTTTCCTACATGTTTCATTCATTTAACCGACCGTCTTAACAAAATTTCGGGCTCTAGGCTGGAGTAATTTGGCTTCTCATCAGAACCGCAACTAGAAATATGAGCACCCACTACCTAATGAAAATACCTACCTAATAAAAAATTGAGGGAAAAAATTTAAAAACAGTCCCCATTCTCATATTTTTACTTTTAACATGCTTAAAATTGCATTTAAATATATTTTTCAGTTCAAAATAGAAATGAAATCGGCACAGTAAATTTTAAGACACCTTTGGATCAATACTACCTTAGCCCAATGGGTAAGATGGCACTGAATATAACCAATCTTTTTCAATATTGTTTTCTGGGACAGCGTCAGCAAAATTGACTTTTTTACGATAATGCCCATACAAAATTAAACTAAACAGGAAATGAGGAAAACTTTCGTATTGTTGGAGTTTTAAATATTGAAAATTATTACTCCAAGGCATTGCGATTCCTGAGGTTTCAATTCGCTGAAGTGTTAAAACACCCACATGGAATTTCCTCTCTCTAGACAAATACACATCAGTCTTCGAGGCCATCAACAGGCAACCTCCACACATTTATTCGCTGGAAGTTAATTACCAGCGAAAGCTTGGATCTAAGTGGATAAAAAAGCAAGAAAAAGATCATCACACACGCTATTAATGATAATTAAGCATGATTTCTTGCTTGATGTATTACGGTTGAGGTTAATTAACGTTCATCCACGCCGTCCCCTTCGTTTCTTTGTAACCAACGGGTATTTAATAAGGCTAATTATTTTGCAGCGTGATGCTTTGATTGTTGAGAAACTTTTAAATTAATTTTCGTGATTTTCGCGTTTCTAAAAATCGTGCCTTTTTCAAACCGTCGTAAATCAAGTTCTTATCTGGATATTTTTGCTGCATGGATTAGTCTTAAATGGAATTGTGATGTACAGTTATGATCTTCCATAGCAAATTTTGAAAATTAAATTACGTTCTGATTGGGTCATTCTTCGCATAAAAATTTATGAAAGCATTGAATACGATACGATTTCGTGAGCGATACGATCAGCAATAAGCTTATCGCACTTTTAATGCAAGTAAATTGATCAGCGTGAAGATATTTTACAGTTCATTACGTAATGATGAAAATAACAAAAAGTTTCTTCTGTTAAACTGTAAACAATTGAACACATGTATAATAAAACATTCTGCACGGAAGGGGAAGATGTGTTCAGATTCCAAATTGAAAATGCAACTCTGCATGGTAAAATTAATGTGTTAATGAAAACATAAAATTAAAAGCACCCGAGACATTTTATTGTTCTTCAGTTTTAAGCTCTTTTTGCTAACATGCAATTGTTTGAAATGCGCAAATTTGTTTATCCCTGCTTTGAATCAAACTTTCAAAATTAGTAATTTGACAGCATATTTATTATAAGATTTAAAAATTTCATAGGCAAATTATAATTATTTTAGATTCCACAGAAAGAAATGAAAGTAAAAAGTTTGCTAAACATGTAATAATCAAAGCAAAATATAAAACTCAAAAGTTATATTAATTCGAACATCCTTGTTTTGATTTCAAAAAAAGATATTTCACTAAAGTAATACAGTCTAAACTTACTACCTCGTCGCAATGAAAAATTAATCAAATTTATTAAATCAAAAGCTTTTAATATTTAAAATACATGGGAAAGTTCCTAAATGTAATATTTTAAACAAAGTATCTATAATTCATGTTTTTTCGCATGCTTAATTTTTAAGAATAATTTTAAATCTGTTCTTTTTTATAAATAGAAAAATAACTCCAACAAGAATCTTCTCGGTAATTTTAAAATTAAAAAAATAAACAACCATCATTGCTTAAAGATATGATAATTATATTGTGCTATTTACAACAATTAAATCAGTACTATATTTATAATTATATATATCAAGGCTTTTCTTACACTTAGGATTCCATCTACAAATGTGGTCCCATTTGAGTACTAGAATTGCAAAAACGTTGACAAAGAACTTATGTTAGTATTAGTAAGCAAATATGATTAATTATATTATTCTGTATTAGTCAGCAAACATAATTGAAAGTACTACGATTTGAAACACTATTCAAATTTTATAAATATTCATAATTAACTTAATTTATTTTTATTCATCATTAACTAATGATTTTATTTTCATTTAGTTTCCTTACTTAAATAAATACTTGGAGTAGCGTAACATTTTTCATTAATATGTGGGACAACGGAATATTTTCGCAGCGCGGTATCATGTCTTATCTGTTTAAATCACATTTGCTGATTTATTCTGAGTAAATAAATAAATTAATAGACTCAAGACTCGTTTAGGTAATAAATTGAGCAGCAAAAATAGGTTTAGAAACAAACAGCATCAATCCACTACGCTAATGCAAAACTCTGAGATAAAAGATTGTTGTACCTTTAAATATTTTTTTAAAAAAATCTTCTTGAGATTCCAAACAGCAATGCATATGCGCAGCCGAAAAATAGCTCACATTTTCGAATTCCTCCAAAAAATTTTTGTTGTTCACTATCGCTTTCGCAGAATGGATTCATTCTATCCTTTTTTTAGGTAAATAGGAATTATAGGCGGAAAGATATGAAACGAGATTTCCGAGAGCATAACTTCGAGATTACTTTCCATTTTGTTGACAAAGCATTTAAGATAGGCTATAAAAAAGATTTCTCTTTTGCTATGACAAATAGATTCTGCGTGAGTCTGAATATTCTAAAACCACTTTTATAAAGATAAATATTGATCGGTTCTTTCCTTCTATCTGCACTCACGGTCCAATACGGAGGGGAGAGAGGGGGAGTGCCTCTGTTAAGTCAGAAATCGATTTTTCTTCCAAACATTACACTTTTCTTTAAATTTTCATTTTTCATCTGAAATGTTTGTGCGTATCTTAAAGAAATCAACTGGCTATTATGATTGAAAGGGTAACTTTTCTTCAACTCACTAAACTTCTGGCGTAGTTATATATGAATTCTAATCGTGAATGGAAAAGTTATAAACATCTCAAGGGCGCAAATATTAAATTTTCTGTATAGGGGGTATAGTGTAAGACTTTCTGAAACCATGGGTTGGTCCCCATGCGAGGTTGCGTAGATAAATTTTGATATTTCAAAATTTTCACAGAGACAACTTTTTTTTCGATACTTCAATAATTCTAAGAAAAAATTGTCTGCAACGGGTTTTCTTAAATTATGGGCCGCATAGTAGGATTTAAGAGTTCCTATCTGCAACGTTTTAATTAAATTTAGAAAATTACTGATCAAACTGAATCTCTTTTTTTTTATTCACCTCTAACTGATGCTTAGTGCTCGAATTTAAATTTTCTTAAGAAAGATTCGGGTTAAAAAGAAAAAAAATCGACGGGAGGCTGTCTCTGCGTAACGGCCGCTGAGATTGAGGGGCGTAAACTTATTTACCTCATTCAACTGTGACTTTCAGTGACTAAAGTAGCTCTATGTGACTAAGGAAACTCTATGTGACTGAAATAACTCTTTGCGACTCTGAGGTTATGTAACTGGAGTAGCGTTTTGTAACTCTCAATTTATGTGATTAATTCGTGATTTTGGTTGTTTTCTTTTGTTTTTGTTTTTTCGCGGGAAAAAAATTCTTGTTTTCAAATGCAATTTATTTATTCATGTTATTAATATTGGATACAATTTCTGTTAGTAACAACCTTATGTAAAATCGGACGATGGTACGAGAAGTAGTAAACGTAATTCAACAATTCTGGAGTAATATTTCGCGTGAACGCAAGATCGATGAATGAATTCCCTAATGCACTGGGATAGTTTGTAGGAACCATATTGAGATTAAAATGATGTTTAAGAAAATCAAATGCAAAAAAATATTGGAAAATCCAGTTAATATACCGCTCACAACCGACTGAGATCTTCAGACAGTTAGGTATGAGAAAGCGCGGGAAGCTAGGTTGGTCACTGGGTGCGCGCGCATCGGTCGCTGTGACGGCATCAAAATTCTTTGTGATTTTCACCAACTTTACAACTCGACTGTGTCTAAAGCGTAATTCCAAATTCTAAAATTCTTTTTGAAATCTTCAGTGCCCACCCTTCTCTGTTAAATGAAACTAAAACCAACTCTCTATGTCATTTGGTTGCGACACTATAAGCATTTAACTTTACCACGAAAAGCGTCACAATTTTTTCCTTTCCCGACATCCCATTAGACCACTATGGGGGGGGGCGTAAGTTTACGTCAAAAGCTTTTTCCTGCTAAAAACGGGATCGCTAAAAGTTTTTTCAATACAAATTGTGTCACGAGTGGAAAAAGTTTAAGCAATCCCCGTCTCGAAAATCACTTTGACTTTAAAAAAAAAAAGAGATATTACTAAATATTCTAAATAACTATCTTAAATTGAATTTCTTTTTAATTACCATTAATTAATGCTTCGTGTTCTCAATATTTAAAATTTTCTGGGTCGTGAAAATATTTTTAGTTAACCCGGAATAATGCGAACTCTTTTTTTTCCTCTGTCAGATAAGGAAATTGCGAGTATTTGCCTTGCTATAACTTCAAATTTACAATGTGAAATATATATTCAGAAAAATTTCGCTGATGTAGGTTCCTTTCTGAAAATAAAGCGTCAGCGCCAACACTTCTGAATAAAATCAAAGAACAAATTGCATTGATTGCTGATCGCATCTAATAAACATTAGTCGATACATTTTGGTCATTTTTATTTATTGATTATACAAAGACCTTCCATCAGGAAATCCGCAAAGACCATGAACATCGGAATCAAAGTTTAATTTGAGTCACATCAAAGGTGACTGGCTTCCATTATCTTGTCTATCTGAGGAGGTGAAAGGAATTAACTCCACTGAGAGGTGAACTCACCACTCTCTGGTAACATGATCAAGAACTGACTGCAAATGATAGATCGATTCATTTATTTCCTTTCACCTTTCTTGTTCATTTTATAAGCGAAATCAATGAGATGACCTACCGCTGGAATGCAGAACCGCTCGGTAAGCCTACAGAAATATGCGTGAACGGATGGTCCTCGCCTCTTATGGGTTTCTTAGAAGTCATAAGAGCAAATGCTTACTCGACTTTTTTTTTTAATGCATGCATGATAGATACTGAAATAGTGTTGAGTGAAAAAAAATAAGCTTTCGCGTGGATGTGTATCGAAAACTGAATTTTGAAATAGAATCGGTATAAACTTTTGGATGCAATGCTTTAAACTAATACAAAACGACTCGAAAATATAATGAGTAAACTTTATTATGCTGGCTGTTTTGTTCATTTTCATTATGTATTTCGCTTCCTGCAAAAAGAGAAAAAAGATATCTACATGTTACGACAAGTTAAAATAAGTTGGTGGACTCGCAAAAATCTATGGAGTTTTTATCTTCACAATTGCTTTGGAATTAGAAAATATTTAGTTTTGCAAGTGTTAGTGTAATACAGTTGAGAATCCAGGGGGGATGGCTATCGGGATGCAGCCCCCAGAGCTAAGCCAGAATTCTTAATTTTATTTAAATTCACTATAGCTGTTTGTTCTTAATTTCCCTTTTTTTAAAAAATAATAAAAACGTGACAACATTGCTTTCTGGATTGACAGGCTCGAAAATGTTCCTACTTTTCTATTCATTCCACTTGTACTTGTAGCGATGACGCGACCGAAGACATTTTTTGGCTAGTAACTTCATCGCATTTTTTCTTAAATTATCGAAAGTATTGTAGTGTTTTTTTATGATTCTTATTGTTAGGTGAGTAAAGTCTGTAAAGTTTAAGTGTTTTGGTTCACATAAGCCATGAGGTTTGAGATTCGTCTCGACGATAACAATTTTTTTATGCCCTCCGCCCCCCCCGCGGGCCCAGATCCTGTATTCGCCACTGGTGTAATAGAAAATGCTATTAAAAATTTAATTTATTAAAGTACAATTTAAAATATCTGAGATTTTCAATTTACTAAGAAATGAAAAACATTATATTGTAAGTAAATACATGGACATCCAGACATTTATCCACCAGTTCTCCGGTCTTTTTTTTAATCAAAATTTCTACAACCTTTAAGTACAGTATGCATTTTTCTGAATGTATATTTCTCCTAATTAATTTCAGACGAAATATTTTAAACTAATACCAAAAATAAAACTTACAATAATAAGACTTTCGTTTTGCTTACTTTTCAAATTTCATTTTTTAAAAGAAGCTACAATTCTCTGTGCTGGGAGTTCATTCAAGGAAAAATACTCGCCAGTTCGTAATCATGAAACATTGTATCATCTTCCCAGCCGTTTTGAGGTTTAAAACTAAATAATTTTGAAACCGATAGTGTAATTTAGAAAGAATAATTATAATTTTAATTTTAATTAAAAATTAATTCAAAACATCTGAAAAATTATCATGAAATTGGAATAAAAAATGTTGTTTGCTAATAACAGACATTGGATCTTAAGATAATTCTCCATAAGAATTCCTATCTACAAAATTTTTTAAATTCTTAGAAAAATATAAATTTTAAAATCCTCTTTATTAACGGTTTTCTATTCGAAAATATAATTCTAAATAAAAATTACAAACTTACTTATAAGAATTCATTTCTTCACTACTTTAAATAATCAAATTTAATATATTGAATGCTATATTTCCTTAAAAATAAGATTTAAAGATAAGAGATTTTGGTGAAGATGCAAACATTTATGTACAGTAAAACTTCGCTTAACCGTCACTCGCTGAACCGTCACTCGCTGAACCGTCAGTTTCTGTTATCCGTCACCGTCATTATATAGTATTACAATACATTTCTGTACATCGCTACTCTTACATTGGAGTTTGTATTAATCGTTTTGTAAAATTAAATACAACGTGTATGCATTATTCATTTTTAAAGGGTTTTATTTTCATTTTCGTCCCAAAACCAGCAGTGAAATCACGTGACTGTACATGCGCATTAAGATATTTCTGTGATCCGCCTATTCGGTTATTCGACACAGCTCTGGTCCCGACGGCAACGGTTAATCGAAGCTTTACTGGAATTTAATAACTGATTTCTTTGTTAGGTATACGATAAGTTTCAAAAGCTAAAAAACTACCAAATGCTTTCATTCAATTGAACATTTTTTACAAATGGTTATTTTTTTATCGAGAGCTCAACGAAAACTTTCACCAGTTTCAGTGGCGTAACTAGGGTGGGGCAGGCAGGACACGTGCCCTGGGAGCAATTACCAAGGGGCGCAAAATTAAGGAATGCAGTAGCTGTATTTAAGAAAAAGTTCGCTCTTTTTAAGCTTTTATTCCAAAGATTCTTAAAAATTAAAATAGTTTCAACAAAGTGTGTAAAAACCTAAAGGATACAGTCTTTTTTACAGCCCAGAAACCAGCTCAAGCTGCTACAAAATTACAAATAGAATTATGTTACAGAGATTTGATGACTAAAACCTCATCTATAACTGGAAATGGAAACTCGTTTCAAAGGGATGTGCATTTCAAAATTTGCATCCTGAGGAGTAGGAGATAAGGGAAGATAATTTAAAATAGATTAGCCCCGTAGGGTTCTCGTGGTTTCTCACGGTATCTGATTCATACTGATTGGATATCAGCTACTTCGGAAATTCAAGAAAAATAATTAGCAGAAAAGTATTTCCTAGTCTTCCAAAGTAGCATTCCTAGTTTCAATAAGCAGAGAGTGAATCACGGAAAAAATACCTCAGGTTCCGTTTACTTTTAAGAACAGTGAAAAAAAAAACAGTTTCGAAAAAATAAGTTTCAGAACAAAACAAGAATCACCTATCTAAAGATAAAGATGGGAGAGGGCGCAATTATGGTATTTGCCCTGGGCTCCATTTTTATGTAGGTACGCTTCTGACCAGCTTGCATTCAAAGTTTTAAGAAACAGGTGGCAACAGAAATATTTATCTATAGCGTGTAAATAAAATGGCATACCATCATGCTTACAGTGAATCTTTCAATGAGCTTATTCCCATAAATAATTTACAACTCAAACAAAAGAACAATCAAAGAGTAATAATTTCCTTTGACCCCTCCATCATTTTTGCAGAAATGCATGTTGAAAAGTTCAGAGATTATGCCATAACGTGATAGAAGACTTTGTAGCAATAATGGCTTCAAGCATTGGATAAGCTGCAGTTTAGCACTTGAAGAAATAGTCATTCATCAAAGAAATCATCCAATGCGAATCTCAGCTTGATGGAGTCTACGTTTCACCACTATGCCGTGCTTATAACATATTTTGAGGCGCCATTAAACTGACAACAAAGACCGCGTGAATGGCTTCTAGGCAAAAGGGAATTATACAATAGCTTGCTGGACATGAAGAGGAAAGACTTCTATTTATCGTTCTTTGTTGCTAAGATAATTGCTTGATCTGTTCTTGCTGATAAACTTCTTATGCTTTATAAAGGAACTAATAAGGTAAAGCCGGTTCAGAATACGAATATTGGTCATAGCTCTGCTTTGCAATCGAATCATGAAAGTATGATAAGACGATACCTATGCAAAGCTCTTTCTTTAAAAAGAACCTCGGGCCGCGGTGGCCTAGTGGTAAGGTCTCGGCTTTGGGGCCGGAGGGTTCCAGGTTCGAAACCCGATTCCACTGAAGATCCGCCCTGTATGGGGCCTGCTGCACACGCTAAACACATAAGTAGTGGCCAAACGTCCTCCCGTTGGTGTGGCGTGGAAGCTTGGAGAGGGGGGGATGCCAGCTCAGGTGTCGTCATCTGACCGTGGTTCAAAATTACGAGGTCCATCCCAAAATAGCCCTCGTGTTGCTTCAAAACGGCACGTTAATATAAATAAATTAAACTTAAAAAGAACCTCAATAGTTTTAAAACGTTGCCTTCGAAACAATTTTCTAGGATCAAAGCAAAATTTTCGCTGCCCTAAATGTATGCAAATTTACAAAAGGAAGGAACATCAAAAATCTTCTTTAACAAACGCCCCTTCCTTATTCTCTCTTTTTTTTTCCTCTTTTTCTTCTTTTTAAAAGTTAACAATTCGTGCATAACGCAAATAAACTAAAATCATTTAAGTTCATAATTTTCCAAAAGAAACATCCGAAACAAGAACAAGTGCACGCCCCTACTCAATGCGTGTATTGTAAGTTAAACCCGTGGTTTTTAACTTTCCAGCAGGCGCGCGTATACACAAGATACATTGTGCATCTTATTGCATATTTATATCGTTCTTTTATAAATTTAAATGCAATTTTTATTTATAAAATCTTTGTTTACTATTAATCTAATAAATACAGATGATATAAATAAAAGTTGCATTTATTTTTGTAAAATAATTCGATATATATATATGTAATACGATGCACGATATATCGTAAAATTTGTGTAGGCGCGCCCGCTGGAAGGTTAAAGAAATTTTGAAATGAAAGATGAAACTGTTTTACGATTTATTGGGAAATAATCCTACATCAGATTATATGAATTCATCTTACGATAAAATTATTCAAAGCAATTAACAGACAGAAATAAACTTTTGAGTTACGGCACATTGTAAATTGTTTATTGCTCGTATTTATTTGTGAAATAGAAAGGACGAATATAACTAATTCATTTTATATAAAACAGAAATCATTTTATGCAGTCATGTAGAAAAACATATTACATGGTGAACCAATATGATTTTGTTAATTATTGCTGAATAGTTCAAGCGCATTGGAAAATATTACAGAAGTACGTGCTGTTAAAATATCCGCTACAGAAACAGAAATACGTGATGTTATAAAATTTCCGAATCAGAAAAAGAAATTCGTGCTGTTAAAATTTCCGCAACAGAATTTCTTTCTTACACGATCCGCAGTTTCAAAAGAATAATACAGAACCTAGCGTAACGTCATAAAAATAAAACATGTATACACATTAAAAAACAAAATCGAAACGGCCCAATTTTTTTTATTTAATCTTAAATAAAACGATAGTAAACAAAGGTTAACCTCTCTTTTTGATGCGATACATACTATGTTTTAAGATGGCGCTACCTACAGACCTTGCAAACACATCTTTAAAAAAGGTAACGTTTTATCTATCATACCAAGCTTAAAAAATTCTCGAGCACAAAGAGCAAGGGAAGTAATTAATTCCTATTTGAAAAAATCCCCGACCCAGCCTTCCGATTTCATCGCATATCTTTCAATTAGTTTATCATCTTTCTCCTTCCATTCATGAACAGGCGCCAGGCAATCCGTGGCTAGTAAATATTTAGGGTCACAGCTACGCATGAGTGATATTGTGAAGCTCAATTTAACGGGGGAGTTCAGCCATGAAGGATCGACTAACTGTAGGTGAGTTGAAAAGATTCTGCAAAGAATGGATGTTTTCTAGAAGAAACACTGCAGAACTGCATTAATACATAAGCATGAAAGGAGCAACTGCGCATTAGTGATTTCGGTAGCGGAAATCTCTAATGAATGGAAAAAGCCTCTGCTCTTTTGACATTTATACACAGAAGGCATTAGTGTCTCTCTCGGAAGGGATTAGTTTCCTAGTAAGGGAAAGTTTAGTGCAGTGAGACACCCCAAATAACGATGGTTCGATATAATGTGATTTTTTATTCCAATTCTCTAGTTTTCAGATATTCATTTTAATTTATTTTTAAGCAACTATGCTGTTATATCTCCCTTCAAGAATGCTTCTGATCGTGATCAATTTGGCTTACATAGAGAGCTTACATCTCAAAGTCGGATGATGCTTTTGTCTTGAGCTGCGAGCACGCAAACTGTAAATCAGCAGTATAAGAATAATCAGTGGCTGTACGAATAATCAAGGATAGAGCCAAAAAATGCACTTTCGAAACACCTTAAAACGCATGCGAAAACAAATCACTCTGGCTAATTTTTTAGTAAGACAGAGGCTCATTGTCTCAGAAACAAAAGAAAAAGCCGAAAAATAAATAAGCAGTCATCTGCCATCTAGGTACGGATTGATCCATTTTACATTAACCGTTATGAGGAAAAACTGTTTTAATTTATGAATACTCGGTTTAAGGACGATCTTCAGTAACGTATGAAGTTTACGAATCGAGGTTTGAGTGTACATAAGGGACAACTGCAAATTAGAACTTGCGTAGCGAAAATCTCAATGATAAATGAAAACTCCTCTGCTCATTTGACAATTAGCCTCAAAAGGTATTAGTTTCCTAGTGAGAGGAACATAAGAATCATTTAATATATAATAGGAAATTGGCGTTAAGGAAGCCTTTATTTTCCAAAGTATTTTAATGAAAATGTTACTTATGAAAGAAAGATTTGTACAAATATTTGTCAAAAAATCTACTGACAATCTTTCAGCTTGTCATACTTTTTTTGAAAATCAAGTGTATGAAAACCTGTTTTACATTCGTGAAGATCACAATATCACGGAATATTTTTCTACCGCCTAGTAAAAATAAATTTTAAAAAATGACGGGAGGCTGTCTTTTTTCAAACAGCCGCTGATGTTAAAGGCGTAGGACTACTTTACTCGCGTGACTCTTTGTTTCTCGGTTTGTCTTTGTTACTCGTGATATTTTGTTTCTCGAAGTTACTCTCAATTCTCTTTAGTTTCTCTGAAATACTAATGTATGGAAAACTGACGAAATAAAATGAAATTAAGGTTGCAATGAAAATTGTTTTATTTCTTAATAAAATATATTACAATGTCAACTCTTTTGTTTTGAATTCTTCAATCGTGCGTGGATACGTTAAAATTCTGTGTATGATCGGTCGATGATATGAAAAGTAACATACATAATTTAATAATTCGGAACTGATGTTTCTCGTAAAAGTTGAATCAATATATGAATTTCCCAGAGTACTGGGATAATGTTTTTAACATATGTAGTTACCGAGATATAGAAGATCGCGTCACCAATTCATACGTATTTTGCCCAACTTTGCGACTAAATAGTCGCTGAACAACAATTCAGATTTCCAATTTTTTTTTTGTAACTTCTGTTGTTACCCTTTATCTCTAAAATAAGACATTAGTTATGTTTTTAACATATGCAGTTACCGAGATATAGAGGATCTCTCATACAACGTTTTCTGTGGTTTTTGGCGTGTGAATGAAATTCCTTCCTGAGATCCCAATGGGAGGAACGTAGTCCTACGTTAACACTTGTAAAAAAAAGTATGTATGTCAGCAGTTGTAAGCTCCTATATGGCAGCATTTGTAGCTCCTGAAGTCGTCTGGAAAGGGTTAATACGCTTATGGAGTTCAAGAGCTGCAAATACCAATCATAAGAACATATTATAAAAGGGGAACCCAAAAAAAATATTTTGAATTAGAAACAAACTTTGAAATTAATATATTCCTTTGATTCACAGAATAAAGTTCCTGCTTGTATTTAATAGAATTGGCATGAATTTAAAATGCAACGATTTACAGTTCATACTTGATTTGAAAGCTAAACGCGGAAGTTGCAGAAATAGGACCTCGTTAATTTTGAATATTGTTCTCAGATTACGACGATGATACATCAGCCAGTATCCCGTTCTCCAAGCTTCCAAGACAGAAAAAGAGGCGTTTGGTGCATTACGACAGATTTACCGAGCGCCAGTGCTACACGCTCGGTGAAATTGGGTCTCGAACCCGCGAACCTTCGGCTTCGAAGTCGAGACCTACCCCAATCTAAATGTAATCGTTGATTTCAACAACTGAACAAATATTTCAATTTTAAACTGAGATTTTCTTTTTAGACATATAACTAGGAATTACATATGTCGATAAAAAAGAAGACTTAATTTAATTTGTCTTCCTTTAAAATACTTCTAAAAGCATTTGAAAAGAGAAAACTAAGAACGTTTATCAACAGAATCATTAAATTTCATTTCGTACGAGTTCCTTTTGATTATACATTAACTCAATAGAAAATGTCTGGTTAACAAACAGCATATAGCAATAAAATGAAGGCAAAGTTTAATTTGCATTTGTTTAAAACACATCTGAAAACATTTACAACACCAAGGACGCAAGTTGAGGATTACAATTTTATTTAGTCAATTACCAAAATTAAGACAGATTTTTTTAAAAAAAACTTTTTTTAATACATTCCTTATTTACTTTAAGGATTTAAACATCGAAGATGCAAAAAATGTAATTGATTTTATCCTTTTAAAATTTACTTTCATTGCTTAATCGACAAAAAAAGAAGCATTAAAATTAATCGTCCAAAATTCGCAAGCTTAGTGAAGTGAATGATTCAATCTTGAAAATCCGCACAATTGGTCGTATTAAAGGCTTAAACACGTGCCTCTCATTTTAAATTTCGTCGACGTTTCCAAAATCGATCTGCAGACGATAAATATTACACCAGAGTTTTTCCCAAAACGGTACTTTTGGTTCATTTCAGCCATTTTATTCATCAAACTGTTTTCTATTCTTTTCACTGTAAGGCACGTGACTGCGTTGAATGGTAAATTTTTAGCAAAAATATCGATTTTTTCCTCCGTAAGAACATCTAATATTTGTAATATGTGTATTTTATGAAAGTGTTTTCATCTAGTGTCTACGATAACTTTTTGGGGAGTTACTGAATTTTTAATGTTTGTAAAATTATTGTTTTAAACGTTTCTATGCATTTAAAAAAATTGTTTTCAAATCTTTAATTATATTTTTCTTTATACAATAAATTCATCCTCGTATGATAAACGTGAAGTGATCCACTTGAATTCAAATTTCAATTTATTTCCGCATAGTAACGATAAAAAATAATTATTTCGCTGCTTGAAATATTTCTTTATTATTTGCTTTATATTGTTCTAGGTAATAATTCTAGTTTATACATTAAAGATTTATTATGTTTTTTGGAGGATTTTAATTAGTTCTTAAACTTTGTCTAATTTATTTAAGATTTACATTAGCGTAATTCGTATTCTTTAACATTATTAGAGTGTTATTTAAATCGTATGGCTGGTTTTCTTTTTTTAAATTTTATTATGAAGGTTAGTTTTATTTAAATTATTTGTAAGACTACTTTTTAGTTTTTATAAGTCAGTTAATTAAAGTTGTTTGAAAAACATTTAGACCTATAAAAAACAGTAGATACGGTATGATATAATCTTAAAAACTTCCTTTCCGAATTTACTCAGCGTTGTTAAATGGAGACTTAACATACAAACGTTTGCATACTACAATCGTCTTTTTCTTTAACATTATAACAGCCACCAAAAGTCATATAGTAACTCGACGTTTATTTCATACTCAAAAATTTGTAAAATATGTAAACAAATTTAACTACAGCGTAGATGATAAGCGTATGCACATTACGTCATAAAGCGCAACATTTAGTTACATGCTTGGGTGACATGTGCCTTTGGCATGTTTTGCCGGAGATTACCCCACACACACACATGAATTGATTCTATTCTCATTATCTCTCTCTCTATACAGGGTTCCCACTTATATCCGTTACACACCCCTTAACTTCTAAACGGTGACAGCTTAGGCCATAAAGTTTGTGTCTAGGTATAGTAAAAAGGCTATGCGCTACTCGATGAGACAACTTACAACGTCATCTATCGGCAAATTTTGGAATTAGCGGTTCCTATCTCGAAAACGGTACACGATACGGGGAAAAAGTCAATTACAAAATTGTAGAGCGCCTTCGATTTAGTACGAAAAGACACCTTGAGTGCAATAATGCTAAGAACAAAACGTGTAAAATGCGCATTTGTTTGCTCGCATTTTCGGAAATTTTGACGTCATATGACACAAATAAAAGGTGAAAATGTTATTTTTCGGGCAAAAAATGACTCCATTATACTTTTTCTTGTGGAAATAACTCAAACAGCAGGTGTATGGACTTTTCCGCCAACATTGCATATTACTGTTGCTTGTGTTTGGGCACCAACTACATGCTAAAACGTGTGCAAAGTGAAATTTAAACAAGGACTCAAATCTGCATTGTAGATGACGGAGAGTACTTTGAACACGGAAAATAAAGGTATATTGTGATAACTAATTGTTTTTTCTCGTTTTAACCCGTTTAGAGACGTCAAAGTTTCGGAAATCGAGAACAAACAAATGTGCACTTTAAACGTTCATTTATTCGTATTAATGTGTACAAGGTACCTTTTTGTACTAAATCGAAGACGCTCTACAATTTTGTAATTGACCTTTTCCCAGTATCTTGTACTGTTTTCGAGATAGGACCGCTAATTCCAAAATTTGCCGATTGATGGCGTTGTAAGTTGTCTCATCGAGTAGCGCATAGCCTTTTTACTAAACCTAGACACCAACTTTATGGCCTAAGCTGTCACCGTTTAGAAGTTAAGGGAGAGGGGGTTGTAACGGATATAACTAGGAACCCTGTATATACGCAATTATATCAATGTTAAATTTAAATGGAGATTCAAAAGAATGGAATGTTTTTCGGCAAAAGCGTATGGATGGACACTCATGAGGGGAAAGTGAAATCCATACGAACCGCATTATATATGTCCTAACGTTTTCCGAAACAGTCTTGGCCAATAAAGCTAAAAAAAAAAAAATACTGCCTTCACCTCGAACGATAGAACAGACCAAAATATATAAAGGAAATAGAATGCAGTTTTTAAAAAAAATTATAGTAACCATATTTTTTATGAATGTCTTAAGAAGTGTGGTCAAAACTAAAAAATAAGTCTTGATAGACGAATGAAGCATGCTTTTACTGATTTATTTGTAATACTAACAAATGAGAATTTTTATTTAATTTCATTTTATTCCCCAGTTACATTCTAATATTTAACGACTGACAAGAAGAATAGCCTAGCGAATAGTTCAAAATCTAGAAAACACATCTATAAGTTTTTAACCAAAAACATTTTTTTTTCAAGTTTTAAAACATATTATTACCTTTGTTTTATTTTCTTTTTAAAATTCCTGCCATCTTTAGCCGGGAATTTAATACACATATTTCCTTTATTTATTTCAAAACTTTCATTGAGTTGTCTTTTTTCGAAACAGAATTTCTTGTACTATTTTGAAACCTAGCAAACAACAAAAATAGAGAATCATAGAATTGGAAACAAGAAATGAAAGGGAGCGATGCTTAAAATTAATCATTTCTGATGCTGTGAACACTTCAAACAAGAAAAACTCGCGGATTAGAAACTATTTTTATCATCTTAACACATTCACTTTCCAAGAAGAACACCGTTTCTCCATTAGCCAAGATAAATAACACTCCTGAAATGTATACATTAAAAAAAATCTTAAGCTGTTTTCCCTTAATATAATATTTCTCTTGTTGTATTCAACAGAAGACGCCTACATTCAATGATTCCTTTCACACTTCCAAGCCCATTTGACAAATATCTTCCTTTTTAAGTCATGGCCGAATACGTTTCAATAAGAATTGTGTATAATTTGAGACCTTGCCTTTAAACTAATAGCTTTAACTTCTGACACTGGGATGTAATTTCTTTTAACTGAGTTTTGAATTATGATTAATGTTACGATGGTTTTTAAAAATGGAATGAGGTATTTTCCCCTTAAGCAAAAACGATTGTAAATTGTTATTTACAATAGAAGAATAGTCGTTTAATTCCTCTGCGACCATTAGTCATTTTATTGAAGGTATGTTTTAGTTTTATTCTAGCTAGCTGAAATGAAATTGAAAGTAGTATATCTTGAAAGATTGTTTTAGAAAAAAGATATTAGAATGCGAAACAACGCATCCTAATAATTAAATATATTCGAGAAATTCCAAAATGACATAACTATAAAAAGAAATAAAAGTCATTTACTGAAATCTTTCTTACGTTATTCATATAGTAGAAAAGCATTAATTTTCAAATCCAAAAATCAAAGTTCCGCTTACCTGAAAAAAAAAAGAAAGAATAATTAATGGATGGATGAAGTAAAAACAGTCACATTTTTTAAAAATTATATATTTACGATAAAGTATATTTATTCATATTTGTAAAAAGCACAGAACATGAAATTCAATGCTTTTTAACTGTGATTTTGAAGGCACAGAATAATGATTAAAATTATCAATGCTTTGATTTCCGAATATCTAATTTACATTTTCCAACGAACAGCTAATAAATATTGCCTATCAATCGTACAACAGAATTCAGTCTATAAGTTTCGAATATTAGACTTAATTTAGCAAAACTTGCAAAGTTTTTCTAAATTAGGTGCTGAGCTTTGTTTTTTTTATTAGAAATTGTAATTTGTTGATACATAATATTTATTTAATTAAAGTCGACATTCTGCGTTTTTTCTATGTTAACTCTCTTTTATTTAAGTATCTATGGATTTATTTATGAAAAAAAAAAAATATTACTTTAAAAAAATAACTATGGAAAGTTTATATATCGCTCCTCTGTATTCATATCTCTAAAGAATATGAGTTATTTGAGGTTCCACGAATTCAACTGATACATAAAGGATATCCATATTAAGTAAGAGATCACTAGTATATACATGTAATAATCTCACTTAATTTTATTTCAAATTCTAATATTATATATTTTAAAGTCTTGATGTATTCCAAAATCACTTTTCTTAAACTCAAGTTTCGTTTTATTTCCCGCGCTGGAGGTATATTAAATCTCGCGTTTGGCATATTTATTACTAGAAGAATATTTTAATCACTTCCACGCGCCAACATAAATCTCGAAATAAGCGAATTCTTTTCCAGACTTTTCCCTAAAACGCTTACGTAATTTACTAAAAATAGCCAATATTCCCTTCACTTTGATCACGTGTCTTTCTGTTAAATCCCTACCTAAGGAAATGCAGGGATTTTCTGTTCGCTTTTTGACTTGAAACTTCAACTAAGATGTACGTATGTCTGCCACTCTCCCATAATAAATGAAAACTTGTATATAACTCGGCCTGTGTTTTTTTTTTATTTAACGACTGCAACAACGAAATCATTTTATACATATAACAAAATTTAACAAACATTTATGCGCCATCATATCTTCAAAACTTTAAAAGCAACACTGATCTCGAATACATATAATACTTTAGCTCCAACACTGCCCCAGATCTTTAAAATGCGAAGGAAACCATATTCAAAGATTAAATCGAATCGATTCGCGCATTCCACACACACGGAAGAGTCAAAATAATTGATAATAAAACTCCCGCACAATTGGCAGCAATCAGCGATTTCGTAGACACACTAAGAGGGATTAAAATAACTAATGCTCTGGATCCGATCTCCATCCTCCAACGAAGAGTGAGAAGATAATAAAACTAAAACAAGAAAAGCCCACTCGTTGAAGTTTAAACACCCTTCCTCCCTTGTCCAATTACCATTGCAATCCGGCCCATATTTGCCAAGCCAAGACTGATTAGGTCGCCTAGGTCACGCACGGCCTCTCTTTTATAATCTCCACCGGCCTCTTTTTAGTCACATATTAATGCTAATACACAATCCCCCCGCTTTTGTCTGGATCAGAGTTCAGTCCAATTGAGGGGACGTTGAACCTATTATACCCAAACGTCCGTATAGTCTGAACACACCTTTCAGCCATCATTGCCAGAGGGCATGGAAGATTCTTTTCACAGGTAAAGTTCCTCTTCGCATTAAAACAAAAGGTTTGTTTACGCTCAAATCGGGACTGCCAAAGAAGAAAAGGTAAAATAATGCCAAACTTCCTTAAGATTTACTATGGACTACCCAAATAAAATGGTTTCTGCGTCCGGGCTCTTATAGTATAAAATGAAATTTAGCGATATAATGTTATAATAAATTTAGCGGTTCATTAGTAAAACGTGCACTGTTTACTTAAATATTTACAAAATTTCGAAATACTGCATGATCACTGAAGCATAACTATACGTTTTCCTTTTCTGATTTTTTTCAAGTGGTTGTTTTAGTTCAGTGCCATATTTTAAGTCTTTGGTATCACTGAAATTACAAGTTTAGGCTCAAATACAAAATTACTTGAATTTTCCTACAAATTCAGAAACTTCATTGCAGTTAGCAAATGTGAGGGTCTTCAGATAAAAAGGTGCAATTCTTATGCAATGATTTATTTATACAAAATATTATAGATAGCACAATTGAGAAAAAAAATAATTTTAAAAAATTTAAAAATAGTTATAAATAAAGCCAAAAATAAAAACAATGGCAAATAAAAAATATCCGAGGCCGAACAATTTGATAAAAGGATAGTATGGCAACCCTGGCTCAAAATGGTTTCATATTCGAGTGTGGGTTGGTCTCATTAGAAAATTTCACAAAACGCTTGTTTACATCCAGACTGCCAACAGCAATCCCAAAATCATCCTGTGGGCTGTAATTGTATAATACAAACAATCGCAATGTAGACTTATAAAAAAATTACTATTTTCAGAACACAGAGTGCATGAATTATACATTTTGATAAAAGGATAATGTTGCAGAAATTTACATATATCATGGAAACCCCTCAGGCTTTACTAAAACACAGGAAATTTTTCTTTTATGATAATGAGTTTAAAATTATATGATTTAAAAAGGACGTTCTGCTTAAACGGAAAACTTCGACGGAAAGTTTCTTCATTCAACTTCGTTGAAAGGAAGTTACTTTCATTTTCTTACAAAAATTTCGATTTATTGCAGTTTTCCCTAATTACAACCCCTATTATATCTTTTTTTTAAATCTGTAAAAGAGAATTAATTCCTTCTTTCAAGATATTGCATACGTGCAGACAAATCATGCTACACGAAAATTACAAAATTATTTCTATAGATAAAATGTAGATGCCTATCTTAAATTCTTGATGATTAAAGAAACCTCGTTGTGAGAAACTTATAAATGATACACATCAGGGAATGTGTTTCGTGTTATATTGGACTTTTAGATGTAAAGTGAAGATATCATTCAATAGCATGTATTTCCATGAATAACAAACACAAGTTCGATGTAACATTCCTTATGATCCTAAAAGTTATAACTTCATTATGCAAAATTAAAGTAAAGCATAAATTAATTAACAAAAATTTTAAATGTAAAACTAAACACACAGCGATAATCAAAATAGTGCCACAAAAAATGCGTGCTATACGAGTATGGTTACCATATGTCCGGACCTCCAAAATGTCCGGATTTACGCCTGTGAATGCCGCGCCAGAGAATTTGTTTTGTAATTGAGAAAATCTGACTAATTCGAAAAAGCTGACATCATTCCACCAATGAAAGAAAATTCATTGTTTACATTATTTACATCCATTGTTGATGAGAAAGTCCTTATTCAGACCCCAGTTCGAACTGAAAAGAACACGTTTTGGCAGTTTGTTTTAATTCTGTTTTTCATTACTATAATTTTGTATTACCAAATATTAATAAAGATTGTATCTTCTTTGAATTCTGACGCCTTAAATGTTTCTTCGCTGCTTCAAACTCTCTGCTGGTGTTATAAATGAGGGTCATTGGTAGACAGCTTTTAGAATTTCAAACTATACTTTGAACCCAACCCCCACCCTCCCTGGCGTGTCCGGATTTCAACTAAAAAAATTATGGTAACCCTATTTATGAGTATCATCCAAGTTTGTTTAGTCATGCTGTATGAAAATAGTGTTGTCAGGATCTCGGTTTGCTGAAGAATTGTCGCAATTTTCTGACTAAGTTATATGGAAATCGTGTTATCAGAATGCTGTGCCTTAGAGGGTTGACGCCACAAAATTATGTTTTCACTGCTGGCAGCGGTTATCTGAAAAGAAGGAACCCAGGTGAGACTTCTCACTCATGCATATCTCTAAACCCTTCCCTTTCTTTTCTACCCACCCCCTGTTCTCAGGTGACAATAAATCACCCACAGCCGGAGTTCTGAACAAGAGAAAGCTCGCTAGGAGGTTGCCTTAAAAATTACAGTCAGTGATAAACTTCGCAGTGTTCCTGGTTAAACTTCCGTGTCCCGACTTTCTCCCTTTCCCCCATCTTGTTAAAAACTTCCAGGAATTATTGGGTTAACACCCCCATTTCACCTACGGCCTGTGGCTTGAATTATTGCACTGAGGTTGGAAGACAGAGACCGAAGAGATGCGAAGCGTTCCTGGAATGAAGGGTATGCACCTCAGAGGACAGTGAGCTGCGAATAATTCCCTTCTGTACTGCTGTTTCACATTTCTATTGAAATAAGGGGCTTCCTTTGACGAAAGTCAAGCTTCTTACAGAAAAAGTTACCATTTTTTGAACCCATGCCTAATTAGGTAACCCTTGATGAAGTCTACTTTGATGGATTCTTTTATTCTTGTTCCACAATTTGTTAAAACTTAATTTCTTTATTTTTCTGCTCATATAAAAAATGTTTTGTCTGCCTTTGTTTCTTCGTTTACAGCAGCATCATGCGCGCTACTGAAACATTGTATTGTATTTCTTTGGCTTGTTAATTTCATTTTTTTTCTATGATATTGAAATAAGATGTCATCGTCGTTCAAGCAAAAGTCACCAAGTCCGTAATAAACTGCAATAAAGCACCGTTTATACGTTTCTCATTTATACGTCGTTTCATCCAAGTCCCTATTCATTCGTATTCATTCTAACGATAAAGAGCTTCGTTTATACGACGCAAAACTTCGGTTTCATGTGTTCCCTACCCCCTCCTTTCTAAAATGAGAAAATTTCCTCCTTTCTAGTAGTATGTGAACTATAAGAAAGATACTTTGACTTCGAAATTATTCACAATCGACGAGTTAATTGAAGACAAATATGCTAATTTAAGCGACGATGAAGAAGTTATTCCACGTTCCTTTAAAGACGAAATGGAGCCTGGAACTTATTTCTTTTGTCAAAGGAATAGTGAAAAAACATTCAATGGACTTAATTCGATTCATAATGCTGTACTTATTACTAACAGGCACATCAGACGACAGTTAAAAATTTTCTTAATTAAACGCCTACATGCATACAGATAAATCGTTGTATAATATGTATAATTAGAACTCAAAATATGCAATAAATAAAATATGCAATAAACTTTCTTTTATGCAAATGTTTAATTTTGCAGTTTATTTATTGAATTCCACACTATGTAGTATAATACTAGGATTATCTTTAAAATTAATACTTTCAAATGAATTAGCATTAGTAACATTAAATCTGTGATAATCAAAGTTGTTTATTAAAATTTCGATTCTACGTCTTTTCATTTATACGTCGTTTTACGCCAGTCCCTTGAAAGACGTAAAAACGGTGCTTTACTGTATTTTACGGACTACTGAAGTCGAATAGAATTTCAAATTAATTATTTCTTGATATAAACCTATTATCTAATCATCAAATCAGTAAACCAACCGTAGGAGCTAAAAATCTGTAAAATAGTTTTTAATATTAATCGACTCAAAATTAATTGGATTTAAATTAACCATATCTCAAAACTATAGCTTTGGAGTTATTGGCTTTTGTTTGAACGACGATGATATAGGTGACCGAATTCTTTGCCTTAGTTTTCAGCACAGAGAAAAGATCGAACATTCAGGTGAGAGAAAAGATCCTGCTTCTGTAATACATTCCTTGTCCACTAATTCCAGAATGGTGTAATAGAAATCGAAGCTTTTTGTATCTAACTGAATCCAAAAGGTGTCTTCAATAAAAGTTGTCATTTCTATGTAATAATGTAGATGAAATAACACTGATTTTTTTTGACAGTCGTTTTTTTCATCCATTAAAAACGAATTAAAGCAGAATTCTAAATTTAAAAAAATGAATAATTCTTGATTTTCATTTTTGCATTAAAAAACTAGCCTGCGACTGAGTAAATTCTCAGATCCTGCAATGTTTTGCGGAATTATGAATATCCAGCTATGAATTCTAACATTATTATCAGTTAATAAATCTAGAAGAAGAGAGAAAGTTTTGGATAAGTAAGTTTAAATTCGCAAAAAAATCGAATTTTTTTAAAGAAAAAATTCGTGATATACTGTTTACATTTATCTTTTACACTTGATTAGACCAGTGAAATTAAGAATTACTTTAGAATTGGTTAAGTTTACGTATTTTAAGTTTTCTTTCTATCTTTCCTAAGTTCATTTTTTATTTGCTCATTATATTACTTTGTGCCGTTATATTTTGTTAGTTAAAGTAATTTCAGACCACTGTTACACGCTCTATTGTCAATACTGACACATAGATCAGAGGAGTAAATGGCATCAGCAATATTTATAAACTAAAGCCCATTTTTATAAACACATGGCGAAAGTAGAGACAATTCATGGTCACGTTCTACACAACAAATGCACCGTGCCAATATAGTTTTGAAATCTTGTATTTGGTGCTTGAAGTATTACATCAAAGGGCCGCGTAAGACAGCGTCAGATAAAAAATATATTTTTCAACAAAGAAAATATAAATTTTCTTTTGTTCTGTAATATTCGATGAACTGGCTTCATTTGAAAGAAACCTAACCATGAATTCCATTTTAAGTACAGAGTGGTCCTAAATTATTGGACCCATTTCAAAAACTGATTAAAAAAACCCTAATAATTTTAAAACAACGGTTTTCTTTTTAAAAGAGAGTGCATTTTAAAAATTATTTTTTAAAATAGGAACGCGGCGTTACGGTGGTCGTTTGTCCCATTTTTGAGAGCCAATATCTGCGAAACTATTAAAGCTAGAAGAAAAATAAAAACATGTACTAGTAGGGAATTTTACACTCTTTAATTTCTTAAATCAATTGTTATTCGAAAACTAAATAGTTTTCAAGAAAAACTGAAGAAGGAAACCAGAAAACGCACATCGGCTTCTGCTGATCGGTAGCCACTGCGTATGGAAATCTCTCGCTGTAGTAAATTTAGAACGCCGTAATGGTACACCACCTATCTGAAAAAAAATTTATTTGCTCTCTCATTTGGAAAAAAACGCACTTGTAACGTTATTATTAATTTTTGAAATGGGTTCAATAATTTATGACCACCTGCATTTTTTATCCAAAAAGATAAAAGTTAAAAAATCTTGCAAAATGTGCTTTCCAACATCTATATATATATATATATATATATATATATATATATATAAAACGCTAAGGCGGAAAAGGACGTGTCGGAAAAAGGAGGTTAATTTCTCTTTTGTCGATGGCAACTTCTGTTGCCAAACAAAACCGGAAGCCTCCGCCATGTTAGGCATAACTTCATAGGAATAGCCTGTTATTATATTCGTAGTGGTGCAAAATAACATTTTCTCGCAAAAAATGAGTTTAAGACATAGAATTCACAATATTTCTTACAATATAATGAAACTTTGGATGAAATGGTTCAAAAGAGATCAGTTAGAAATGAAAGAGATGGCTTATGAGAGCCAGAGAAAGTTCAGGTCAAAGTCAAAATAGTTTAAGTCAGCGACTTGAGTTTTTCTAAAAAAAAAAAAAAGGTTGAATTAAAAACTTGCAAATAAATTTTCTCAAACCTTCCCCTCAAACTAAAATTCAGCAGTCTTTAAAATTTCAAACTACGATATAAATTAGAGTTGAAATAAGAAAAATCCTTGTATTTATCAAATAAGATAGCCAGTCTGAACACAGACCCAGATGAGAGAGTTAAATTTGAACCTTGTTTGTCAGAAATCGTGTTTTTCCCAGAGAAAAATCTCCTGTAATACGAGGTCTTCCATCTCCACTCATTCTTAATCTGCCTCGATGGACTACAGGTTTGGCATTATGTCTCAAGCAAGTGTCTGCTGACATTTCTCCGACCTCTCTTAAATGGTTTCAAATTAAATCAGGCAAGCTACCTCAAGCTGCCTTGTAACAACCTCTTCAAAATGGACATTCTCCAGTCGGTCTGAACGTGCCTGCTTTGCACCAGAAGTACATCCTCAATCGAATAATTACCAAGTAGAATCACCCGACCTTCGATCCCTCCCTATTCTGCAAAGTTCGGCCATGCATCACGCTCTCCCTTGCAGCACGCGCCGGAGTAAGTGGCGAAGAACAAGAAACATGATTGTTCCATTAGACACGTTTCGTCGCACGTTTCAAGCCGCAGTATGTTATGTTGACTACTTGCGCAATTTTCCAATGTTTTGTAGTTTAGTTAATTGAACAGATCTTCGATTGCCGTGCACAGCCTACGCATACAACTGAAACATTAGTTTTGAGCCGTGCCTTCGTCTGGGATTCCCCCAGGACAAAAGAAAAAGATGTAAAACCTGACAATGTTGTGCATACCGAATTTCTTGAACAGGGGAGGGATTGTACGCAGAAAAAAAAAAAAACATGCACTATATCTTCTGCAGAGGGCACTGCAGAAGATATAGTGCACTCATCTTATATTGAATATAAAAGCGAGGATAAACATCACTAGAGAGACGGGAAAATCATTTAACTGGTTTACAAAATTGGTTAAATAGAAAGAACAATCGGCCATTTTGGCAGCAGTGGAGTCAATTCATGTGACTCTGCAGTCATATGACAAATATTACTGCGCATGTCATCTAACATCTAACTGCACGTTGTCTTAAGCTTTTCCCTGTAGCAGATAAGCACTGAATTCAAAAATAAAACTGCGCAGCACTTTATGTGTTTCACCAGAACATGAATTTATTTCATCGCCAAACCAAATTTTCAATTATAATGCCGATATTAAGTTCAAGTTCAGTATTGAACTGCTTAGTATTGGTTTTAACTTATTTTTCACTGAGCCTGTATAAGGATTTACCTTTAGCCTGCTTTTAATGTTTCAAAACTTCTAAATGATATTTAAAGCCAGACATCTGTGGCCAGTGCCTCAACACTTGATTCACACTTTTTGCTACGGCACTGCTCAACGTTTAAACAAAAAACTGAAAGCAAATACAAAATAGCTCTAATTTTATTCTAAACTAACCGTCAAATGCTAAATTTACGCTTCGATTCGTCATCCAAGAGTTCCGAACTTGTATTTATTGTTTCATCCAAAGAGAACTCTTATTAACCCTTTGAGGACGACTGTCACGCGGGTGTGCCAGCTGTTTGGCACATTTTTTCCCGACTGTCACAAATACATGCCGGATCTTGTGGCTTTTAACTACCGACTGTCACGTCGGCGTGACACGAGCTTTAGTGCAATTAGGCTTAACTCGAAAAAGTGCGTCGGCCCTGAGCAGCCACACGTGTTGGGAAACGTCGGCCAGACGGAACCACACGTTTTCCGTGCGGCCATCCTCGAAAGGTTAAGGACTATATCGTTGGCACAACTATATAACTAGTAATCAGTGAGATACCAAAACAAATCAATCAACAGTGATGGGGTGGTGGGCGAAGCATACGGCCTCTGGGGGCCACAATCTTCGACACATGAAAAATAGAAAATATTCAACATTATTAGAAGATGAAGTTTGCCCTGAGTGAGAAGATTACATTAAGGGGGGGGGGGGACCAAAACAAAAGGACTCGATCAAATACGACAAGACAAAAACGATTAAACATTTACAAAAGTTAAAATACTGCAATAATCAATTTTGCACTAATAAACACCCGAAAATACTATTTATTTCTTAATAAAATAATTCTAGTAACAAGATTGGAATCAATTTATTGCTTGAAATTTTTGATAATTACAGAATGTGAGTATATTATCATGACTTCATAACCTAAAAGTCTTTTATAAAATGTTCTTGAATAAATTTGAGCATTATTCCACAGTAAAGTAAAGCATAATTTATATTCTAGAATTCTGATTAGTCATCACTGACTCATAATCCAATTTGGAAAGTGAAGAAAACAGATGGTTTAAGATATTAGAATTCCAGTTTCTTTAGACTACTTAAGTGCGGTTGTGATTCATGTTTCATTCTTATAAAACATACAAATTACTACACGACAGATTACAACTATTCTCTGTCTGGTAAACAAATTTAAGAAATGAAAGAAAGAAAGAAAAGGCGGAAATATCAAGATCGCCGCATAATTAGATACGGTCAAAGAAGATATCGTATTTAAATTAGGGTATCTAATTTAAATATAGATTACATTTTACAAAATGTCCGAAGAACGAAAACAGCCCTATCGCTCGCTGTTTGTTGCCCTTGTACTGATAAATTAATATAGCACTGATACTGACTGGGTGTCAGAAAGAGTTTTTTAAAAAAGTTCAGAGACAGCAAACGCGCAATTCTGTTTTCAAAATAAATAAATAATATGAAGTTGTTAAAATGCGAGAATGAAATGGATTGGATGTTTTGATAGATGATGCCATGGATCGTTCCGATCACGCAGTCATCAGACTGCTTATAATCACGCGTTCTCTACTCTTGCCAGGGCTGCCAGATCAGAAAAACTAAATAAAGTCAATCTTATTTGTAAGTGGGACGAGAAATGCCAATCTTTGGTTCATTGAAACTTCTCTCGACTTCCATCAGAAATGGCTGGTTGTCGTTTTAACGAATCCCAGTAAAATTGCCCGTGGGCAATAAATAAGTTAACCGCTTAACTTAACAGAACGAGAATACTCGTGCATCGAAATATCGAAATTTTAATCTTAAACTAAAATTGAATCATTAATTAGCTTTATAATTTGACACAAAAAATATGTAGGATCCATAACATCTTAAGTATCCTATGCCTTCTTAGATGAATGCAAACGACAGCCCCTTTCCAAAACAGGAGGGGTCATCTTATTAGATAGCAAAGAAAACTATTCAGTTAAGTGGTTAATAAAATAAATGGAACCGGGCGTCAAAATATTTTTAAAAGCTCTATTCCATATCATCAGCAGAAAGTTCAAATAATTGCACTCGAGGTGTATTCCGACTATTATAGTTAAACCAATGGCGACAAATAGCTCTCAGTTTTAATCAAGAACTTTGAAAATCCGTAATTTGTTTGCACAAACGGTTGGATGCTGACATACACATAGAAAAGGAAGTAAATTTATGGCCTAATTTAAAATATTAAGTAAGTCGCAGTGGCCTGGTGGCAAAGACTTGGCTGTATGGGATCAGAAATCGATCGATACTACCGAAAAACAACTGCGCAGCGTGCATGGTGCACATTAAATCCCCTATGGGTCAATTGCTCTTCCACTGATGTGGAAGTTTGAAGAAAGGGTGCCCACGCAGTTGTTTCCCTCAGTTTGAAAAGTCAAAAGTACAAGGTCTGTCCCTAAATAGCCCTGAGGCCGCGATGGCCTGGTGGTCAAGTATCGGCCTCGGAGCCGAAGAGTTCGAAACACGATTCCACTGAAGAGCCGTCGTGTATTGGGCCTATTGCACGTTAAATCACACGTAAGGTATCAAGCGTCCTCCCGCTGGTGTGGTGCCCTTAACCCATGTCGATCGACTCACCATAGGATTTAGAGACTACACGGATGGACGAGGAAGATGCTGGCGTGGTGCGGAAGTTTGGAGAGGGGGTGCCAGTTCAGGTGTCATCCTCGTCATCTGACCGTGCTTCAAAATTAAGTGGTCCGCCCCAAAATACCCATCGTGTTGCTTCAAAAGGGGGTGTTAATATATCTAAACTACACTGACCTAAGGTCACCCTGAATCCCCGATGCCTATGACTACTAGAGTCACCTCATCGGTTTTAAATGGGCGCAAGGTGAATAAAGCATGAACCCCACAACCAAAAGCCCGAACTACTTTATTGAAAAATAAAATTTACAATTTCCAGAAATGTATAGAATAGAAAATGAAAAATGCTGCTTCCAAACGGGACGTTAATACAGCTACACCCTAAATAGCCCACATATAATTTCAAAAAGGGACATCAATTTAAACAATCAAAATGAGAGAAGAAAAAAAGCTCGCACAATTAGTTAGTTTTTAAAATAATTTAAAAAATTACCGATCAAAATAAAGACGAAAATTAATTTGTCCATTTCAGACCAATTTTCAGACCAAATAAAAATTTCTAAACACATGCGTTTTGAAGCAAAGGGCAATATTCGCAAATCTGGCCTTAAAAATGCGAATATGGCAACCCCGCTCTCTACTTAAGCAAGCATCATTGATAAAAATACCTTAACAAAGAGAAGCAGCCAGCGTACGTGACAGTGTAGGTAGTGTAAATTTTTGTCGTATTTCATTCACACCGCTGTCAGCGATGATGGAAGGCTGTCGATGGCGAACGCAAATGAATCTTGAGAGCGTGATTACTAAAAGGATAAATCAAACGCGGTTTTTCCCGAACCGTGACGCTGCAGCAACTTTCAGCAGCGCAGAGGCATGCATTTTGCTGTAACAGAAGGCTATCGAATGAGTTAAAAGCAATAGCAATCACAGTTTACACACACGGTATTCATTTTAAAAAGGAAAATAAAACTGTTGGAGCTGTGTTAAACTTGTATATAAAAACAAGATATTTCAAAGTAGAAATTGGCATTTATTATATAGAAACAACAATCTTTGTCTTTTTTTTTCCTTTGAATTATCTTACATTCAATAACGAAACATAATTCGACCTAAATCATATAAAGCTATGATTATACTCATCTATGAAACTTCTTTTAGTTTTCTTAATTAATCATTTTAACATGAATAGAAGCTAAATACAATTTGATTAATACATTTTTATCAGAAAATTCCGAAACTTAATCAAAATAATCCCACGAAGTCTTCACGATAATAAAAAAGATAAGCATTTATTCACCCACGTAATTAAAGGTATTTAGTGTCGAATTTTTTAATTATATTTTTCCGAGTGATGTAAGAATCAGTTTTCAGTCTAAGCAAATAGCTTTCGTGTTGCTTCAAAACGGGACGCTAATATAGCTAAAACTAAATTAAATTAGTCAAAAAAAAGGGTGAAGGCCAGGGCAGAATAAAACTATAAATAAAAATAAAATAAAAAAGCATCCGCATATTGTGAAAACAATGGTTACGTCATAAAACTCCACACTGCACAAATACTAAGCAAAGTATTTTGCCACATAAGTTTGCAGTTCATTCACAAGAAACCACCCTCAATATTTGTAATAAAGACCTTCAAAACTCGCCACACATTGACGCGCGATTGGTAGCAATGCTTTGATATATATATATAAAAAAAAAAAAAAAAAACCAGTTTTGTAGAAATATTAAAGAAGTGTATAATAATTATGAACAAACGATTTAAATAAGCTTTTGTATCTAATTTGTCATTAAAATATGACTTTAAAGTGAAATTTTGACCGTTACTAGTAGATTTAAAGAACTTTCAGACCAATTCCAGACTCCGTCGTCCATCTTTGAATAATAGTACATTCTCGAAAGAAGAAGATTAAACCCCATTGCCTACAAGGAAGTCAGCAAAGTATAAAAGAAAACGTCTTTTGGCAATGGACTTTATGGTAGTCTAAACTAGATAGCGGGCTGAACAAGGTCGTCGTAAATCCAAGATTTTCTATGGAAAAGACCCATAAGTCAGAACATTGAACGATCGGCTGCAGTGACAAGGGAAAGTGTTCATGGGAGGTATGCCGTCTCACTCCCCTACCTGACTACCTGTCAAAGCACTCTTTTATGGTGTTTAACCCAAAGGGAGGTAGGAGGGTGATTGTGAATGGGACTAAGAGCCTTCAATTAAGATCAGAAGATGGTGACATCTTTTCTTGGAAGGGAATAGTTGCAAACAGCAAATCGGACATCTAAACGGGTGGGTCAAAATTAATGGTCCCCGGCTACTTTGTGTTATTCAAAAGACGGGCCATTCCAAGAAGCACAGCCTTTGGCTTCAGTTAGATTAGACGTTTCTCTTAAAAGTTAGATTGCTTAGGAACGAGGAAAATTGTAGACTATCTTCTCCGTTTTCAAAGGGTAATTTATATAACTATTGCTTTCTTTAACTCAGTTTTGGTTTGCAAATAAATTATTATCATTTCATACTTTTTAGTTTACAGGTTAGTTTTTGTTACTTAAGATATAGTGTAATTATATTTATCTTAAATAAAAAATATTTAAGGAAATGTGAAATTTGCTACAGAATTAAAGAGATTAGTTTGATCTGTTATTATGAGATTATGTTTGAAGCGCTAAATCGATTACTTGAGCTCAAAAAATATTAAAGACATATATATATATTTTTTTTAACTCCTGAAAAGGCTTCTTACAGCAAATTGGTAAGTAATATCACATACAGTTGATCTAAACGAGAATTAATAGATTAAGATTGCGTCTCTGCTATAAATACGTATATCTATGCAGATAATTTTAACTTTAGTCAGTAGTTTTTAAAATCGAATGACTCATTATATGCTCGGAGTGAACTATCTGACAGAAGCAGATTTCCGGTTTAAGTGAAATAGTTCGCCAAGTGTTGCCAAACCATATGATTCTGTACTGCGTTGGTTACAGTCCCATGTGGAGTCACGAACTAGAAGAAAGCCTTGATGTACGCAATCCTGCCAAAATAAGCACTTTTAAAATCAAAAACTTTTTGAAAAAGAAAAAAGCATAGAGGTGAAATGTTGGCTCCAAAATCTGTTTTAAAAACACTTCGAAATAAAAAAAAAAATAAATGGATTATTTTCAGTTTACTAATATGCTTCTTTTTTCCGCGTGGCTTTTTCGAAGCAAAACTGCTCGCTCAAATGGACTTCAGGAAGTAGAAGTTTTACAAAAATTACACCTTTTATTCACTATCTTTCTCAAAATTTCGGCAAGATTAAATCCAAAACTTATCTTGCACGTCGATCATGATGGTCTGTATTTGGGTTGGGTCCAAGTTCAGCATAAAAGAGCATAAATAAATAAATAAAGATTTTTTCCAGAACGAAAGAAGTTTTTTCCCGCTCCAGCACGAGCGGATAACATGCAAATTAAGTACATCCCGATTTTCGATGAAGATAACTCAAATACTTTCGAACATGACCGTATCTTTCCGTTCCGCATATTCTGCATTAAAAAAAAAGTAGTGAAAGGAGGCAAGTTAAAAAAGGGGGAAATAAAGTTATATGGATAAAATCTTTAAGGAATCTAAGCATGGAAGGAAACGATTGAAACGTTTAATCAGATTTTTCGAAACAAATGAATACTTCGGAAAAAGAAGGGTAACAATACGTGGGCATCTTCTTTTTTTTTTTAATATTCATTTTTTTTTTAAACAAAGTAATCGATTTATTTCCTCCTAAAGAATCTTCCTGTTTGTTTCCTCGTCTATGAAATATGCAAAGAGAAAGTATTTCTCCTCTAAAACTTTGATCTTTTAATGATGACGTTTCAAACTCGTAAGTTTAGAAAAATTAAAGAATTTTGGATTTATGTCGAAGTTTGAATATGATTACTCCAAAACGGAAAAAGCTGGATCAGGGATGTGAAAGGAACGGGCAAAAAATGGCGGACCAATATAATCTATACTTACAAAAGGCAATGTTTGTGTGTATGTGTGCGATGTCCAGACGAATATATCGCACTTACAGCCATGAAATTTGGCACACAGGTAGTCGTAATGGTCACTGAATGCACCTCAGAGCCGAAATTTTAAAATTTAATCTAGAAATTTTTTTATTTAATATTTTGTGTTGTTTTGGGTGATTTTTCGCACTCATTTCTCAATAGCATGGCTTCGAATAATTGTACAAAAAAACCAATTACACCATCGGAAAGAACAAACGATTTCCGTTCTAATGAAATTTGATTCGTACGTCTAACGCAATTTAGTGAATTTTGAGAATATTTTGAAAAATCGTCACTTTTATGGTAATTTTTAATAAAGATTTCTTCAAATTATCACATCTGACTTCTAACATCTCTATAATTTTCATTTTTTTCAGCTTATAACTGGAACGTTTATGTTGGATTTAAAACAAGAACTGTTAAAATATCTTTTTTCGTTTTTTTAAATTAATTTTTCCCTGAACAGTTCAAACACTTTTTTTTGCTAGCGAGATTTCTCCGGATGATTCCAGCACGCACTGTTGCAATTTCATTGGTTGCTGCGTGACCTTCCTAGCGGCAGATGACGTCATATGCTTTCATTACAATCCTATTTCTTCCGGCAGGTGACGTCATTACATTCGCGTCATCGTCATCTCAATTATATAAACATTTCTGTTTTGATAAATGTCATTGAAAATCAATAATGTGTATCTTTTGTTTTCAAAACTTTTTCGTGTCATTGTTGGCATTTTTTCCCCAATCCTGATTCCACGGGCAACGCCGTGCGCGTACTGCTAGTTTTTTATAAAACCAATAAGGTCTAAAAGAATATTATTTTAAAAATCATTTAATATTAATACGATGAATGAAATTGAGAAAGCATTTCTGAAAGTTTCTCATAATCTGGTTCCAATTGGGATGTACTCATTATACGGTTATTTTAAATCATTATTGTTTTATAAGCTGCGGCGGGTCGGATGGAACATCTAAGCTGGAGGTAGTTTGCACATCACTGAACTAGATGGAAAATTTTGGTATGTTACCCTAGCATCCAGTAACGCAGCGATGCTAAAGGCACCTGTGGCATAGTATTTGTTCGGTCTCCTCGTCACATATATGGCTTTAAAAACTACATGAAATAATCGCAACCATATTTTGTATGATTCTATGACATTTGCGTACAGATACGTTTCCGTACAACTCATTAAGGCGCAATAAATCTTCGGTAGCTCACCCCACAAGAGGGGTTAGGTAGGAGTTAGTGTAGGTTTGCTAGAACTTCTGACTCTTGGCAAGTATGTTTGGCGAGCAGACCGAAAAAAGAGAAAGTTTCTCTGGACGTAATGTTGATTGACTAACTAAATCATTGATTAACTGAAAAACTAAATCATTTGAAATCATGTTAGTTAATGTGAATAAAAGATTGAAATAAAAAATAAAACCTTCATATTTTTCATAAAAAAAAATATATGCTCTTTAATATTAGCTGGTTAGTCTATAATTTTAATAGCATTAATTTCGTTCTATAAACTAACTATAATTTGATTATGAATTCATATAATTTTTGGTAAGCTGAAAGCGTGAAGATATCTGCTAGCAATAAAAGCATATGTGTGTATTTTCTGGAGCTCAACGTGAAAGACTGTCAAACCTAGATCTATCAATTTTCGCACAGATATACTCTGAAAAGTGGGAAGATGCACCACAGAGAGGCATTTTGAAATATTAATTAATTAAAGACTAAGAAAAATTTTGGCGTTTTTCCTTCATAACTTCCGTAAATATTATCACACACATTTGAGTCAACTAAAATTTAAAAAATGTATATATTTTTAATGATTCTAATTCGTAGTAGTTCAATTTTTTTCCCCTTATTTTAATAAATTTCCCAATATATTTTTATGCATAATCTTCAACAATACTTTTCCTTGTTGCACTGAAACTCAAACCATTTTCATTTTTAATAAAAATATTTAACAATCTTGTTTCTTCTTCTATAATAATAGAAGAAGAAACAAGATTGTTAAATATTTTTATTAAAAATGATAAGCTTTTAAATGATAAGATAAAATAAAGCTTTCAATAGAAAGCTAAGATGATATTCAAATGGATTTTACTTTTTCGTTTTATTAATTTTCCTGTGAAGTTTTAAACAGATCCTCTAAGATAATAAGCATTTTAGTAAATATATTCAGTAACCTCAAAGATCATGGTTCTTAATGTTTAATTTTGTACTTAAATATTTTAATTTAGCTATGTTTCTGGATGTAAAATGTGCGGCGACATTTTTGTAATGAAATCAAACGCATATTTTGCATAATGAAATCTCTACTGATAATAAAGGAGAATGAGGTGTTTGTGTCTGTATATCTGTCTGTGTCTTGAGACTCTACAAGGCAGATTTCTGGACCTAGAATTATGAAATTTTGCACAAACATACTATGGAGGGTGGAAATGTGCACCTCGGAACCCTTTCTTTTGAAATTTTAATTAGAATTTTAACTAATTAAAAATTAAGCGAAATTTTGGCGTTTTTAACCGCTTAACTTAACAGCCCGAGAATACTCGTGCATCGAATTATCGAAATTTTAGTCTTATAAACTAAAATTGAATCATTAATTAGCTTTATAATTTGACCCAAAAAATATGTAGGATCCATAAACATCTTAAGATCCTATGCCTTCTTAGATGAATGAAAACGACAGCCCCTTTCCAAAACAGGAGGGGTCATCTTATTAGACAGCAAAGAAAACTATTCAGTTAAGTGGTTAATAACTTCCGAAAGTATTGCATCACAAAAATCATTTTTACGTCCTCTGAAATTTCAAAAAATTATTTTTCGATTATATCAATTAAATTGCAGTACAATACTATCCTAATACATTTTGCTTTCAAAATTTATTTCATCAAAATTTTTATGGAATCTGTAATCTCTCTGAGATATTATGCATATTAAGAAATATATCCAGTTAGCTGAATGATTTTGGTTGCTATGTTTTCATTCTGCCGCCGGACATAAAATGTGCTGCGCCATTTTAATGTTGAAATCAAATGCATATTTTACATGCGGAATAAGAAAGTGAAAATCGCACCTACGACGTGTAATTAGATGTTACATGACACCGTCCGTTATCTAACTCAGAACAAGTACAAGGCCATTAAAAGAGAATGGATTAAATTTCTACCACAATCTGAAGTTTAAAATTACGTTGTTAAGGGAATAATTGCATAGTATTTAAAATACAAAAAGTGAAAAATTAACTTTCGCACAAAAATTCATCATATCATATCTTTTGAAAATCTGCAGGGAATGTACTCTGTTAAAGTATGTTTCTTTCGTCTCATTTATGGTGAGTTTTAATGAATCCGTTGGTGTGGCTTGGAAGTTTGGAGACGGGGTGCCAGCTCAGGTGTCATCCTCGTCATCTGACCGTGGTTCAAAATTACGAGGCCCGTCTCAAAATAACCCTCGTGTTGCTTCAAAAGGGGACGTAAATATTAACTACACAGAAAACGCTGCCTTATAAAACTTACCTTATAACTTTCTATACTAATGGCTTATAAAAATTCATCAAAAAAGGACAAGTATTTCCTTATTTAAATATAAAATTTTTATTTAAAACTTGAGAATAAAATACTTAAAGATCGAACTAAATATTAAAAAAACAAAGTTAGAAAAACCTAAAAAATACAGTTTATTCTATTTTTAATTACCGTAATTTTGATTTATCAAGCATAAATAAAAATTTTATTTTCTTTGCATTCTGAAGTCTTAACTTTTTTCCCTTTCTCAAACTTACTGAATTATTTTACAAATTCTTTTTATTCATTAAAAACATACACTACTTGCGTGCATTATTGTACGATTCAAATTTTTGGTTAGTATTTTTAAGAGCCAGCAAAATACATTTCGTTTATCATTCAATGATGCATCTAGAAGAAAACAAAACTTAAATTTATCTAATATCTTTCACAGACTTTCATTTCAGCAAATGATTAATTATGTCAAAAAATTTATATATATTCTCTCACTTGTTACTCATTCTGTACCATTTAATAAGGCGCAGTAGTTATAATTCGGGTTTCTTTCCTTTTAGACATTTCGACTTAGAAAAAAAGAAAACTTTTATTGTTTGCAAAATTCAATATTTGGAAAAATGCTGGCATCTATCTTAAATGATTTTTTTAAAAAATAATTGTTTTGATATTGTTTTGGGAAATGCAGTTTCTTTTTCAAGATATTTTATTTAGTTTTTCACGAATAATAATTCAAACAAAAATAATTTCTTTCATTCAATATTTACTTCGATTACAATATTATACAACTATAAATTATTACTCTTAAATTTGGCCATGCGCAGATATTTATGCCAAAATACTTAATATAAAATGCTTTATTTCAAAAGAAGACGTTGAAAAAGGTAAAGCATTTTGGCATAAATTTCGATTTCCTTAAAATTCATATTTTTCAGTCTTATATAAATAGCATGTTTTTATAAAACATAGTTCCGTTTCTAGTAACCCGTAAATTTTTTATGCTAAAAAGACCGAGCAATGCCTCGCATCCAGCTAATATTATTTATGACAAGAAATATCATCCCATGATTTTCGAATATCAAATTTCGCCAAATATCACGATTGGAGATAATGTCTAAAGTGTTGCAACCACTATCGAAACCTGTTCTTATCAGTTGTAATACCGCCTGTCAAAAGAGCGTTGATGGACAGTTTTATGACTTGTACGGAAACGTATATGTACGGAAAAGTCACTATACCATTTTGTATCTGTGGTGCAATGTCCCCAAAACAGGTATCCAAGGCATCTTTAACCCCTTGTTCCCCAACGTCACTCATAATACCAAAATTCAGATGTGTAACAAAATTTGGACCAAATCCGTCAAAGGTAAGAGGCATTTTACATAAACACATAATTCATTTTTTTTTCCATTTAGAAAATACTTCACAAAATATCTAATAAAAAAGATTTTTAAAAAATCACTTTTATTAGTGTATAATAAAAAGTAGAATTTTTATTTATTTTAGTTATTTTCTACATTTCTTGTTTAATTGATAACCCATTATCATAAATATTATGGGATCTTGAAATAATTTTTTCTCAAATTCACTACCAGGTGCCGTATTCGTATGGAATAATAATTTAATTAAATTAAACGATTAGCAGATAATTAAGTTCTGAAAAGATTAAAATAGTGTATTATTATCAGAAATTCATAAGAGCAGAAAATTTTAAAACTCCATCACAACGAGCAAAAGAGTGAAAAGCCGATAACAAAATTCCATCTTTAGACATATGAAACAAGTCGTGTTGAATAAAAGTGTATAAAAAGGAGCATATTTACATAGACTTTTTAAAAAATGCATGATGAATTATACATTTTAAATTATTGTGTTTATTTATTGGCGCTTTGGCACTCAAGTCCAAGGAAAATATTGTGTTCATTTCTTATAAATGTGCTTATGCGCGTTGCCATTCTTTTCAGAGAAAAGATTAAATATACTCTGAAGATCTCCGGGAGAGAAAATTTTAGAAAGAGTTAGTGGATTTTAATTGTTGCACATAGAGATCATTTGGATTCATGGCAATAATTTTTGGCACGCTATAAAATGCATATGAATTTACGAAAGAGGAAGTCGAGGGATGAATGCTTCCTTTTTTTTAATACTCATTTACTTTAAAGAAATAGATATATTGCCCCTAAGACTAATCTCTCTAAAAGTATACGCGAAAGGAAATACAAAATAAAACAAACACACGTCTTCCGCCTTTTAAATATTGCCACAATGTGATAGGAGGTACTTTCGAAATCAAATACAAAGGATTAGGATTTCTGACAGTTAATTTGAAGCGACGCGTTTGTTCTACGCATTCATAACGTTAAGGTTATATGATAAGATCTAAACAGACGTATGGCAGCCCGCACCTTTTGTTTGTTGATATACTGTTCTTGAAAACGAGAAACAAGAAAAGAAAGCTCAAAATAAGAAAGGCTCGACTTATTCGGAGTTCAACATTCAATGGTAACCATAATTACTTTCTACGAAGTAGATGTCAGTTCAAGAAAATACCGCATGTCAGCTTATTTCACATTACACTGAAAATGCTGCAAATTATTTCCAGTGAAATAGTATTCCGAGTCGATCCAATGAAAACAACAAAAAAGAAACATAATTGCTTTACATTTAAGAAAATAAGTGCTTTGTTTGTGATTATTGAAAAAACAAAACTGATTTTTTTTTTCTTGAGTTGATTTAAATTTCCTAAAACGTTTTACTAAACAGGTTTATGAACAGGAACGACTAATTTATTAATTTTTTTCAAAGGTTATTGCTCATATAAATACCATCAGAAACATTTTTAAAAATAATTTTTGTTTTGAAGAAGTTTGAACAGATCAAAATAAAGTTGGAAGGTTCAGTCAAAACAACGTTTCCTTTTACTATTTATGTATATTTTTTTAAGTTTAGTAATAAATTAGTGTATGCTTTTATTCGTTGTTTAATAAAGTTAAAAAATTTAATATGTTGTTGTTGGCAAGTGGCGGTTGTTATTTAACAGTTAAGCTATTTGCAAGACATAGAAATTAACTTGGACGCAACGATTGATCATTTAGTTTTAAAATTTATTAAAAATTTCAATCTACTGACTCTAGATATGCGCAATAAACTCAATGAAATTTATGAGAACACCCATTTAAAACAAAGTTTTTCATTAGATAAAGCAGGCGAATAAAAATAAAGATTATATCATTTGTTTTATAGGCAGATTTATTTTTAAATGATAATTACGTCCCTCATTTAAAGAATATTTCGCTTCAAAAGGTATTCTAAATGAAGAATCTTTTTCCCCTTATAACAAATTTTACAGATTAAAGATTTTAAACGTAAACAGTCCTTCAAAACTTTTATAAATAAATGCAATTCCAGTCGCTTTTAATGGGATAAAATTATGCAATTTTAACAATGCAACAAGATAAATTTTTCTTATATATATATAATCGAAAGAATGTCATTTCTCAAACTGTTACTAGACAACTTTTTCTTAGAACTTCATTAACAATTAGTACAAGGATTACAAGGATTAAGTTTAATCATTTTTAATTTTGCTTACAAATATTTTATTCCTCCTATTATCACCATACATTTTCATTAAGCGACACACTATGTCACCGCTCATCAACTGAAGGATAATGAAAAATATTCTTCTTTTGTATTCAAACACCCTGCTGGTTGAAAATGATAAATTAACTTTTGAAGGGGGCCCCTTCTTCTTTCCGAGATCATTGTATGCAAATGCGGAAAGTTTAAAACGGTTACAGAGGGCGACATCTTGGTGAAGGATCTGAAAGGCGAACAGTTTTGACGTATAGCCTAACGCGAAACTAGATTATCTTCTAAGATTTCTTTTTGGAGTTTGTTACCCTGGCCTCAACAGGACTGAGGTTGCGCCATTTGAGAAGATCTAAACCCTAAAAGCCCGAGCGGGCGAGATTTCATCAAAATAACTTCTAAAAAGGTCGTCGTTGACTTTGAAGGAACTGAAGAAAAGATTCTAGGTGTGGTTCCAGAGCAAATTAACGGATATCTGAAAGCCAAATCCAGCGAACCTGCGTGCTCTTTGATGGTAAGATACGAAAAGACCCTCTCGAACAAGTAAAAGCGCGCATTCTCACTTGAAGTGCTGCTTAATTCGTCACTTAAGAGGTGAAAAAGTGGTAACAAAATGTTACATTTATTCTAAAAATATGTCTCTTAACAATTTTTTTAAAAAAAATAGTTGCCCTTTTCTACGGAAATGGAGTTTATTTTACAGAGTACCGCACAGATGTGAAGCATCCATTCCACCTCTACATCTAATTGCGATTTGTTCTTTTAATTAAAATATTCATTTAATAATTCGAGTTTGAGTTTAAAAACAGTTGATTTAATTTATTAATTTAGAGAAGTGATTTTCGCTTGAATTTGGTTAGAACTATTGGATTAAATAAAAAATGAAACGATTTTAAATTGTGAAACGTTAGTGTGATGTGAAATGGACTGAAAATAAACCTTTCGGAGAAGTTCGGTAGGTTGAAAATTAGAGCTCTCGGCACAAACCCCTACTCTTCAAACATATTGACTAGTGACGGGCGTTATTAAAAAAGTTTAATATTACAAAAAAAAAAAAATTTTAACGAGCCGTTCGTTGAAAATAATTAATAGCCGGAAAAAACAGCAACCTTTAAAATAACAAGTTTGATCAATGGAATTAATTTTTTCTAGCCGTCTATTAAATCGCATTCATAATGGAGCTATTTTCACGACGATTCGGTTCAGTTTTTTTCTTTTGTTTTGTTTTTAGAATTCTTTAGTTTTATCCTCACTGATAGGAATTCAAATATCTGTAGGATATTACACATCCACTCGTTTTCTCTGCTTTAAAATGTAGTAAATCGCGCTATTGGAACATTTAGATAAAAGATTTTCGATAAATAAAAATAACTGATATACCTGAATATAACCAAATGTATGGTGCGGTGTCTTTTTTTTTTTCCATTCCCCCACCCTTCTTGTATTCGAAATTTAAATTCTATGAAGCTTACTAAGTAATATTTATATCAAATTTGATGCCCTTAACACAATTTACATGACAAAGAAAACAAGAATTTTCTTCCGAAACAAAGCCATTTTTTAGCTCTATTTTTGCTGATTACTAACTGAAGAGAAAAAAAATCATTCATTCGTTATTACTGAGAAACAACTATTTACAGAATTTCAGATTATTTCCCCGCTAGTAACACTGACAGGGCTAATTGTCTATGTCTACAGAGACTAACATTTTACTTATTTTACCATCAAAAAATGCATTCAATGTAAATTTAGATCAGCAAAAGAAATGTTAAAAGAAAAACTCACTACATGAATTTTTTTGAAGTTCACCTTTCTAATATTCTGTGATTTGATTCGATCCGTCAGATTAACATCGCATCTCGAGCTTACACCATAGGTAGTCGAGCCAATCGTATTATTTTGGTTTGTAATCTACTGCTACAATATTGTAGAAAACCAGAGAAATTATTAAAAAGTTCTCTCTTTAAGAAAATCTAAGAGAAAGCTTTAGAGGAGCAAAATAATTTCTCTTTTCAGTGCTTACAATAGTAGAATTTTTGTAACATTAAAAAAGAAATAATTCTGTAAAGATTAAGATATACAAATAAAATGGTAAATGTGTTGATTCCCCTTTCCCTCTTAAAAGTAGCAATAAATGCTTAAACTTCGATTATAAAGAATCCAAAAAAATAAAATGCAATCAGATTTGGAATCTCGGAAATCTATTTTCTACATAATGAAATAATAATAATAAACAGAACATCGATATTTTGGAAAATATGGACCAAATTTAGGTGTTCGTACATCTAAAGTACTTTGTACATCTAAGCGTGGATTAAAAAAAAAATCCAAGAATATTACCATTTTTCAAATAGAAAAGCAATTTCTCCCAAAAATGTCTTAAGTAACTGGCAAGTTATATAATGTTTTTTCAAAAATCTAAATATTACTTCAGTACCCACCACACTTAACGAAAACAGCTCTGCAATCGAAGTTATTTACCTCCGTGTTTTATTGTTTTGAGCAAAGGTAGCTACACGAAACCGCGGAATTAACCGAGGGTAGTGAGAGGGGAGAGGGGATAATAAAACCCATCCAATTAAACAATTTCCCGCAGTCCTTCTCTGAAGGGGTGGGGCACCAAGAAGAATGCGAGAAACGGAAAAGCCCTGAGCAATACAGGGGAGGTGGAGGGAGGGGAGAGGGGAATAAGTCCTCAGGCAATACACCTTGCTGTAAAATAAAATTTCACCAACTGCTTTGCGCAAGCGGGGTTGTACCAAAATTTCGTTTTGTTAAAGAACCTTGAGAACAGACCAAAGAAAAAAAATATTTTTTTTAAATATTTAAAAAAGATTTGGTAGCAAATTAGGAAACTTTTTCATTTTAAATTGGGAGGGGGAGGGGGATAGTTTTAATCTATCTCTCCTGACTCTTTTGTATTTTCCCGCAAAAGGATGTCATTTATAAAATATAATCAAAATTTATCGCGAGGCTGAAATTAGTGACGGCTGCACTACTTTATGTACACTTCGTACGCGTGAAATTAAAAATGAGATGAAAATATTTGCATTCGTTTTACAACAGTTTACAGTCTTGAAGTCAGTTAAAACTTCAAAACAGCGACTTCATATCTCTGAAGGAAAATTTTAAATTGGAATATTTTATATCTTAAAGGAAAAATTTTAATTTTACTGGATAAAATGAATCGCTTCTCAGTGGATTTGTTTGCAGTCGATAAGTCACCGTTAAGACAGAGGGGAAAAAATCCAAGTGTTCCTCACAAATTTGAAACAATAGGTCCACACTTCTAAGAAAATAAATTCGTATTCCTAAAAACATACATAAAATGTGGTCCCATTAATCAGCATAATGAGAAGGAAACAAGATTACATTCTATTATCCAAACTTCTTTAATTTAATCATTTAATTATGCTTAATTTTAGTTTATTTGAAAATAATAATAATTTTCATTTTATTTCGATTACTGTTTCACTTCAGTAAGTCCATTTCTTTAACTAAAAATTGTTTCGGACTGATAAATTTTTTAAAAAAGCTATATAGAACTACAGCGAAATGGGTGGTTTTTCTACCCTAAAATAGCAAGTTATACAACGAAGAAGAAAATGAGGGTGGTTCCATCATGAAGACAAAACGTTACACGAGAGTACAGCAAGCCTTTGTGAGAAGCCCCATTTCGAAATAATTGAATATATTGTGTCATTACAGTCGTTACTATATGCGCAGGCTATTTCTCAGTATTCATCGCAAGCTGCACATATCGCACTTTCATAACATATTTGTTTTATGTCGCTGTAGATAAATTTGTATCGTTAAATTCACCAGTTTCACCCCTGCATCTTATAAATAACAGACTATTGTACCTAAAACCCTTAGCGTTCAATTCAGGACATCCCCCTGTGTTGCGCAGCGCAGTTAAGAACTGACCACCTTGACCCCCAACAAAAAAGGTCGACGAAGCAACAGTTAAGCGGAGAGCAAGGTGTACATACATATCCGTCTCTGCCGAGGAAACTATGGGGAGGCGTTCTGTACCGAAAGCAACCAAGTATCCTCAGGATACCCAGGGCTATATAATTTGAAGATGCTGCCTCGTTTCTTAGGGTCGTTCGGTCCGGTCCTGTGCCCCACCTTGTTTCATTTGAATCTTGCTCCAGGTTATCATCCATTTCGAAAGGTCATGAGAGCGCAAATGGGAGAACCTCAGGGCCCTTAACCTTCTGAACCACTGCTAGGTGGGGTTCTTTAATAACATTTTTTGCTTTCCTTCGCGCTTCTCCTGTAAGCCACTGTAGGTTTTTCGGAGGAATTCAGAAGGAATTGAAATCGAAGGTGATCGTTCCAAAAAAGAAAAGACGTGGTTTTCGTTGTTAGCACGAAGCATTTTATATATTAAGGCTTCACAAACTTTCCCCATTCTCAATCTCTTCTCCAAAGGGAAAGTTGTGATAAGATAACGAAGCACTAAATAACGATAAATAAATATAATTTCTGTAAATTTAAATGAAATAATTTACAATGGTAATTATCTTATCTTTTCTTAGAAGTACCGAAAAATGTGAAAGAAGAAGGGGCTTATAATATCTTTACACATTCAATATTGCGTAATGCAGTCCCTCTTATGGTATAGTTGCCCAATTAGAAGAAGCTTAAGGATTTATTGTAAAAAAAAATTTTCACTGCCTAAATATTTCGATATCTTTTTCATAACACAAAAGGGGAAATAATATCATTTACATGATAGTAGCCACAACTAGGCTAACAAATTACTAAAAATAAATCAACTATATAAAGAGGTGCGTACATGTTAGTAGCACAAAAGGTATTTTATCTAAAATTATAGAATTCATCGTATAAAGGGTACGCGATTAAAACTTGCATGGAAAAATACATCTCAAATACCAAAGGATGAGAATCGATTGGTTAAAAAATTTAATGAAGAAGCAAGTACAGGAGTCTAGATAAACAACATCGAAACACTCTATAAATATTGATTCAAAATTGAGGAAATGAAGGGATTTCATATTTCTCAATACTGTCGCATGACACCAAAAAATAAGTCTCATGATCAGATGTCACAGTCAGAGAAGGCCGTACTCCCATTTTATGACGTGAAAAAGCATTTATGTAAAATTGTTGCGTAAAGAACAAGTATGAAGCAAGAGTGTAATAGAGAATAACGTGAAATCATTAATCGTGCGAACTAAATTAACGCTTATAAATTAAAGAGATGGTATCCAACAATATTAACAAAAAAATCCTCGTATGTGGGCGCATACATTTTTCTTTTAAAGTATGTGACATCATTAACTATTCACAGATTTCAGCACAAAAGGGGGAAAGAAATAATAAAATTAGATAAGATTATATCTAAATAGTGAGTAGGACGGAAAAGATTGCTGCATTTGGAATCTTTAATAGAATCTTACAGAAACTGGTCCTTAATAATGATGTACAATCAGATCTCTGCAGTGATAGAGTTGGAATTGAAAGTGGTTAATATTCATTCTAATACATATTTTTCTATGTCATTAAAGAGAATTGTGAAATAAATGTAAAGACGGAATTTGAGATCACTAAACTGATTAGAAACTCGCTACTATGGAAATTGGCAAATTAGTTTTCTAGAAAATTGAGGCTACACTTAACGGAATGGACGATATTTTTTTCATGCAAGAAGTTTAAAGAGCTAAGATCTTTCCATTTATCAGGGTGTCTACCAACTTTCAGGAATTAAAATTCACGACGGCGCAAAAAGTTTCGTGGACAAATTTTTTTTAAACTGTTTTGGCTTCGAACCAAATTAAGCTCACGTCTATTAATGAAGTAAGATTAACTATTGAAATATCAATTAACTTGTGTGACATTCAGAAAATTTGAAATTTATGAGAAAGTTGACGAAAAGTTTTTCGTAATTGCTAAACAGAGAGAGCTACAAACACATACGCTATAAATACGCACTCTTTAAACGATCCTTTCTACAAAAATTATGTTTATGAAATTTTAAACTTAAATTAATTCATCTGTCCAGTAACTTAAATGAAGAACCCTAATAATCAAAAACCACATCCGATATTTAATTCAAAGAACGATTTAGGTAAGACAAGAGTATTCAACTTTACAAATTTGCAAAGACACTTGATTTTTCTTTTCAATTTAGCATTTTGCCCAGAAAACCTGAAATAAATATTCCATACTCTTGAATTCTGAAACAACTCTTTGTGGTAGGGGGGGGGGATTTTTTAAAATAAAAACTCATTACTTTTTCATGGTTTTTGTGACAAAAATTGAGATTCGTGACATCATGGATACAGAGAGCATGAATCTACATTGAAGCATTTCTAATATAACAAGAGGGAATTTGATGGAGAAGAGAAAACCGTATATTTTCCAACAACATTTCAATTTTCATTTTCAGTGTTCAGAAGATATCGCCATTTTAACCGTACTAACAGTTTTCAAATAAAATTATCTAACATTCTTTAAAATTTGCTGTGAAATTGAAAATTCTTATCAATACATTATTAAGATGTGCTTAGTTTTCGTACTTTTAATACGTATCCTAAGTATCACAAACCGTCCAAATTAAACCTAAAAGAAAAGTTAAATTATTCGATAAAATAAGATTTTAATATAAAAAGATAATGGATAAAAAGAGCTGATTTTTAATTTAATGTCTAGAGAAGTTTTTCCAAGTTGAAGAGATTATTAGACAAAACTAAACTTAAAATCGGACTATCTTACAAAAACAATGAAGAATCCAGCATAATAAATTAAATCAGCTTCGATTTAAAACTCTTTAGAAATTTAATTCACGTCAACAGCAACATAATTACAGGTCAGAATCGCATTTTATTTTACGTACATAACTTCCATCACGCAACTTAATGATTAATTTGCACGTTTTCTAATAATGACAACGTAGTTAACAAGCAGCCACATCTAGGTCATGTTTCATCACGTTTTTTCAGATAGGTGACAGATTTACCGATGAACTATCATCATTAAGAAACTATTGTAAAGTCAATTGCAAAAATAATACGCTCCTTAAAACAAAGATTTCGTTAGAAGTGATTGCGCAAAGCACTGTAAACAGGCTTTAAGGTTAGAATAATTGGAATAAGGCGCCAATTACAACAAGACCATTGTAGTTCGTTGTTCTTATAAATTAAAATGAATTCTGGGACGCTTAGATCATAGCCGTACACGTTAAAGTGAAGAATTTATTGTACCTGAGGAAATAGGAATCAAATGCTATAAAATACTTATGTAATACATATTGCAAAGACATTTTAAATATGAGCACTGTACTAAGGTTCGAAATAAACTGGCGGTTATAAGTAACAATACATTGGCGTTTATTAGTTTCAATCAACTTTGCAAATAAATTGCTTTTGACCTAATTAACCAACAGAAATTGAGTACAAATAATCGGATTTACCTTTTCTCGAACTTTTTAACGATTTGCAACGTCAATATGCAGATATCTTGTGTTAAGGCTTATTTGAGGTTTATTCAAAGGCTGTTTTATAAAAAAGAAGGAAAAAAAAAGGGAGAAATCTGTATTTAAATCCTTGTATTTTGAGACCCAATGTACGGATTTCCTTTCAAAGAGTTTTAACATTTGCACTTTCTTCTTTCAAACGTCACTACACTCATCTAGGTATTTTCAAAAACGAGAAAATTAAAGACAGACACCCATTCCCAGAAATTTCTCTCGTGTCCGTGGGCTAGGATCCCTATCCTTATTACCATGTACTGGAGGACGAATTCTTCGCAAATAATAAAAGAAGCATTTTCTGATAGCAACCCAATCTCCAAAGGTTCATGCAAAGCGCAAAGAATAATATATATATATATATATAAATCGATGCAACTGTTCTTTTTTGAGTAAATTCTGGAATCAATAGGAGAAATCCCATCTTTCCGAAAAGGAAATATTTCCAAGGAAACCAGAGTCATCAAAAGAACTTCATAACTCCATATTGCTTTTCCACGAGGTACTTCACCGTTCTTCAGGCAGAACATTTCTGGCAAATGTACTGATATTACATGTCCGTATTTTCAAGAACCATGCACTATTACTTGCAGATCGATCTAAAAAAGGCGGAGTTCCTTTCACATGCACTTGAACATGAAGTGCCTGATAATGACAGCAGAAAAATTTCCGATTCCTTCCCTTCCATACCCTACTCCTAAAATTCTATCTAGTCACATAAGCCTCAGGGTTTCTAGGGGGAGAGGGGAAAAACAAGGTTTCGGACGCCGGAAATCAATCCATTAGACCACTCAACAAAGGCCATTGTTAAAAAGACACGGCGAACTGAATGATGGGAGTTTGTCACCCTTGAAGTTCAGTGGAAAGAGGAATGACAAGCAGGTAGATTTTGCAGAATTATTCATCGCGATGTTAGATGGAATTCGCCGTAAAATGTTCCATTTTAGCTTTTGTGGTGGTGCAATATGAAAGAATGAGCGGATATTGAAAAAAGACTTGTTTTCCTCGCATATGAATGGTAGAAACGGAAAATTATTTAGTATTTTATTTGGGATACCATGTTTGCAGTATAACAGAAGATCGGGGATTCATCTTTTTTATTGTATATCGGATGCTAGGAAACTGTTTGGGGCTGAAGTAAGTTCATTGGATCACATGGAGATTATCTTTACTTACAATAAAGGTGTGTGTGTGTGTGCTCTACAGAACACACCTCTAGACCTAGAGATACGAAATTTGGCACAAACATAGGACTGTGCACCTATGTGTGTGCGTTTTCCCTTAATAACTTCCGAAATTATTATAGCACAAAAATCACCTTTACACCATCTGAAAGTGCAAAAAATAACCTTTTCAGTGACATCAATTAAGTTGCCGTACATTTTTTTTTCTTTTGCCTAATTTACAACAATACTTTTCATTGTTGCAACGCAATTCAAACTGTTTTTATTGTTTGAACAAATATTTGTGTATTTCGCTTTCATTGTTAAAAGCTGAGGTAATATCCTAAGGCATTTTGCTTTCATATTTGATTTCATCAAAATTTTTGTGGAATCTGTAAATTAAGCTCTCTGAGATATTATATATATTAAGAAATATATCCACTAAGCTGAATGATTATGATTGCAATGTTTTCATTCTTTTTATCAGCATGTTTTAATCCAACTATCATGTTGCTGGACATAGAAATGTACCATGCTATTTTAATGTTGAAATCAAATGCATATTTTGCACGAGGACTAGGAAAGTGAAGTTACCGCTAACAACGTACAATTAGATGTTACATGACACGGACAGTTACTTGACTTCATTAGGGGCATTTATGTAGACAATGAACAGAACAGGTGCAAGGTTACTAAAAGAGCACGGGTTAAATATCTATAACAATTTGAGATTTAAAATTTTTTAGTTAAGGGAACCATTAATTTCAAATTATGCATAAGAGATTCAATTGAAATTGTATCCCCCGTGAACAAGCTGGTCGCAGAAGGCGACTAGTTAATAATAATTCCGATTTAGACACTGTTGAGAAATATTGTTCCTTAGTAAGCTCTCCTAATATAGTCAAGCAGTCATGATGTCGATATGGCCTTCCAGCTACGCCCAGTAGTATTCAAATAACGCAGTTTCATTTTTAATGCTACAGTAAAACCTGTACTAAACGGAATCTAAAGGGACTAGAAAAATTTTCCGTTTTAGACAGATTTCCGTTTTACACAGGGCTCATTAGTATATGAGGATTTCCGTCTGGACAAAATATATTTTCCGCTTAAGGCAGGATTTCGTTCCTTAACCACGTAACTGAATAGTTTTCTTTGCTATCTAATAAGATGACCCTCCTGTTTTGGAAAGGGGCTGTCGTTTTCATTCATCTAAGAAGGCTTAGGATACTTAAGATGTTTATGGATCCTATATATTTTTTGTGCCAAATTATAAAGCTAATTAATGATTCAATTTTAGTTTATAAGACTAAAATTTCGATAATTCGATGCACGAGTATTCTCGAGCTGTTAAGTTAAGCGGTTAAAGTGTCCGTTTCAAAGAGGTTTTACTGTCGTTAATTCATCGCCAATTTCTTGTAATACTGATTAATTTTTTTTTAAACATTTAAATGTTTAGTTTTACCCACTTTTATAAATAGCAGCTTATAAATAAGGTTGACAACGCATTATAAAAACTATTAATGAAGTTGGCATTTCTATGCAACGTAAATTAGGCCAAGAAAATTAAATGCTTTACACGAACTGCTGCTACTAAAGGTTCATGATTGCGAATATGTTACTTCACTTGAATACATATGTTTTTTGCTCTTTTAATGGTCTTTTACTGCCTTTCTCAAGTGTAGGTTATTTGTAAGGAAAGTGAAAATCAACTTTCATTTTGGAAGGGTGAGTAAAAGCTGAGGGTCCGGTATATGAAGTCATTTTACGCCGCTAATGGAAATCTGATGGGTTTCTCAATAACAGCTCTACATGAGCATCAACGTTCACCCCCCCCCTTCCCCTTTTAACTTTCCCAGTGCTTTCAGAAGTCAATAACTGTTAATGCAGCCTTCTGAACATGAAATGGTGTTATTTCTAAGAAAGTATGTTTCAAAGGGTAGGGAAACCCCAAGAAAGAGCTTTAGAGTGGAAAAAATACAAAAAAGAAAGACAGAAAAAGGGAGAAAATAATAATAAAAAACGTGGAAGTAATTGCTGTAATAACGTTAATGCGATAAAATAACGCAACTCAGACCATATATCAATAAGCGCATTTTGTCCTGGAAACCACATTTCAGGAATAATTTTTTCACTGCTTGATGTTAAATAGGTTTTTCACAAGAAAAAAAATGTTTGTTTCTTCATTTGAATTCACTTTCTTACTAAAAATGAAATATCCTTTTTTATATATATTGTTAGCTTTATAAAAAAATTTCCCTAGAATATTTTTTATCTCAAAGACAATGAATTTACCATTTATCTTCCCTTTGTTCTTTGTTTAATTTGTCTTTTTCTTTAACCCTTTATTTCCCTACGGTACTTAAAAGTACTACTTTAATCACGTTTATATCTTCGTAATTTGACCATTTCTACTGACATTATTCACATGAACACGAGGAATGCGGTTCCGACAGCTAGCAGCAGATGGCAGATGAATTTTAATTTTTTAATTATTATTCAAATTATTTTATTTAATAAAAGCAGTTTTTTCCTCTTTTCTGGGGTTATTCTGCTTTAAAACGTATCTAATGATGTCAAAATAAAATTGAAAAGTTGCTGGTAAATTAATTTGGTAAATAAAGGGTTAACTTACTTGACATGTTCTAGATCAGAACTCTGTTTAATCGCGAGTTTTCTTGGGAAATACCAAGTGTAAAAATAAGGAACCAGACAAGAATATGAAAAATTGATTACTTATATACTTGTGGTTGTGCGTGAATGCAATCCAATAAGCAGGATTTTAAAAAAATAAAGCTCTTTATTTTACAAATATTCTAGGAGAAGAAACGTAGCACAAGTATTAAAACAGCACTTGTAAAAATTCACAACAGAGATTACCAATAAATCTCAACACAGTGCTCAAAGGTTTCTTATGAGCTCACCAGCTTTTACACTTTTTCAACGGGAAGCGACTTCATTACGTAGGAAGTGACGTAATCTCCAGAAAGTTCATGAAGCAAGTAGAAATAGGTTGACAGTTCGAGGTCTTTCTAGAAAATTCCTTTTGTCGCCCAAGTCGCCAAAATGATCGCCAAATTTGTCGCCAAGATTAGCATCTCAAGAAAACAACTTTATAGCTTCGTAACAATACAAAAGCGTTTCAAGAAATATATCTGTTCGTAAAGAAAAATTAAATAAGCGAAATGTTATAGATCAAGATCGCCTTCTCAAGTACGGTTTTTGTATTTTTATTTAGTAATAAATAGGTAGAAATGTGAAAACTGTAAACAAAAATCAATAACATTGGATAACTTTTCAGCGATACAAAAACTGTAGGGTCTGAAGAAAGCGATGCTCAAGTGGTGAGTTCGGTCAAATGGTGTGCAACACACACACACACACACACACACACAAGAATTTACTTTTAAAAATAAAATTTCACTTTTTCGCTACCTTTTACCTATGATCAACTCTCTTTCATATGGGCAAGCCAAATTATTCATTTACATTTGATCTGCTTATCTTTTTTCGTGTGTTTATAGCGGTTCCACATACTTTCTGATATTTGCGCACAAAATGATAATCGTCGTTTAACAAGCAACACCACCTAACTCAATTTCTTGAAATTTCGAAAGAAAGAATTTACTCACTTTTTCGCAACCAATATCGAATTTTTCTGAATTTTTTTTAACATCTAATGTCAACATGAGATCACATATTCCTACCTGACGACAAAAAAAAATTCAGGAACATTCGTTACTGGTTGCGAAAAATTGAGTATTTTCTTCCTCTTTGAAATTTCAAAAAATTCAGATAGGTGGTGTTGCTTGTTAAGCGACGTAATAAAACAATCACAGAGATACAGGAACGGATTGATCGATTTTTTATTAATTAATCTGGAGAAAATAGAGAACGACTTTCAAGAACGAATTAAGTTCGTGAACCAAGGTTTGAATGTATTCCATAACTTCAGAAATGATGGAACAGACGTTCCCTTTCTTATGGTTTGGACATGGGCAATTAATCACTTAGACACAACGCCCTTGGTTCTGGTGTGCAGTAAATTACGGTTAAAGTTAACTCGAAAAAACTAACTTTCCGACACCTGACATGTCCTTACCTTCATTTCCGCATCCGGTTTCGCTCGGCTGCATTATTTTACGCAACATAAGAGATCCCGCAATATTTATGTTCGCGGTTCGGCCTCAGTTCAAGGCTTCATCCCTCCATTGTTGTTTTAAATTTGCCAATTATTTAAGCCGACGATGGTGAAATATAGATACAGATAAACAGTTAGAAAGCTACACTAGCGAAAAAAAATTTATGGCTTGTTTTTTCGTCTAACAAAAAAGATATAGGATTTATTAAAGCGCCTTAAATTTCTTAATCTAATGCTCAGAGTAGACCGAAACTGAATATTTTATATTCAAATTTTTTTGTCTAACATTTCCTATCAATTTTTTTTTAATATCTCTATTTTTATACTATAATTCCCTAATTTCCTATCAATTTTTTTTAATATCCATATTTTTATACTATAATTCCCTAACATTCAATT
>BGPR01001180.1:140420-154240 GCA_013235015.1 Araneus ventricosus | reverse complement strand
TTTTTTAATATCCATATTTTTATACTATAATTCCCTAACATTCAATTTTTTATCATCATTCCCTAACAAATTTTTAATATCCCTATTTTTATACTATAATTCCCTAATTTCCTATCCATTCCTAATTTTTTTAAATATCCCTATTTTTATACTATAATTCCCTATCAAATTTTTTAATATCCCTATGTTTATACTATAATTCCCTAACGTTCAATGTTTTACCATTATTCCCTAACAGTCAGAAGAGATGGAATTTATTATTTTCAAATTTTTTTCATTTAATATTTTGGTTCAGTGAAAAAATCTAATTGAAGTTAATATTTAAAAAAAGGTTTGTTAAAATTCGAGAAAGAATTTATTTTTTGAAGAGTTTTTTTTTTTTTATCAAATTGGATTTTATACCAATTTTTGGTATAATTCTTTTTACTTTCCCGTATACGAAGTATAGAAAGTATTATAATTCATTCAGTTAGAAATTTTGATGGATCTCCACGTTTTAACTTCCCCGAGTCTTAAAAAAAAAAAAAAAAATACAGCAGAACCCCGAAAATCGGAACTAATTGGGGCTGACCTTTGTTCGGATTCCGGGGAATTCGGATTATCCGGAAAATTCGGTAAAATACTCTCGATATACCAAATGCAGCAGATTGTTGACTCTGGGTGCTCTGTGAAAGCGTATGAAAAGACGATCCGCACGGTACAGTGGCAAATAAGTTGAAGGTAAAAAGAAAATATCCGAGTTTGTTTCTACTAATTAAGGTGCTATATTCATTCTTAAAGACCAATTCGAATACTTCTTTTAAGTTAGGAATAACCATTAGCTTTGTTTCTGATTCGTAAGTGTTATTTTCCCTTCATTTTTCAGAAAATTAAAAAAAAAAGATGTTCGGATTATCCGGCATTTCGGATTTCCGGGGTTCTACCGTATTTTCGGAATTATGTCTGTCCGCCTGTGAACACAATAACTCGAAAACGAAACAAGCTAGAAGAATGAAATTTAGTACGCAGTCTTCACAACAAAATTGTAGATTTCTCTCAAATTTTGGGTGAAATTCTTCAACGGGAAGCCTGTCTGCTTCGTCTGCGTGCATGAGATTACGATAACAGAAAAATGCAACGAACTAGACCAGAAGTTCCGAACCTGTGGTACGCGTACCCCTGGGGGTACGCGAAGGACTAGTTGGGGGTATGCGAAATCGAAGTTGGTAATGGCGGGAACAAAAAAAAGAAAGAATCAAAAAGTTGCAAAATTTTGTTTCCACAAGTTAATACCTGCTATTTATTAACTATATCACTTGAAAAGTTGATTATTACAGAGTGTAATTTTTAGTCATCTTTATAAGTTAATGCGAAACTATTACAATACTGATTTCAATTGTTTTGGCCTTGAACTAACACTATTGTAAAAATGCAGTAAAATGTAAAATAAAAAATAAGTTCAGCAAATGTTAAAAATTCGAGCCATTTGACTCTTAGGTTTATCTAAGCCCTTAACATTATTGATAAAAACTCCTTTGTATAGACGATGGTTGGTGGTGGATATGGGAGGATATGATAGTAGGGCTACGCGAAAATATGAAGATTAATCAAGGGGTACGCGGGGGGGATAAAGGTTGGGAACCCCTGAACTAGACGGATGAAATTTGGCATACGGTTTTATCATCAAACTTGTAGATCTATATCGAATCCAAATCCGTCAAAGCGTTGACTGCTTGTCGTTCGGCGGAAGTGAAAGAGATGACTCAAAAATGAAACAAGGTAGATAAATCAGTGGCGAATCCAGGATTCGGGTCTGGGGGGAGGAGGGGCTGAGGTCATACAAATTTTGTATCGTAGTGACGAATGTCAAACCTCATGGCTTATATGAACCAAAACACTTTCACTTTACAGGCTCTCCTCTCCTGACAATAAGAATAATAAAGAACACTACAATACTTTCGATAATTTAATAAAAAATACAATGAAATAACTGGCCAAAAATGTTTTCGACCGCGCCAACGCTGCAAGTGCGTGGAATGACTAGAAAAGTAGGAAAATTTTCGAGCCTGTCAAGTCAGAAAGCAATATTGTCACGATTTTATTACTATTTTTTAAAATGAAAATTAAGATCAAACAGTTATAGTGATTTTAAATTAAATCAAGAATTTTGGTTTAGCTCGGGGGGGGGGCTGCAGCCCGATAGCCCCTCCCCTGGATTCGCCACTGAGATAAATGAAATTTGGTATGTGGCCTTGAGATCAAAAATGGAGATCTGTATCAAATATTGGATTCATTCGGACAAAGAGGACAGTGATGCATATTCGATTCTCCTTGCAATACAATGAGGCTAAAAATAAAACCCACCACGAGAAGGCCAAGGCAGAATACTCCCGATGGAGTTTCTTGATTTTTAATATCCTGCGAATACTAGGAATTACAGTTTGACCCCTTAAGGGTCGCTTTTTTTTTTTGCTATCTGATAAGATCATCCCTCCTGTTCTGGGAAGGGGCTATCGTTTCCATTCATCTAAGAAGGCATAGAAAAACTTAAGATGCTTATGGATACTACGTAATTTTTGTGTCAAATTATAAAGCTAATTAATAATTAAATTTTAGTTTATAAAACTAAAAATGCGACCATTCGATGCATGACAATATGACGGGCGCGCGACTTAAAAGGTTAAGAGCAAAAAAAAAAAAAAAAAAACCTTAGGACAAAGGAATTTTTGTCGGATAAAAATTGTACATAGTTTTAAATATATAAAGTTTAAATAATGCGAATAAAAGCAGCTCCTTTAATATTCTTTGTCCCTTTTTTCAATCAGAAATGAAATATCAAGAAGAATAATGGATATGCAACTACTCAACACAATAACCTGAATTGGATGCATGTTATAAAGATAATAAAATGCTCTAGAAGACTAACTCTCATTTTGAAAATAAAAATTGAATGGGTAATTTTAAAAGCAACATGCATTTCCAAATATTGTTTTAAATGAATCATTCTTTAAGAAAATAAAACGAGACAATGTTCTTTGTTCTTTTATTCGAAAAGAAAAATTGAAAATGACGTATAAAGAATGAGTCAAAGGGAAAGATCATTACTTAAACAAAAAAAACCCCTAAAAGACATCCATTTTTTAAAGACATTAATGCCTCCCCATTTTATGATAAGTTTTTCTTTTGAAAATGAGCAGAATTCTTTTTCTACGAAAATTCGCCTTTAAAAATTAGAGAATGAAAACAAAACACAATATTTATCTCGAACTATCTCCAAGAATCTTAAATAAAAAAGAGTGAAAGGGAAAAGAATTAAGGAAGAAAAGGAACGGTTTTTATCACAAAATGCAATTTCCGTATTTCGAAAATGAAATTACGTTTTGCAGTTGTGGAAGGAAGACAATTGATAATAATAAGGTACAATTTTGCCGAAAGGCGGAATTTTCTTGAAAACATCTTTAAGGAAAGAAAATAAATTGTGAAACTGAATTATTGATTGGGTTGCGAAATAAATTTAAATTGCTTTACCTTTCTTAAGCATCAATGTATTCGAAGAACCTAAGTACGGATAAATTGTCCATAACAGTTTGATTATAGAGAAGACCTGATCTTGATTCTTCATTCTACAATTTGATTCTAAAGAATTGTATTGATGTCAGAGTCCGTCAGCAATAAAATTCGCAAAAAAAAATTTTCAGACGATACAAAGCACTCAATAAGGAAATTATAGATATTAAATATTATGGCAACAATTATAATTTAATCGAACGATTTTCATTTTTAATTAAAAAATAAGTAAACGAAAACAAAAAAGTAGTTAAAACAATTACGGCAGAAATTGCAAAATTCATCTGAGAATACCATCCAGGGTCTTATTTTTTTAAAAAAATATTCCAAAGCTTTATGCTAATGGTCTTCAAAATGTAGAATTCCTTCAAGGCAGACGATTTGAAAAAATTATATATTATTTTTATTAATTAATAGAAAATAGTATTAAAAATTGAGGATATTAAATAGTTTTTTCTTCCAAAGTGAAATTAATGAATTGTGAATTTCAGGAGATGTGAGTGAATATAAGATTTTGTAAATTTTTTTTCTGGTACAAATTATGAATTCCATTACTTTATAGAGTACTAATTAATATCCCCGACGTTACTCGAACGAAAATATTTTCATGCCTCTTATTAATAAAAAATAAATTTTTTAATTACTTGTCACGAAACCTTCACAAAAACCTTTCTTATGGTTCATAGTATTTATGACAAAAATTTGAAGAAAATCTATTAAGTAGCTTAGATTTCTATAGCGTAAAAGCTATTTATGTAGATTGAAATGAGAATATCAGTTGTACCAAACGATTTTTAAATCTTCTCGACGCCCGAAAAATTAACTGTACCAAATTATTTTTAAAAATCGCCGAAAGTTATTTTTTCCGTAAGTTTAGATAATTTTTAACGACTAATACAAAATTTAATTAACCATTGCAGGTGGAAATTCGGAGGCAAATAAAAAAAATAATTTATTAGGAATGACAACACTCAAGCCAAATTCAGCTCTTTTATATATAGAAATTTCAGGGGCGGCTCGTGCATAGGGATTGAGGTTCTGCAGCACCCCCAACTTTTTCCATTGTGTAAATTTATTTTATTTCGCATTTAATATTTAAATCTATCAACAATCCAAAGGAATTTTACATTAAACGATTTCGATCATCAAATAAACCGCTAGGAAAAACTGAGGCAGGAAACTATTATAAGTTCCATATCTTAATTTTTCCACTACCCGAAGATGATGCGCAAAGGAGAAAGTAACTTAAAGGAGAATTAAGGATCGTTCCAGCACCGAATTCCGCCTGCGCGCATGTGTAGTTACAGAGCGCAGTTTCACTGGAACTGTCGAGTTCTGCAGCGCCAGTTGAGCTAGAAACAGTTTCATTTTACCACAGAGTAAAATTTTTTCTCGAGCTAAAACTTTGAAAATAAGCAAGAAAATGAAGGAAAGTTAATGATGAACAAAAATTTAATTGAAAAGGTTTTTTTATAGTAATTAAATTCGAATGAAACTTCTCGCAATCTAAAGGATTTTTTCGATAATTTTTAGTTATAAATGGTGAAGAAATACATACGAGAGATTTTCCGTGATACAAGTGTTTTCAAAATTTCAGGTTAACAAATTTCGAGTTTAAATTTTTTTTATTAGAAGTAATTTGTTAAAATACTTATCTGTCAGAAGAGAAAAAAATGTAATAAGTTTATTCATTAAATATAAAACTACTCAAACTTAATGAAAAAAGACAAAATGTAAGAGGTAGAAATATGCATCATGAGGAGTAAAGGATTAAAAGTTACAGCACCCCCAAGATTACACAACACAAGCCGCACACCGCATAGAAACTATTAATTAATTATTTAATTAATAAAAAAATTAAGTATTTAATTAATTGTCACGAAACCTTCAATAAAACCTTCTTATGCCTCATTAGTAACAAGTTTTAAAGAAAATCAATTGAGTAGTTTGGATTTCTATAGTGTGTAAACTATTTATAAATTCACTTTTATTTATATAGATTGACTACGTTCGCTGTGAACATTTCTTGTTAGATTTATTACCATTTTCATTAATTATAATGTAATCATTTATTCATTTTCCGAAATTTCATCGTTATTTATTCTTGTATCAAAGGCAGAAGCCTTCTGCAGCATCTAATTAGAATAAACATAGTAAATAAATAATAAAATGTTTGTTAATTCTAATTTTCAATGTGTTTCATACGACACCCTTAAAAGTTTATTTACAAAACTTAAATAAAAATAAAATAAATTTTCTAGTGGGAGAGAGAGGAGTAATATGCCTATGATACTGGGCTAAAAAAAAATTCTAAAATAGACAGAGTAAACTTATGTTGTCTGAACAAAGTGCGAAAGTTGGAACTTTCGAATAGCTAGAATGTTAAAATATGAAATTGTCGAACATAACCACAAAATCATTGAAATTCATTTTCCAATATTTTGAGGCCATCAATTCTTGACAAGTAAATGATAATTGCCGAATGACTTTTGAAATTAATTACAGATCCTTTCAATAACAACTCTCTAAACGACAAATATTATTAGGAGATATTTGAGGAGCAAGATTTAAAATCAATCGTTTTCTGAAATCCACATTCCCTGATAGCGGTAATGGCGATACTAATTGCTGTAAAAGTCATTACAAGGCTTTCGGTTAAATATTAGTTTTCTCGCTTTTACTAGAAATATTGATTTTCTAAAGAAGGTGTAATTGAATAAAGGTGTCATTTCTAATACCTCATTAAATTAATGCTAATATAATAATTAAAATCCAAACTTTTCCAAAAACGTAATGATTTCAACTTATAATATCAGCTACGACAAATATTCTTATTTCGTTATCGATTTTTAAAGATAGAGCATGAAAATTAAACTGAACCAATTCGCAACAAGTTTACATTTTACCAGTAGATTTCATGAAATACTGCATTGGACAGTGGTAACTCGTCAGCTACAGCTGAAAATTTGTAACATTTATACTTTTTTAAATAAAAATCACTCCGGAGAAAGCAACTACCTTAACAAACTTACATTTGAGTTGTATCACCATAGCAACACTTATATGATTAATAGCTTATTAAGATTTTTAAATATATATATGCAGACGTTTTGGGCATTCTAACTGAATTGCTATAGCAACAAAAGTAGAAATTGCCACTTGAGTGAATTATTGCATCTCGTCTTTCGTATCTCGTTTTGAAACAGTATTATATTTACAAAATATGAATTTACATGATTTTTTATACTATTTAAACGGAAAACAGTAAAAAAAGCTCAATTTTAAGCTTTAAATTAAGAATGAATTATTTGCATTTACAAAGCAGTTTAACCATTAGAACCAGTAGGAACTGTACGGCCCAAGAAATTTTCAACAATTACAAGACTTTTGCAATTTTTTTCAAAATCGTCCCAATCAATATATTTTTTTATATAAATTATTCTCTCTGGATGGATTTTTTTCCATTAAAGATAATTGAAAAAGAGACTAGTGAGGAAAACAAGTGCTAAAGCACTGATGAGATTTGCTATTCCATAACTTTTAAACATGAAGGACATTTTGTTGAACGTTAGTGGAGATGTATATGTTTTCCTCAAAATTATGCATGTATTCTAAGAAATAGATTTACAATTTCACGAGTATTTTGTTTAAAATGCATTTAACGTTATTTTTTTATTACAGTGTAGTCTCAGCTGTTCGATATAAACGGATAACAGGGAAAGAACCAGAAAGAACACTTTATGTAAAATGCCCCGTATACCATATAATAAAATCTTTCGTGGTATTCAAATGTTATATTTCAAGATAAAAACAAAAGTATAATAACCAACAAACTATTCATCTCGGCCCATGTTAGTGAAGAACGTAAAACACTATTAAAATGAATCTGTAAAGATAAAACAGTTGCGTTTGTGATAGTAAGGTGCTTCCTTGTAGGTCAATGAAAAGTTAGAAAAAAACGTAAAACACTATTAAAATGAATCTGAATCTATAAAGATAAAACAGTTACGTTTGTGAGAGTAAGGCGCTTCCTTGTAGATCAATGCTTTCTGGCTGCTAAATCATGCCATTTCATGTAAAGTAGCCCGTACGTGAGGCTATCCCTTGCAGTTCATTGTATTTCATTTCAAAGCTGCTTGAATTGCATTCAGATCATTTTTATGAGTAATTTTAACGTTACTGGCCTCTCTTGTCCAATGTCGTTTCAGTCATTTCTTACAGGCAGGGCTATTTCATCATCCATCACTCTTCACACTGTTCATCATCATTCATTCATTCATTCATGAAAACCATCGTGAGATCCAGGAATTTGCCGTAACAGCGGAAGTATGTGGTCACCGCGCTTTTTTTATTTTCGAGCTGTTATCAGAAATTTCTTCATACTCAGCCCCCAAAAATTCTCCTAACACTCACCTAACAATCGGTCCACCTTACGATAGTGAATATAAACTTACGATCTATACATTTAAAATAATTGGCAAAACGAAAGAAAGAGTCCTCCAGCCTAACCTATCGTGGTGATAAAAATAAAGCCCTAACCGCCGATTTTTAATTTATGTGAAAGACTATCCCTAGCCTAAGATACGTGAAAAGTCCTAGATACGTTATCAATGGTTGCCTGTCTCACACCACCCTCCATTCTCGAGAGAAATCTCAAAAACACTACTTCCCCGTACATTCTCGTTGCGGAAAAACCTTGACAGAATCCCCCAGCCCCAATTACTGTACCGATTTCGCCAATTTTTATTTTAGATGAAAAATCATGACCCCTACATTCGTCATCAATGGTCACCTGTACCCACCGCCCTCCATTTCCAAGAAATATCGCAAAACAAAACGATTGTTGAGCTGGAGAGATTCTGTCGGAGACCCCAGGCTTACTTACAACCCACCCCGACCTAGCCTACCCAAGAGGGTGTAAGGCCTTCCACAGGCCGGAGGGGAAACAGACCCCCAGCTTAACAACTAGACCGATTTCGACAATTTATTTCGCTCCTTTGCAAGTATATGGGCTATTAATATTATGGACGAACTCCCGGTCGCCGAAGGCAGCAAGTATTTAATTCATTTAGATCGATGTCAGTTGTAAGGGTATATCAGATAACAAGACTCCACGGTATCAGTGGCGTAAATAAAATGGGACGAAGGGGGCAATCTGCCCCGTACCAACACTTCAAAAGGGGCGGTAAAACCAGACATGCAGAGAAACAATTTTATAACTAAGAAGAGAAGCTGCACTATGCTTCATTGTGTACACAAAAAAAGTAGTAACTCATGGCAATTAATTCGTATTTTTCGCCTGTTGACGATAAATTGCCGATAAGTGAGAGTAAAACTGGTGTTGGAGGCGCGATTTCGCTACCTATATGAAGAGATAGAGGGCGTCAAACGACAAATTACGTTTCTCTTAAAATGTTTTTTCCCTGGAATTTATTTATTTTTATTTTGAGGTTCATGTGCCATATGTAACTTGTAAAGAAAGGGTGGCATGTTGCAAGTTCGCCCCGGGCGGCAAAAGTAGCAGCTGCGCACTCTTAAAATTTACTAAACCGTAATTTTTAAAAAGTTGAATTCAGAGGACAGCACAAACAAAATAATACAAACTAAAGAATTTCAGCACCGCATCGAAGAAATTTGAGGCAGTATCTGTACAAAAACAAGCCAAGTCCAAAAACTTTACACAGAATCGCGTCATAAAATCAAATCGATGGAGTGCAGTTTTTACGATACGAAGCTGGAGCGTATCGCACCCACATCGAACAGGAGGGGGTTTCCATACTTCTCTTTTTCCTTTTCGGTCGTTTATAACTCGTGGCTTTTAACTCAAGGCTGCATTTGCCTTAAAAGCGCGCTGTCTGAAAAAAGTCCCGAATTTTATGAGCGCCGAAGAACAAAAGTGCAAACGGAATTTTATAAGGCTATTGCTTCCAAGGGGAGAGTGTTTTTCTTTCTTTTTGGAGAAAGAAATTCGTTCGATCTTAAGTGAGCCATCGCATAATTCATCGGAAAGAGCGGGGGGAGAATGTGAAATTGTCCGGCAGCGATACTTTGTCACGTGTTCTATTATCCCAAATACGTTTTATCTCGATAAATTTGAGTGTCCTTGACGTTTGCTTTCCAGGAAGAACGAGCCCTGAAAGATTTTATATGCGCCGTTTTACGTAGTATTTAAGGAAGATGTTTCAATATGTTCATATATACGCGTGCGTGCGTGTATAACATTCTTTTCTAGGCACATGCTAGCTTGCTTTGATAGAAAAATGTAGCTTTATAAGTAAGAATAGAACAGATTCACGTGTTGTTAGAGAATTTTATATAAGACATCAACGTAAATGTCTTTTTAGGCTTAGAAATAATACTAATAATATAATCATGAGAGGTCAAACTTCGGATGAAAGTCCTCACAGAAAAAAAATCACTAGTTCGAATCCCTACCTGAAGGTGACCCTTGGCGAAGTCTGCAGGCTGGATTAATTTTATCCTTACTTTGTCAAGATTTTTTAAAGAAATACTTCGATTTTCACTTCTTTCAAAACATTCTTAGACTTAGAAAGATTCCTTGGCATCTCCTTTTGCATTACTTAATGAAAAATTAAGAACAGACCATTTCAGAAGCTTGACGTACTTGCCTATGTTTTTCAATAAAATCACAATCGAAAAAAGAGTCATGTATGTAGGAATTTCTTGAATTAATGACCGTTTATACGAGTTAAATAAAAAATAAACCGAAATTTTAAGACTTGCAGGTCTCCTGGATTTTACAGATGAGCGCCTTACCGTCCATTATTCGCCAGATTATTTCTTTTTGTTAAATTGTGTTTTATTGCCATTAAAAGACAATGGAATAAAATTTAACATATATAACCTGACGAACCCGTAACCTATTTTTTAACTCATTAAGTCATTCTAACGTCTATTCTTTTTCATAAGAATACCATCTTAAGAAAAAGAATGGACGTTTCTGATTTTTTGCCCCTTTCAACTAATCATCAATATCAATTTCTGAACTTGCTGGAGGGTCATTTCCTTTCTGCTCCTTTAGTTTAATTTTTTTTAATTAGAAGTTCGAACGCTGGTTAACTGAAGATAATTATACTTTTGCGTCCTTTTTTGTAGTACGCCTTTGTAGCTTTGACTCAGTTGGAAAGAAAAATTTATAAATACATTATTTTAATAAATAAAAGGAAATGTGATATTTTATTGAACAAATAAATGAATGAAATGCGGCATTTTGATTAAATAAATGATATCGAAAATTGCCAGCCAGAACTAAAATTGTAGCAGTTAGACTCGAGCCAGACCGAAATTTAAACCAGGTTTAGATTTGGACAGTCTTGCCCGGACAGGTCTCTAGAGTAGCTATCATTTAAAACAAAAGATTTTTTTTTAAAATCTCATCATTTATCTTTTCTTTCAAAAATGAGCATGAAAATGCACTTAGTTATAATAGAAATTCGTCTGATAAAAAATACACACAGATTATCGATGTTTGAGGAGAAGATACTTTCAAATACGTAGAATATGAGAAAAAAGAATAAACGATAGCGATATTATAATACAATGATGGCGGCCAATAATATTATACGGAAAATGCTTTTATCTTCCCCTTCTTCCGTTCAAATTTATATCTTATTGGACATCCATAAAAATACACAGAAATCCAGGTTCGACGCCCTGCTTTTCATAAAACCGATCTTCGGAAGAAGTAGTACCTCAAGGTGGCGCTAAGCTTCCAACAGACAAATAATTTCTCATAAACCTTCCATTGCGCGGGCGAATCACTTTCCCAGGTCTGCCATTAAAAAGAAAGCAGCCGTAAAAGTCCGTCTTGCTGTGTTCTTGCCAAATTTTGTATCCAGGGTCGTTCTGGATTTGATTTAATGTTATCCGTTTCAGACATTCAGGTAGAACCGCTCGTCATAAATTTGAAGAATGATTCGAAACGACAGCAGTGAAAACATGAGATAAAAGCCTGTCGAGTTTATTTTATTTTATTTTGTTTCATTTTTGTGCACGAATGTGAGTAGAAATTATTCATATTTTTCTCCATCGCTAATGTTTTCTTCGTTTTATGGTTTTATCCGTGACAGTCAATAAATAGTCAGATAAATGTGTATTGGATAAGTCATTTATATCTCTAGTGGAATAAGTTTATAAATGGGTTCTAGCAGTTAGATTTATTTATTGCACTTTCATTCTCAATAACTGATGATAACTAACCCAATTACTTCAAAGAATAGCTTAAAAAATCTGTATAGGATGCATCATTACGTTGTTGGTATTGGCAAATGCTCTCATTTCGTTTGACTATTAATCTAGTCCAAAGATAAGTATGGTTCAATAATATAATTCATTCAAAGATGATGTTCGTTAACCTCCACAGATTTACTAAATATTTTTATGCAAATCTGAATAATTCGTTCCGTAGACCAAAAATAAATGAATTATATGAGTGTAATAACAATTGATCATATATCTTGCTTGGATTCTATGGTGAGTACGTTTCCTGACAATCCCCTCTTTTTAGGCTCATAATCTTAGTTTTTTTATTAAAAATTGAGAAACGAACTTATCAAAAATCCAGAGAACAAAAACTTTACAGCTTTAAAAAAAGTAACGCATGCAATTGTCAGAATCTGGTTCCAGAAACCGTTCTCACATCAGGGTGTAGTGGAGCCGGTGCGCCATTCTGGCACTGCTTTTTTTTAAAGAGAAAAAAAAAAACACGAAATTGTGGAAACGTCCTTAAAGCAGCGCGATTTTTGTCATCCATGTTAGAGCGTTCCGGTACTGCTTTTTGTAAGAGAAATAAATAACACAAAATTGTGAAAACGTCCTTAAAACAGCGCGATTTTTGTCATACAGGTTAGAGCATTCCGATACTGCTTTTTTTTAAAGAGAAATAAATAACACAAAATTGTGAAAACGTCCTTAAAACAGCGCGATTTTTGTCATACAGGTTAGAGCGTCCCGGCACTGCTTATTTTGAGAATACACCACTGTCTCAGATTTATAACAGTACACTATTGCCAAGGGTTACCCTAATGGTAAAACTGGTCCTGTGTCCAAGGCGCCGGGGCAAGTAGGCAAGTGTACCTTTCCCTTACCCTCCGTCGATACGTTACTACCAACTTCATGTTGTTTTTCCACAAAGATATCTTAAAACTTCAGTTCGCCTTAAGAAAATGGCAAATGAGGCTGATAGTCCCTTCCCTTCATCTACACCATTTTTAAAAGTCTGGCCTGTGGAGGAGTAAGTCGAGACAAAAAAAAATTGTGCTAGCAAGTGATTCGAATTCAGAATGGGAAAAACATGAGAAAAATAATAAAATAGTTTCAATCTCAGCATGAATATGCAATTTTAATACATTTCGGAGTCACCGAAAGAAAGAAAGAAATTTATATGCTTATTTCTCATGCCAAATAAACAGTTTAAATTATCTGCAACTCTTCAAAATTTTTCACCATCTAAAAAAAAAGGCAATCATTAACAAAAAAAGTAGCAGGATCTAGTTACCCATCAACCACCTCATATACAACCACAGAGAATTAATTCATTTTCACAGAGAGATAGAGGCAAGATAAATTCCGTAAAAGGATACGCCTTAAACGGTTTTCGGAACAGAGACCATTTACCAAAACAAAATGGCTATCCCACAATCAAAAGGAAGCCATTTTTAATCCTGGAAATATCACCGGATCCCATTTCATATTACGCAGATACGCCAGCGATAAGAGAGGCTATTTAAACATAAATTCCACAACAATGCCATAAAGATATTTCTCCCGCAAGACAGCTCTGACTAAATAAAAGCACCTTTTTCATATTCAAGGAGAACCATACCGAGCTCCGGGATGACTCTAGTGATGTAAGTACCGGTGTAAGTCGCATCTTGACATATACATGCAAATGTCTGTATTATGCGATTCGAAACAAGTTTTTTTAGGATTTGGCGGTCCTTATTAAAAGATTGAGGTCCTAATCTCGATTTTACTGAAGATATTCAGGGTCGTCTTAACAAATTTGAACACTTCATCAGAACCGTAACTAGGAATTTGAGCGCCTACGGCCCAAATAAAATACCTACCGAATAAAATAAGTGAGTAGCAAAAAAAAGAAAGGAAAAGTCACCTGTTCTCTAATTAACACCTTACAATTTGGCAAATCGCTACATATTTAAAATTATACTCTACATATTTAATATTTATTATTATTAATATTTATTTCATATTTATAACCTTCACATATTTAAAATTATACTTTATATACTTAA
>BGPR01001180.1:103926-140410 GCA_013235015.1 Araneus ventricosus | reverse complement strand
TATAATTAAGTAAATTTTTTCGTTCTAAATTAAAATAAAATCTTCATAAATAATTCGCAATAGAAAAAAAAAGAAAAGAAACTAGATAGTTGCATGATCAGTGTTGTTTTTACCTGTTTTGTTCCATCTGATATTGTTTTTCTCTTTTCGTGAAAGTTTTTTCAGTGATTCTACCAAACGGTTCATGTTATAAAAATTTAAAGAAGATAATCTGTTATTTGTGTAACGTTTTCTGCTTATTCTTGCAACAAATTTCATATTGTCGTAATAAATATCAATCTCATTATTTTATCAAGGTACTTCTTCCATCTTCACGCAGTTTTGCCTCTGTTAAAGGCTATGATAGTAAAAATTGTTTTCTTGGGAAATTAATCAAGACTCAAATTATGATGTTCGTTGTCCCTCCAAGCAATGCCTTTGAATCAATGGTGCCCATTGGATAAGACGGCTCTGAAGATATCTCGTGTCTGTGTGATTGTTACATGGTAAGAAGATTTTATATTTGGCAAAGACCTTCAAAGCAATAGGTTTTTAAAAAGTTCCCATATCCATATCAAAGATAAAAAATATACATATATTTTTCTTATTTTATCACGCAGGAGGGGTTTGAGAAAAATTAAAGCATCTTTTTCAAATCCAAAATATATCAAATTTGGCCCGAGGGCTGTTGGTGTAGTTTACATGAGTCTCTGTCAAATCAGAATGGCAATATAATGCTAAACCTTTTTTTTTTTTAAATAAGGCCAAAATAGGCCAAACTCAGCTGGATCACTCAGGACTTTTTAAAACTTGGATCGCATTCTAAAATGGTGTTATGCAGAATAGTAGTGGAGCCACGAACACTTTAACCTTTTCCAATAATATAAAGCAGCAATATTATCAATAATTGCGAAGAAACTAAGCTAGTCTTCAAACATTTCATTAAAATCAACAAATGATTTTTTTAAAAAAATTGAATTCTTTTTATTTATAAACTGCTTCGCTTCCTCACTGAAAATCGCTTCCTTTCCTCACTAATTTTTTAATTTGGGGGTCGCGAAAAATGCCTCTGCCCCAAAAGGAGTTTAGAGTGAAAAAGAATTTAAGAATTCCTGGTTTAAAAGGAAACACCGACTTTAAGCTAAACATTAAATAAAAAGGAATCCTAATAATAAATTGATGAAATAATATACGAAATAAAATTTAATGCGCTAATGCAAACTACTTTGTACCAAGAAATTCATGTTTGAATGCTCAGACTGGTAATCAAATATAGTTTAGAAAGTTATTTTTCACGATTTCGTTACAACCGACCAATAGATGTTTCAAATTGATTCTCTCTTTGCTTGTCATTAATGCCTTCATTTGGTTATTTTGTTTCCTGATAATCTGTACCTACATCGTCGAGACGATTTTCTACAGCTAAACTGGAGTCGTCACCAATTTGAAATTATGATCATCGAAATGGAGTTTAAATGAAGACATTTTGAATGTTTTTAGGCGATGATTAAAATATTGATGAAATTGCATTTTAGGCCCATTCCATGCATCCCCAGTAAGAGAAAAAAAAAGACACTACATAATTCCACTCAAACACTTTCAGGATCTGTAATTAGTTTGAAAAAAAAATGCTTCTTTTTGATTATTAGACTACCACAATAATTTATATGGTTAGCATTATCATAAAAAAATACAGAACAATAAAATAATTCTAAAAGTTATGGATGGAAATAAATCCAAAAATTTCTGGGGTCAAGTTTATCGAAATAGGTTACTAAATTTGCCGATTTTCGCCTTAGGTTTTTGCCAAGTGAATGTATGCACCTTTTTCATATTCAAGGAGACAACAGTAACTCGCGGACTAGTGGTGCAGTTCACATGTTGACATATATATGTAAATGTGTGTGATATGAGATTCGGATCAGGTTTCGCGAGAATTATAACTTCGCCGGTTGGTCCGTTATCTTTTATTTTATCGATAAGACATGTAGATTCCCACAGTTTTCATATTTCACAGATAATGATCAGACGAAAGACGACTTACTTTAGGTCATATTCTTTGTTTTGCATACTTTGTTTCTGATGTAGTTCTCTTATTTTTATTGATAAGAATGTGGCATGATAAAGTTTTTTTTTTGTCTTCTTCCCCCCCCCCTCCTTCTTTCTGTTGTATAGTCCAAATGAAAAGATCAGTTACTTCGAAAAAAAAGATAACATTTTAATATTCGGGAAGGAACAACGAATAAAATTCAAGAATTTATGAAATGCATTAGATATTTATAGAACTCTCTCCTTGAGACATGCGTCCAAGGGTCGAGCCAGATTTTTTAGGGGCCCATTTTTGTGAAAAAAATTTTTTTTTATCATTTAAAACCTTCAATTTTAGCAGTCATATTTCTATATTTTACATTTAATATTAAAAGTGTTTCATTGAATTTCAGTGAAGAATTTTAAAAAGGGATCATTTTTATAAAATGAAATTTTGTAAAAGGGCCCGTTTTTACGAATTTGAATTTTGTGAAAGGGCCGTTTTCATGAAGTGGAATTTTGTGAAGGGGCCGACCCAAGGCGTCACTAAATTTTATTTTCAAAATTATACAGCGAGTGCATGGTTTCAGATTGCACGCAGTCGCGAAGTTAGAAATTTTGGGTGCTAACAAGTAACTAAAATATGACTTTGTTTTCTTGTATAACGATGTTTTTATACTTTTTCTACTAAGGTCCACTTTCTAAAACACACACAAATAAATAAACAAGAAAAAGTTCATTTAAGTAAAAATTCCTGATTATCATCTCCAACCATGCATGGTTGTCCGGATGGAGTGGTGAAGAAGTTTGGAGAAGGGGTGCCAGATCAGGTGTCGTACTCGTCATCTGACCATGCCTTCTAAACGGGACGTTAATATAACTAAACTAACCTAAACTAACCATGATTAGACCCATCAGGTCACAGCTTCAGCAGCGAATTTAGATTAATCATACTATAAAATAATTCAATTGAAAATTTTCATAGAATTCACCTATCATTTATGCAAGGAATGCATAAATTATATCTTAAATAGTTTTATTCTTAAAGAAAACAGAAGTATTACAAACTAAAATTAAATCATTGGTTAATTATTATTTTTGCTGTCTTAGGATTTCGAAAATAATGATGAGCCTATTTTAAAAAAAGAAAGAAAAAAAAGGTGTGAATTTTTAAACTCTCTTTCTTCGAATATACATGGACTGAACATCATATTTTGCGTAATGAATTGGAGGAATATGTCATTTCTTCAATTGTAAATTAAATTTTTCGAATAGATATCTCATTAAATCGAAGATGGGATGTAAAATTTAGCATCCGAGAGCATCTTCTGGAATGTAATTAATTTATACAACGCTTTCATTTCAATCTTCATTAAATGGACCGATAGCAACTTCTTGAAAGTTAGCCCACGGAAAACGCTTCGCCTTTTACTTTTAATTAATTGAAAAGGTATTTCTCAAGAACAAGTATTTCATCTTAGCGGTGAGCATTAATAAATAAAAGAGAGACTTCCGTAAAATACGTGCAGCCGGGCTCTCACAATCAGCCATAAATTCTGAAAGCAATATGAATTGAACGGGAGGTCGTTATCGGGTATTTTCTTTGGGCGAAGGCCATTAACGATAGGGTGCAGGGGACCTCTTAATTTTATTCAAATGCGCACAAACAAAAATAAAAGCAAGTTATTTTTTCCTCTCTTACAGCAGGGTTGCCGTACTGGACTTAGTAACGCCAAATTTAAGAAATTTGGCGGGGATCTCTTTTTTTTTTATTAAGTTATACTTTAATTTTTATTTGACCTTGTATTAATTTTTTGACTTAGTTTTCATCCATAATTTTTAGAATTACTTTTAATTAATTTTTTTATAATTACGTTACCCAAAAGTATTTTTATCCAATTCATAACACCCAGTCATCTGTTAAAACAAATAACGGAAAAGTTAGTCATACAATAAAATCCTCTGCTGTATCTCTTAACTGTTACCGATGGAATGGGCATAGATTGTGCTATTGTTTCACCTTTCTGCTGATTATCTTAAGTAGTGCTCCTAAAATTTTTCACTCATGTCCGCTTTTTGGTCTTAGAAAAATATCCATTACCTAATTTAACCGCTTAACTTAACAGCCCGAGAATTCTCGTGCATCGAATTATCGAAATTTTAGTCTTATAAACTAAAATTGAATCATTAATTAGCTTTATAATTTGACACAAAAAATATGTAGGATCCATAAACATCTTAAGTATCCTATGCCTTCTTAGATGAATGCAAACGACAGCCCCTTTCCAAAACAGGAGGGGTCATCTTATTAGATAGCAAAGAAAACTATTCAGTTAAGTGGTTAAAGCTGAAAACTTTTTTCGCGACTCAAGACATGCGTTTACTTAGAAAAAGAACACACACACAGTGAAGCGTTTATTAATGATAAATGAAAAAAATCATTAATAGTTTAGTTTAATTATATTAACGTCCCGTTTTGAAGCAACACGAGAGCTATTTTGGGACGGATCTCGTGATTTTGAACCACGATCAGATCACGAGGACGACACCTGAGTTGGCACCCCCCGACGAACTGCCGCGCCCCCACGGCGGGGGGGCGCTTCCCCCCCCCCCCCCCCACGTATGATTCAACGTGCAACAAGCACTAGGCCACCGCGGCCACAAAAAATCATTAAATATTGATATTTGAAAAAATTTAATAAAATACCTTAATCAAAACAGATTTCTCGATTATTTTTGATTAGCTCATATAACCGGCACTGCTCGGTATAAAAATACTTTCATGTTTCTGTTACAGAGCTCTTTTGTTCGAAATACGGAACAGAGACGATTTGTTTTAGCAAAACATGTTCGTAAGCATAAATTTTCAAGATCGAGACGTTCGTGAATCGATGTATGACTGAATATTGCTCAATCGAAGACTATTAACGGAAGGAAGTATGCAAAAGTCGCCTTAGTTTTATTCAAATGAGCAGGAGAAAAAGAAAAATAATTAAAAAATCTCCACAGAGAGGAACAGGTTGTTTTCTCTTGCAAGTACACCAAGTTCGTTACGGAAATGGATGCCATATAACTACAGCGGGAGCTACTTTATACCCTTGTTCTTCGAAACCAGCGGTACCCTCAGACAAGCAAGATCCAAACGCCTGGGGCCTTTTCATAATATTGCCTCGCTCGCGTTTATTTCCATTAAATGGATTCGGCGCTGAATTTATAATGCACAGGAGAAAAATAGCAAATTGTGAGACTCATTATAACAAGCCGCCTCGGGCGACCAGTGAAAGGACAACGGCTCCATTCAGAGCGATTATGGTTCTCCACATTTCAACAACGACTGACTCCCTTCGCACCAAAATCCGAAACAGGGCTGCCAGATTAGGCTGGTGAAATAATGCCAAATTATTTAAAAATAAAGGCCAAATTTCGATGGTTTAAAGCAGGGCTTTTTAAACTCAAATATACATCTCGAAACGATCCAAAGTATACAATTAAATACAGTGGCGGCTGGTACATTGCAGCCGTGAGGGTGCTGTAAATTATTTTATTTATTTATTTAAAGAAAAGCACACTACAGAGAAAACTCCATTTACAGAGTGCTGACAAACACACAAAGAACAAAAGTCACAATGAGTAAATAAAAAATAAAAAAGAATGCCTTAGAAAGCAAAAAGTAGAACACAGAGAATACATAAAATCATAAAACTTATGCAAACGTATATATAATTAAAAACGAAAACACATAATCACAGAACTTTAAGACACACTATGACACCAAAAGCCGTATTTTTAAAAAAATTTAAAGTTCATTTCCAAAAGGCACACACTTGAGATTAAAAAAAAAAATGCAACAGTTAAGATAAAAAATAAATCAAACACGGCGCCAAAAAACTGGTTAAATACATAAGAACACGGAAAATCAAATAGCATAAAAATCTAAAATGTTGTACAAAGGCAAAATAAAACGTATCATGTATTTAAAAGATGCAAACATTTCGACTTAAAAGCACCAAGAGACATATTAAAAATGTCAAGTTTATCAGAGAACGCGTTAAAAATTTTATAAAATCTATATAACGAGAACCTGTTAATATAATTAAATTTTGAATCTAAATTTGGAAAGGAACTCTGGTTTCTTAAAAATCTGACGGGCACAGCGAAATATATTGAGCTCATTATATCATTACAATCAATTGAACCATTAATAACTTGGTAAAAGAAAAGAACGCAAGAAACATCTCGTCTGGAATATTATACTACAATGTGCAGTGATGCATTTTGGCGTAACTTAAATGTTAACTTTTTTAAATTAATTTTATGTAATAGATTCGAGCTTATTGATTATTAATTAATAAAAAATAATAATTAGATTTTTGAGTTGTTGTAGTTAAGTTTTAACAAAGAAAATGTAACTAAGCAATTAGTACTTTTAAATTAATTTTAATCAAGCATTAGAATTCTGGTACTGTATTATCGACATTGATAATTTTTGATTACTGATTTTGAACAACAGGAAAACAGAAAGTGAAGTCAAAATCTTCGTGGCCGCTATATTATAATACGCGACCGTATTTGAGATAGGAACATATAATTTGAGATGCTCTCGAAGCATCGAGCTTATTGATTATTAATTAATAAAAAATAATAATTAGAATTTTTGCATGATGTAGTTAAGTTTAAACAAAGAAATTCTAACTAAGCAATTAGAACTTTTTAATTAATTTTAATCAAAAATAGAATTCCAAAATAATTTTTTTAATAATATTTCCTACAGTCATTGCTCTCGTTTATAAGCATTTATGCAACCGAGGCTAAACAATAAAAAAAATTCATGAAAAAGATTAAAACACGTACACATTTAGGAATGTTATTTTCGTATTTATTTACGAGATAAATTTTTACAGTACAAAATTTTTAAGATATTTTATTTATCATTAATTAACCTTCATTTTATATTTATTATCCGGCTGGCAAAAATCTTTGGTACTGTATTATCGACATTGATAATTTTTGAGTATTGATATTGGACAACAGAAAAACAGCAAGTATAGTCAAAATCTTCGTGGTCGCTGAGTTATATTACGCGATCCTGTTTGAGGTAGGGACATAATTCGAGATGCTCTCGAAGCATCGAGCTTTCATTAAAATTTGCTTAAAAATAGAATAGTTTAAAAGAATAACTATTAATCAGATTGGAATAGTTCAAGCTTTCCGTGAAGAAATTCATGTCTCACCCATGTTCAATATGGAAATCAAAAATAGCACTGAAACTTATTTTGATTTAATCAAGGCTTCTTAAGCATTTTACTCGCGTGATTCCTCTTTCGGAGGAAGTAGTTCCGCGTCTCAATTGTTGCCGAAAAAGGTTTTCGCGAAATTAAAAATAAATAAGAAAATGTAATATTTATAATAAATTAAAATAAACTAAATTTTAAAAACTTATTTAGGACATTTTAATGAAATACTTTAAGTCAAGATGATTTCTTAGCTTTTTTTTCTCTTTCCTTTATACAAATACTGAATAATCTAAAAAAAAAAAAAAGGGAGGCGCAAGAGTTTTCATGATCCCATTTGGGGTTTGGGGGTCTTTTTTAAGATTCTTTAATATTTGTATGAAAAAATATTTCAAAAAAGCTTCGCGATTTAAAAAACCTCATTTCATTTCGCTTCGTTGCGCGATTATTTTAAATTGAATTAAAAGTTTTATACATTCCATTTTCAGTTGAAAATTCAGTAGTCAACATTTTACTTTCCTAAATGGAATCGTGGGAAATGGAAATCATAATGCCGTATACATAAAAAAAACTGAAATTATTTTTTTAAAAATATGGAAGAAAATTTAAAAAATAAATCCAAAAATGAAAACAAAAAAGAAAAATTTCTAACTTTTTGATGAAAAAGATGAAATTCCTAAATTTGGCTTTAAAAATGCCAACACGGCAACCCTGATCTGAAGTGTGGAATCCACAAGCGAACAGATTTTAATAGCAAGTTGTTTGCTCAGAATTTAATTACAATTCTTAATAATTACGCTAGAATTGGATTCATGGTTTTGAAGTAATTACAATGGAGCATTCTTAGTTTACTTTCGTATCTGCGAACAGTGGCGGCCATTATGATGGTGGATAGAATTCATCCAGTTTATGAGCTAACAACCTTTGAGTTGAATAAACTCATATAAAAGGGATTATCAATTACATTTCATTAGCATTATTTCAGGAATCCAGATAATATTTCGATAAAAGCGTAGGATGGGTTCTTGTTCGGTTTGGAACTGACGTGCCAGAAATCATTAAGGAAATGGAAAGTGAATATGTTCGCCTTCCAGTTTGATGGGAATTTTATTCATAATAACAGTAATATTAAGAAAGTTAGTGAGGATCATATTTCTGCATAGACGATTTGTCAGTTAATTTTAAGTAAAGTAAATAAAACTACTTATTAAACAAACGAAAAGAAAAAAAAAACTTAAAAGCATTTTTTAAGTTAAACTTTGAAAACAAAACAGGGGCTTTGTTTCCTACTCATTAATCACTTGATTGAAGTTTATTAACTAAGTCAGGGGTCCCCAACCATTATTCCCTCGCGTACCCCTTGATTAATTTTTATATTTTCGCGGGGGGGGGCCGCCCCCTGTTGTCACATCCAGCCTCCACCAAATATCGGTCTATGCAAAGAAGTTTTATCGATAATATTAAGGGCTCATGTTAGCTTGAGAGTCAAATGACTCGAATTAATAACATTTCCTGGACTTATTTTTGATTTTATATTGCATTTACATTTATTGCATTTTTACAATAATATTAGTTCAACGTCAAAGCAAATGAAATCAGTATTGTAATAATTTCGCATTAACTTATAAGGTAATAATCAACTTTTCAAGTGGTGTAGTTATTAAATAGTAAGTATTAATATTCTGTAGCTCTTTTAATTCCTTATGTTTTCTTGTTTCCGCCATTCCAACTAGTCCCTCGCGTACCACAGATTGGGAACCTCTGAGCTAAGTGATGGCTCCAGAACTCCAGTGTGGTCGCAGAAACGTGAAGAGGTTTAGCTTTGGTCAGATTTTACAGTTTTAGTTAGAAAAATTATTTAGAAGCCCTTTGGATTTGAAAAATTTCAAAATATATTTCAATTCCTGGGCGGGGGGGGGGGGGAGGTGGAATTGGAAAAAGGTGAGGAAGCCCACTATTCGCTTAAACAGCTTTGAAGTTTCACTTGGACTTGTAAATACAATCTTCAAATATCCCTATATGTTTTTAAAATTAAACAAAATGGCTTAAATGTGAAAAAAGGCTAGACATTAACTTCAAATATTTCGGATCTGAATTCACCCAACATTAAAGTCGAATAATTTCTATTCAAATAAAATTATACTAAAGAATCTTAGACTATGCTGTAAAAGCCTCCGGTTAAATTCTATATTTTACTCTACCTTAACTGCAGATGTTTAATTGGCTTAAAAAAAGGAACTACTGCTCAAAAAATAACAATAAATAATAATAATAATTAAAATGGCCATGTTCGAGTCGCCATTTTGAATTTTTGAACCGGAAAAATTAAACTAAAAATACTTCGGGCTTAAATGAAAAATGTCTCACCAGTCCAAGTTCTGAAAATTGGATTCATACAGAACGTTACATCCAAGTTTATTGTGTTAATAAGATAAGTTTAGAGGTTTATTAATATTACCTGTAAAACTATATAAAACTAGCAAATCACCCGTCATGGTATGACGGATGCAAATTGCCTCTTCATTCGAGAGATTTTCCGTCAAATTTGACGTGTTTAAATAGATATATGTGCGAGAGAAATGTTTAACATTGATTGAAAACAAATAAAATAACATGTTTTATGACAGGAAATATATTTTTTTTTATTTACATATCTCTTTATTCAAAAAATCTCTTGGTAAACAACATTCCGTGTGAAGTATTTTTCGTCGTTTAACAATTTTCCTTGTACTTCAGATGTCTTTGTGTAAATTTTAACGTTGCCAAAAAATATTCTCAAATTATATCATCACGATTTTAATAAATAATCAGATGCATCGTGGCGTCCAAATTATATCAAGCGCATGATATACCACTGACGTTATTTACTACTTTCTATTAAAAAATGGAAATTAATTTGAAATATATGATTAATATAATTTAAAATTTCTCGGGAACTATTGATCATAGCGAGATACATTTTATATCAATCGATAGAAAATTTTATTTCACTATTTTAGAGCTATTAAATTTGAAATTAGAAGGACAATTACTCTTTTTAAATTTAAAATTACTGAAATTTAGGTTCTCTAGCAATGAAATAATGCTGTTTAACGTCTCGCAGTGCCATGGCGCGAATTATAGTTGGTGACATCAGAGCGTTACCAGATCAGTGAGAGACAGATCTGGGCTATTATATTAGTAATAATCTTTAGCATTTCAGCTACATCACTACTGTAATAATATCAACGCTGTCACGAGCCTGAATTATTAGAAGTTACATCTCGTTGACTGTGAACAATTTTCACCATCCATGAAACTCTTTACACCATCCCTCAAACACATATTAAAAAATTGTCTTTGACTATTGTAGAAAGTATAGCAAGTCTAAGTTACAAAAAAAGCATTTATGCAGCATTTTGCAAATGGTTAATTTTTTTCTGGATACTCATTAAATGTAAAGGCACCTATCGGTATAAGAAGCAACACCACCTATCTCAATTTTTTGAAATTTCAAAGAGAAAGAAAATACTCAATTTTTGTCAACCAATAACGAATATTTCTGAATTTTTTTAATATCTGATATAAAGATGAGACAGCATGTTCCTATCAGATGTGAAAAAAATTCAAAAATATATTCCTTACTAGTTTCGAAAAATTGAGTATTTTCTTCATCTAATTTCAAAAAATTTGGATAGGTGGTGTTGCTTGCTAAGCAACGAAATATTACCCAGGACAAAGTTTTAGGTTATATTTTTTCGCCTCTTTTGTCATGGTTGATTTTAAAAAGTGAAATAAATGCACTTCTATTTTGTATTCATAAAGCTCCACGCACACTCTCCCAGACTGATCTTTGCGACAGATATAATCCCATGGTCCTGGTAGCTAAGCCACTGTGCTAAGTTACAGACTATTTTCTCAAAACATCTCATAAAAAAAACTCAAATATTATAAGCAAAAATAAATGCCTAACCAAAACATATTAAAAGTAAACCACAGTAATTTAATAAACAAATCAATCAATCATAAGTTGAGGCATTTTTAATTAAAAAAGTTTTTAGCGTGCAGCGAAACATCCCGAGGCAAGGACCTTGAAACAAAAATAAGAATCTCGTAAAAGTTCAACAGCCTGTGAAAATAATCTAAAAATTCACTTTCATTCAGGTTTATCTCCATATTTTTTTTTAGCAAATGCAATATATCATACACTATTAGTTACGGAAGATTAACTAAACTATTCTAAAAGTTTGGAATTTTATTAGGTTTTTCAAAAAAAGTGAATTTTAAGTATAATATATATACATATGAAAATTTTAAATGTGTTTTGAGAAGAAAAAGCGAAGCAAGATCACAATGAAATCTATCAAAACTGGAAATTCACGAAAGATTTATCTCCAAGCAAAAACTCGGAAGAGATGAAAAATAGAATGCAATTATTATAGATTTTAAACTGTATGATATTAACTAATTTCATCAAAATAAGGAAAATTAATTCAGCCACCCTCGTATATTTCAGAAGGTTTTTTTTATTATTTTTTTTACTTAATGAAGTTCTTTGATTCATGCGAAACTTTCGATCTGCGCAAATTATGCCAAAACTTTTCAACTTTATGTTATTTTGTGTTCCATTTTTATCATATACCTCGTTTTGTGTTGTTTTTTCTCATATAGAAAGGGAGTAAAACTGCCCTTCATTTATTCAGTACTTTCTCTATCATTATTCTTTTTAAAGTTCAATGAACTCTATTGACTTTGAAAGTGAAAAAATTTATTCCGTTCGACTGATTTTTCGCATGATTGTCAAAAATGGAAAAACGGATTTTTTAAAAAAATTCTAAGCTATCTGATTTTTTCTCGGCCTTGCATTTCTTGTTCGTTATCATTTTTTATTTTAAATCTTGATATTTCATGCTCTAACTCGGGCAATATCTTGTTTAGGTTTATTACATAAAAAACAGTCACACTGTCATTTGTTTATTCAACAATATGATATTTATGCTTTTTGAGTCCAGTTGAAAGTATGGACGAGTTTTCTGTTTTGTTTATTTATATTAAAATGCCGTAACTACGTAATTCCGGTGTAATGCTAAGACAATGGAATCTTCAAAGCGGAAGTCCGAAAGCCTTGCAAATATTGTTCAGCAACGGATTCGGAAACCCACCGCGCTTTTGAGCATGCGCCAGGCGGAGTTATTTTCATCAAAATAGGGGGAAAGTGAAGAATGGAAGAGTGATGTTTACATTTTACTGAGCGTGATCTAACAAAGAACTCCGGAAATGCGCTCATATGACTCATTGCCTGACACCCCTTTTCCAGTGTAAAATCGTCCAAAAGTGGTAGTCTCGGAATCCGTTGCTGAACAGTAAAGCCAAGGATTTAACGTAAGTAAACAAAACAGAAAACTCGTCCATAACAATTGAAGGGTAAAAATCGTTTGGCACTAGTGACCTTTTATAGGAATAAGTTATTCTACTTATAATGAATGCTAAATTAGAGCCAAAAATTTTGAAGCTGGAATATCGACTTTCATCTAGTTTTATCAATAGTAGTTCTTTCATTAGTTCTGAAATGTTATTTTGTGCTCATTCCCGCGGTTTACAATGTGTGTTTCTCATATAGAACGTAGTAAATTGTTCTTCATTTCACTCAGAAGTATCTTTATTGTTATTTTTTTTTAATTCTCTGAAAATATAATGATTTCGAAAGGATAATAATAATAATAGGAATTAGTGGTTTTTCATAAGATTCTCTTGGAGTTATTTCATGAATTAATCCAAAATTGGTTTTTTTAAAAAAAGTATGATCTTGAATCATAACTGACTATATATATATATATATAACAAATACGAAACAAACATAGCAGAAATGTAAAAGCAACATATACAAAATAAACATTCAAAAAACAAAATGTCAAGAAAACAATCTGCGGTAAAAAAAAGCCGAAAGTGGAATATATATATATAAAAGGGGAAGATAAAATAAAATAGAAAAATATGACACAAACTCAACGAATGCGCAAAAATGCTGCAATTCAAGAAGATTTGTGGAGAATATATCAAAATCATGAAAGTCAAAAAATATTAAAATAAAATGGAATGGAATTATTTTAATATTTTTTGACTTTCATGATTTTGATATATTATATATATATTGAAAAAGTGCATAGGTAAATATTTTGTAATTATCATTAATAACGATTTATGAGCATTTAAAACACTTTTACTTTCTTTCATTCATAATAGATCCCAAATATATGCAGGGTGTTCCACTCTAATCGCGGCCCAATATATAATTTATAATACTTCCAGTTGGAAAAATGTATTGGCAAGTTGAAGAATTTTATTTTACGGAAGATTATTTGTATATAAAGAATTCGGAAAAGTTACATTTTTCCACATTTGCAATCTCATTTCTGACTCCGCCCCCCCGCCCCTCAATATCCCCCTCTCACCGCCTTCACGCACTCCACTGGTAATATCCCACCAGGGTGCTAGGGTGTGGTCTCCCAGAGTCCTTTCGCTATCTCTCCTCCAAGGGGATAAGTAGTAACTTCTTGTACATGACTCAGCAGGTGGACCACCCGGAGATCATCCGACACACTCAGCCTTTATTTTATCGCCTACTGTTCCAGGATGACGCCTAAGATAATACGTGCCTCCTTCCCTAAGAACTTAAGATTATATTTTTTTCGTCTCATAATCAAATTAATCCTTTAAAAGGATATGAACTATACTAATAGACAAGTATACTAAAAACTAAGATATATATCGTCACTTAAGAAGCAAAACCACCTTTCTCAATTTTTTGAAATTTCAAAGAGGAAGAAAAAACTACATTTTTCGCAACCAGTAATAAATGTTTCTGTTCTTTTTTTTTCACATCTGGTAGGACCATGCGGTCTGATGTTTGCAAAAATTCAGAAATATTCGTTACTGGTTGCAAAAAATGCAGTTTTATCTTCGGCTTTGAAATTTCAAAAAATTGAGATAGGTGGTTTTGCTTGTTAAGCGACTATATCTTAACTCACAGAAAAAGGCATATTTTCCTAAAGTTATTTTTATATATTAAAGTCTACTTAATCTGAATTGCCTGGTCCGAAGTCTAGATCATTTGATTTTCGATTAATGAAAATAAACTTCTCAGATCTTTGCGTAAAACCATGAGACCAATGAAACCAATCTATTCCATGAGTTTTTAATGTTAGAAAATAGACAAGCTACTCACGCCAAATGACATTAAATTATTGAAGAATAAAACTACGAAATCCATCACTTAGTATATGCAAATAAAAAGTGTAGCCATCATCTGATAAAGATCTGTAAGAATGACGTAAACCCCGCGACGAAAGTGTACAAATTATGTAACATACAATAATATAGTTGTACATTGTTGACTATAGTGAATTCCTTTGTACAACCATCGTGTATACACCGTAGAGCTTGCCTTACGCTAGTTGAGTAGCATTTAATTACCGTGTCGTTTGTTAAGATAGTTCAGGAAAGATTTTACTTCTCAGAAGATTCACATCATTGCATCAAAATAAATTAATATTCAGTGCCTTTTTCCTTCTATATTTTTTTCCAAATATCAGTACCGCCTTTTTGATGGGAAATCTATATTTTTGAAATACATCAATTACTTTCAAATAACACAGTAGGATTACATTCAGGACTATGTTTTGGCATATAATAACTTATCACTTAATTTTCACTTTTTAACTGTCATCTTAAAAGTGTATGGGCCACTTTTTTACTAACATTTTTTATTAAAACTCCAAAATAAAGCTTTGCACATGATCCATAGTTAACCCAAGTTAGTATATTGAAAGGAATTAAACAAAAGAAAAAAAGAAACAAAACTGCTTAAGTATTTCCTTACTGCCCGTAAATGATAGCCTTTGTAAACTAGACATTACTTGCAGTTAATCGATTATATTTGATTCGCGAACTTAGCTTTGAAACTCTCGATTTTATATTCAGGACGTGTGATTGAAAGCAGTCGATTTAAAATCTAACAAGTTCATTAAAAAAAGAAGAATTCTTTATAAATACATCATAACTGAATGCACAATAGAGATAAAAATAATTATCGAGTCCCCCCCCCCCTACTTTCTTATCTGTGGAGGGGACTTTCTTTATAAACTCCAAACAGATTTCTTTACAGAACCAAAACAAGTGAACAACTAATTTCAATATAATCATGACATGAGATAAGATAAAAAATTTTAAGCTATGAAACTAATGATTATTATTATTTGAAACTATCAAAAAAGCGCTAAACTGCTCTAATACCGACTATCAGATGAAAAGAATGAAAAAGAAAGAAAGTCGAAAGACTCATTCATCATACTTTTTTCCGAGAATAATTGCCAGATTAAGCTTAGTAACCCCAATTTTTAATGAACATAGAAGATACGTAACTAAACAAACAAAATTATATGTGTAATTAGTTCCAAGTTCGGCCTGAATGGCATTAAATCATTTGATTAAAGCCTTCATCATTTCAAGACATACAAATTAAAGCAAGTACAATGACACTAACCTTTGACATCCGGTGCAACATTCTCATGACTGCCATTAGAAGGGGAAAAAATTGTGCGATGAAAAAGAAATCAATAGAAAAAACCCAGCATTTGAAGATCTTCAATAATAGCAGGCTTTGCCACTAATTAGTTGCTTGGGGACCATGGACCAAAAAATACATAGATGTGTTGCTTCAGGCAGAAAACAAGAAAAGCGCAAAGCAGAATAGTAATGATTCGTTATTAATCGAGCATCTAGAATAAATCTCGCTGAATTATTTTTAAAAAAATCGTCTGCTTTTTTTTTTTTTAATTGACAAGTCTTCGACATCCAAACGATTTTTAGATTGTAGAAACGAAATAGAATTCATTAAATGTTACAATTTTCGAACTCTGAGTATCAAATGTTCTGTCAAACGCTTTTCATTCTTGACACCTCTTCATTTGAATAAAACTTCTTTTGCGAACTCAGAAAGGTCACAACCCGTACTTTGTGTCAGAATCAGAATTACGGAATGAAAGTTCTATAGCGTTAGACAGGTACATTTTCTTGTTTTCTTTTATTTTCTTTTTTCCCTCTCTTTATTATATTTTTCTTTTGCGTCTAGTTTTTCATTTGAGTAAAGTGAAAGCCGCCTGCAGGAAAAATCTCCGTATTTAACAAATGCTGTCAAGATTATTTTAATTTCTACACATCTTCATTTGAATAATCCCTTTTTCCATGCATCAAAGGTCAAAACTCATTGTTGGATTCTGATACAGTCAATGTAAATAGATTCTGGTGTTGGAAAGGAATTTCAGTTTCCTTTAAAGATTCTATAAAAGTAACAGCTGTCAAATCCACTTCCATATTCAGTTTGTTTCAATTTACTGTTTGGTTATATATGATAATCATTTAGATAAAAAAATTACAGCAGTACAGTTTTCAGAATCTCATGGATAAGAAATTCAGCATCTGAAATTCAAAAAGTTGAAGTTGTTTTGAAATTCAAGTTTTAAAACATTTGTAACGCGAATGAACAAAAAGAAAAAAAGTTTAAAAAAAAAGAAAGACAGAAAAGGGGGAAAAAAAAACCCTCGTTATATTCAGTATAATGTGGTAATTTGCATTTTTATGAGATTTTTTTTCCTTCATTACATTTTTAATTGTGCTTTCTTTTATACATTTTAATTTTTTTAGCTTACTTCTTTGGAGCAATGAACTTACCAAAACAATTTAAAAATCTATTTACCTTGCAAATAAAATATTTAAATTTATAGAGTATAAAGTCAAAATAACGTAATCTTTCAGCAAGGGAGGGGAAAAAAACCGTAATGAAAATATTTTTGAAAAATACTGTTCAGCTAAGAGATTCTTTTCAATCTGATGAAAGGAATGTCTAAAATCTTAGCTTTCTCTATTCATTTACAGCTCACTTTTTAAGTTTTTAAACCTAGTTATATCATAATATATACTCAAAAATATTTCATTTTAATAACTTATCTTCTGTCACAATTACTTTAATCCCTTCTTTGTCGCCGTCGCATGTCATACGCCCGGCCTCTTCTGTGCCCGTACGCTATTTAAATCCATAATTAAGTCAACGTAACAATTAATTTTAAATACAAAAATCACCTGGTCACGCTTAAATGTCTCAAGTATCCTTTGCCATCTTAAATAGATTGAAATAATAAAAAATTGCCCAAATGGGTGGGGGCATCTAATTAGGAGGTTAAATAAAAAAGAAAGGCAAGGGATTAAGGCAAAAGAATTTTTTTGATTATAAAATTTAGAATTTGAGTGTTTCTGTTTCAATTAAAGTAACATTTCATCAAATTTTTAAGTCTTAATTTTTAAATTAAATGAAATTTATTTAATGTATTGTCCTTATTCAAAAGAAAAGAAATAAACAATAAATAAGATAATAATTCTTAATGCACAAATAAATATTATGTAAGTAAAAAAAAGAAAAGAAAGGTGCAGTTCAGGTTTGCGCCGTGGATTTTTCGGGATAAAATCATAAAACAATTGTTTCGTATTAATATGTAATTTAATTATTAATCTCTTTAATACAATATTTACACATAGTATAATGTTTACAGAATAGATAAATCACAAGTTACCACAGACCCTTGCTCCATGCTACAAACTTGTGATTTATCTATTCTCTAACCATTATACTACTCTGTGTAAATATTGTATTAAAGAGATTGATAATTAAATTACATATTAATACGAAATACTTGTTTTATGATTTTATCCCGACATTTTCACGAAAAATCTACGGCGCGGACCCGAACTGCGCCTTTCTTATGTTTTATTTAGAGTAGCTTTTGATGGCGCCATCTGTTGACAGTATATAGAACTACATTTCGCGTATGCGCAGTAAAACATTTACTACAAATGCTCATATTTCCCATAATAGTCAAATTTTTGAATTAAAATTTTAATACAAGGTTTCTTTTACGTATTGTCAAGTATTCTGTGAGTTTCGTACAATTCGAAAGAAAACTCTGCATGTTATAATAAAAAAAAAACATGTGGAGTTTGAAATTTTCAATTTAATACCGATTTTTACTTATATTCTGATAAATATTTTTATTGTCTCACTTTGGGTCCTAGTAATACTCCTCATGCTCTTTAAAATGACACCAGAATCAACCTTCTAGCTAAACGCGATTCCACGCTACACTTATTTATATAAGCTAATTATATAAAGCTAATTCATAACAATCACGCGCATGCGCCTACACTGGTACGATGACATCACAGGCAAAACAAACACTATGCGACAAACTCTTACAGATATGATCTATCCGTTGTGGGATCAACCATTCTTTTCGCTTTATTAGTCTCGTAGTTATTAGCGATTCAAATCTGACGGCATTTTGTCACACAAGTAAGTTCGACTGACTATCACTGAAACGAGCGGAAAGACGTTTCCACGTCAAAAAAAAAAAATCTTTATACACGAATTCAGATTTCTAAAATCACGAATAGTCAACAACATTCGATTCTTTTCTATTTTTCCTTTTTTCCATTTTAGATGCACCTGTATTGCACCATGTATTATGTTCGTTTGATGCATACACATTAACCTTCAAAAAATCGATGAACGTCATATATTTTAATAAGGACACGTTTAAATTTAAGTTCCACCTGCTCCGGGCGATTCCGAACCGTTCATAATTCGAAAACAATGACTCAAAAGAACACTTCCTGTGCGTGTCTCTCTGGACTAGTAACTACATCCGCATATTACAAGCCCGCTGAGTAAACCTTCGATTTCCGTCTTTTTCCCACTTAAAATTGAACCTGGTCGTAACGCAGCAGTTGACTGTCGACCGAAGCTACATTAAATCGAAATGGAGCGATTGTTTACGTTAAGATAACAATGAGGTGAATCATATCCAGGAGGGATTCCGTTCTGAACCTTTGGAGAAAATTTCATTGCCATTCTTCTGATGCTAAACACGATCGCGAGTAACGAACAAGAGAACACTTTTAGAGTTCTTGGTAAAGATGAAACAAAAGGCTGTTCAAAACAATTTGCGATTCTTCTCTTCTAGCTGTTATTTATTTTGGAATCTTTAACATTCTTCGGAAGAAAAAAAAGTATATTGAATTCGGGTGGATGTTCCAGGTTCAAGCAAGCATAAAAAGGACATTTTGTTGTCACGCTTTCATTACTTTTTATTTCATAAAAATCTAACTTTTAAGAGGACCTTTAAAAGTGCATTATTTTCTTTCTTGTAATCCAGCAACATTAAAGCAAAATCTTCTGTAGTTTTAAGAAAAAAAATAAGGAAAATTATATAAAACAATAGGACAATTAGATCATGATCTTAAAATTATGTTGCCTTTTTATATTTTTCCTGGATTGTTGATTGTGATAGAATTCACGAATTCGAGACTTCTATAGTTATTTGGGTAGGGAAAGTTTGCGGAGTGCACGGATTCAAGGTCCTCACCACCAATATATTATCTGAAAAGTAAAGCTTTTACTTCATGACATTAAAATTCTGATTTGCTCCCATCAGTGATGTGCCAAACAACGATAAGACCTATAAAATTTTAGGCTTTCATATACAACCACAGTCGTTTAGAGAACCTGTTGTTTAACACTATACGTATGCTAAAATATTAAAATGGTGCTATTTCGAATCTTCTTATAATCTTCCCAGATATATATACTACCCATCGTTATAGTCTCAAAATGAAAACAAAGTACCCAGCAATCGTGATATTTACAAGCAAACGAGAAAATAATATTTTAGAACAAAATAAAATCAACTTTTCTACAAAAGAAAAAGTATATATTTCCATGAAATACACACGTAACACACAACTCTAGAGTATCAATTACATTTGAAGAGAACATAAACCTTCAAGTTTCTCAATAGAAAATTATGATTGATTGTGGGGATTTTTAACAAAAACTTGTTGTGGCTTAAAGCATGCTGTTTATGAATAGGAAAGAGATGAGAAAATATTCATTCTAAATCCTCGCTGAATGCAGATAAGAGGCTTGGTCGGTACTTAACGCGTTTTTAAGCCTTACCTCCCATCTTGTCCCGATATCTGTTACACTTCTTACGTGCTTAGCATTATTTATGGATGGTCCCTCTGTCTTCACGGAAAAGAAGAAAAATTTCAAATGCGAAGGAAAGCAACAGTAAACCAAAAATATCATCAAAATATTTTTTTTTCACAGTGGGGGGAGGGCGCTTTCCTTTCTTTTAACATCGTTTTGTACAAATTTAAAATATACTTTACTATGAACTTTTTCATTATTGCTTTAAAACAGGAATTCTAAAAAAAAGAAAGAACTGTGATGCCGAAGAACTTTCTTTTAAAATCGTTTGCTCTCGGTATTCCAGTTTTCTATTACATTATTTCTTTCATTGCATTCATTTTAATTCATTTTTGAACTCAAACATAGCATCGGAATATTTGGAACTTTTAAACGCACATCTCTCACCCTCTCTCTTTTTCATGCCTAAGTTAGTCTAAATCGTTAATCTAAAAGAGATGGAATTTTTTTCCCCGAAGATTAAAAAAAAAAGAATTATTTGTGTGAATTCCACATTCAGTTTCTATAATTTTTTTTTAAAAAAACGAAATATATGGAGAAATAATCGCAGCATATTTTCGAATTCATTCTTCTGTGTGTAAAGTAAACTTAGCATAACAGACATAAGAACGACATTTAACACATACCTTCAATTAATTTCTTTAATTTTAAATTTTGACTGGTTAGCAACCTAAGCAATTTCCCTGAAACTTCAGTCCTTTCATTTCATTTAATAGTCCGCCCTAGTGTGAAATCAGTTTAGATGGTCTTTTAGATTTGACGAAAATTCACGTCCATAACGTTACTCACTTGTTAAGATTTACCTCACCACACCCTTATGCCTTTCATGCGTTTAAATACTAACCTCTGACCTACGATCCATTCAGTTTGAACGTTTTTCTACTGAATGTTCACGGTTAAGTAAATTAAATTATAGCACAGCTAGAGTTTATTTATTTTATTCGTATTTATTGCTATCTTTAATTGCAGAATTTCAGGGGTTTTTTTTTTCAATGTATATTTTCATGGATGGGTTGTCATGTTTCAAAAAAAAATATTATTTTATTCGCTTTGATACAGACTTGATTTCAAAAACAATATTTCCAGTACAGTTGTCTGTTTGTAATATGTTTCTCTCTCCATTTTAATTATTATTATTATTAAATTTTCTTTTTATTTGTCGCAACAGAACAAAAAAATATTTTGAAGTAGAGCTCTGCAGTGGTCCAAACTTTTAAATAACAACTTTAATTAATGTGTCTTTTTTTGACTTTTCCCCCCCCCCCCCCCCATGGTCTTAAATTCCTTTTGAAACTGACTTCAACACTATGACTCCTTAAAAGAATCAGGGAGTCTTTTCATTATCTTGAAAAGATTCCTTGACTCTTGCTTGACTTTCTTCTCCCCATGGTGTTAAATTAAATGGCAACTTTAAATTTAAATACAAATTCAATGATTGTAACAAAATAAATAAGCCCTTTCTCATACAAAAAAAATTATGTTTAATGTTCCCTTATGATGAATAATGCAAAAACAGCAAATTTTTCTTTATAATTGCGAGTAAAATTTGCTACGACATAATGGTTGACAAACAACATGCAGAATGAAATGGATTCAATTCACGTAACGTAACATTCAACTTCATACTATCTTGCTTTGTGTTGTGACGTCATATTCCTTTACTCCCTGCAATTTGAGCAGTGCTTGTCAGAGTTAGCAAATGAATGACAATTAAATACCCTGTAAAAAAAGGTTATTCGTTTGCATCTTGAATGCAATGAAAAATTGTTCTCCTTTATCATTTTTTTAAATGCTGGTTGCTCCACTTTTTCTGTATAAAAACAGCATTTACAATCCCACTACAACCGGAAAAATTAAAGAAACACAATTCGTGTTCCTCTTCAAAACATCCATCAAGAAATTTTTTAAAGTTTAATTTTTTAATAAGTTTAATAATTTTAAAGTTTAACCCCTTAACCATCGCGCCCGTAGGTCGTAAGTGCATCTAATTATAGCATTTTTAGTCTTATAAACTAAAATTTAATCATTAATTAGCTTTATAATTACGTTGAATCCATAAGTATCCCAAGTGTTATATGGCTTCTTAGATGAATAAAAACAGTAGCCGCTTTTCCAAAACAGAAGGGGTCTTCTTATCAGATAACAAAAAAAAAAAAATGAAACTGTTAGGGGGTTAATAAGTTTATTTTTTAAAGAATTTAATTTTATTTAATTTAATAAATTTAATTTTTATCCTTTAAGGAATTTTTAATAATTATGCATTGCAAGTCATCAACCATCTCATTTCAGGCAACTATTTTTAAATTAAATTTTTTTCCGTTCCCAAAATAAAAAATTTAAAATAATGAGAAGAATATATCTCATTATTTAATTTTTAGAATATTCGAAACATTTATTTTTGTTTATATAATTTATTTATATAAACAAAATATTTTAGAGAATATTTTATTTTTGAAACATTTAAACTGGTATTTCATTACAAAAAAGGATAAAAATTATAATGTGATTTTTATATCCATGAGTATACAATATTTACAAAATATAAAATCGGACACTGAAAGGCAAGTTCCAGTAACCTAAAAAGTCTACACATAAGGACACAGATTAACGAATGTAAGGAAAATCCACCTTGTGCATCGGACACATCACGCAGGAAGCGTACAGTATATTCAGAGCACAACACAAAAGTTGATAAGATTTTACACCCAACACAACAATTTTTTACCAACCTATGCTACAAAAACTTCAAGTTCCGGCAAAGAAAATTCCAGTGAAACCTCAACTCCCGGAACCGCAAATTCCAGAAGCCAATGCCTCTGGAATTTGAGGGGTGTTATACTGTTAATACTGCGATAAATTGGTTTAATTTCTTTTTAAGACCGACTTCAAACGGTAGTGAAAATGAATAAACGATCCTTTCAGAAAGTCTCCTGATTTTTGAAACTTGACTTTTTAAAGAATTTCATGCTAATATTTTTTTTTTAAAGAATTTAAGCACCATCGGGGGAAAAAGTCAAGCAAGAGTCAGGGAGTCTTTTCAAGACAATGAAAAGACTCCCTGATTCTTTTAAGGGGTTATAGTGTTAAAGTCAGTTTCAATAAAGAATTTAAGCACCATGCGGAGGAAAAAAGTCAAGTAAAGACACGTTTTAAAAGATTGCGTGCAAAAACTAATGTGCCAAAGCTAAGGTTTCATAAACATTAAGTTTACATCCTACATATAAAAAGACACCTTGATTCTTTTAAGGGCTCATACTGTTAAAATCAGTTTCAAAAAAGAATGTTTAAATGCATTGTGAAAGAAATTTAGCCTTCGTCATCGTTTAAAAAAATTACATTAAAACACAATGCACAAAATCTTGATGCTTTGTTAATCCAAAGTTTATGCTTTTCATGACAAATTTCTAAATCATATTCGTCCAAGACACTGTGACTTTTTAAAAAAAAATCTGTTTTTTTGTGTATGAGCCTTTAAAAAATTCGTGCAGATTAAGTAACTTTTCAAAAAATCTTCAAAACTGCTGCGAAAGATGCAATTAAATGTAAATAGTTAAATTATATAAATGTGTGGCGAATTTCATACATCGAAACCTATATATATATAACTAACCATTTTCTTCGTCAGAGATGCCTTTAATTAATGAAAATTATTTTTAAAATAATAGATGCACATTATGGATGGTTAAAATAAGAATTTTAAAGATAAAAATTTCAGGTAAAATCATTTTGAATAAGGTTGGAAAAATAAATAAATCATTCTTACCTGTATGTCTTGTATAAAGTCCGTCTCATCCAGAAGAACGATTTTGCAATGGTAATTTTGAGCTTTTTTCCCAAAGCACCAAAACATGTTGAAACGTCGTCCAAAATTTAAAAAGAAGAAAAACTTTTCACTGAATAAATTCTCTTTATATTGAATTTTTTAAAAGTTTCAATTAAAATTATAGCAGGCACATATTTTTATATCCAATAAATAATCCTTGGTTAAAAGTTTTCAAGTGTCAGTCTCCGCAAAACACGCAAGGACCACTGTCAACCGTATAACTCTCTTCAAATGCGGCGCTCAGGTGGTCTCCTCTCTACGGTCATAGACTCAGATCTTCTTCCCCTGTCAGTTTCAACGGGATTTGTTTTCTAAAGAAAGCTCGTAAAGAGCTGTCTGAAAACACACCCACATCGTCTACTTTCACTCGATTGGTCTGTCAACTTCATTCTAAAAGAATGAAACAGACGATCGTGCTGCCATCTAGAAGCTGCTCATCGAAACAAAAAGTAATCTCAAACTCTCATGAACAATTAAAGCTCCACTGAACGATTTATTTATTTATTTTTATTTCTAAACACAAATTGAAGAATTCTATACAAATGAAGATCATGGGTATAGAACGAATAGTCAAAATTAATTTTCAGCTTAACTTATAAAATTAATTAATTAAAAATTCCTTTCCTATTTCAAGCAAAATTAACAAAAAAATAATAAGTATAATATTTAATTAATTAATTATTATTATTAACTACTCACTTTGTAAAAACAAAGTTGTAGGTGATATAAATATGCTCGGTTCAAGATTATTGTTTCATCTCCCAAAAAATAATAAAAGATTGCTTTCCTTTTCTTCCTTTATCAAAGCAGTAAAAAAAAAAAAAAAAAACCTCTGGCCTGCAGAAGTGACTTCTCAATTTTCCAAAGAATATCTTAGGAACGCTTTTTTCAAGGGAAAAAAAGTCGACTTTGGCTAAATTTCAAAAAGCAAATTGAAAGGGGAAGATTTACAGAAAATCAAATGAGTCAATGAGTATAGTCGATGATAGGCCCGTTGACTTTCGCTTCGTAGTTTTCAACTTTATTGGAGAATTTTATAGGCCGTTACTATGATGTAAGGCTATAAAAAAAAAGCAATTTTTTTTTACTGTTTTCACTCATGTGTTATTTATCTATAAAAAAAGTCACTTTGATTGTGAGAATTTCTGTGTTAAGCCTATAAAAATTAAATGATAATTCATAATTGAAATGTTTTTAAAATTCAAATTAGTAAGATTATTTCATGAAAATTTGGGTTTTAAGTCTTAAAATTCAGTCAACCCTCATTTAATAGGGTAATAGATAAACGAATGTCTGATTTATATAAATAAAATTTTCAGAACCAAAATTTACACTCTGTAAAATTAATTCTAAATTTCTCAGAATAATGCAATACAAACGAGAACTCTTAGTAGGAAAAAACGGGAGTTTCTCACATATTCTCACAAAAGGGTGTTGCTTGCAACTTTTGGGTAAAACTGATTGTGCATGCATATGCGTTAAAAAACTAATGTTCTCGACTATAAAAGTCTCATATGCTTTTTTTTCCAGTGATGATTTGCCAATACTGTTTTTTGATTTCGTATCTTTTATGTTTTTCGGCTACATCTTCAGAAACATTATTCTATCAAAGTTACTTTTTTAGTGATGCCAATTCCACCACCGTGTTATTTTTCTCTGATTTCCACAGATATTTAAAAACTTATTTTTAATTATATTCATGATAACTTGCACGAAAATAAATATATTATTATTTTCACTGGACGAATGGCAACGAGCTTGTTAAAAATAATCATTTTAAACGCAGTCTTTTTTATTTTCTCTTCTGCATGCAGACAGCATTGTAATCATCAAAGAACTTCGAATCTCAACATTTTAGACTCTCCGTTGTCTGAAAAATATTTTTTAAAAAATTAATACAGCCTTTATTTTATTTCTTATTATTGTTCTAAGACAACATCGAAGGTTACATGTTTTTATAGAATATAAAGTCGTCGAAATAAAATTAATTTTAAACCGATAAGCTTAACACACAAACGATTTTTTTTTCCACGACAGAATATTCTTACGAAGCGATAAATTTTCTAAAAATACTTTTAGCTTTATTTTATTTATTTAAGAGATTGAAAAATATTATTTTACACAAAGCTCCATTGCAGACAAATTAGAAAAAGTGACATTTTTGCAGCCTCGAAATCCCAATTTTGATTCCGATGAATAACCCCCGAATCTTTTTTTCGCCTTTCACCGCCTTCACATATTTTACTGCTAATATCTCAACCAAGGTGTGGTCCTCGAGAATCCTTTCGCTCTCTATCATTTAAGAGGGTCTGTACTAACTTCTTGTACATGACTCAACAAGTAGAACACCAGAAGATCGTCAGGTATATTCACTTACGGTTCCACTACGACACCAAATATAATACCCCCCCCCTTCCGCTTGTAAAATTTAAGACTGTCTTGTTTTCGTCTTATAATTAGATTATTAATTATTATTTTATTGAAAAATGATGTTAGTATTAAAAATAAATGTTAACCTAGATCATACAAAAAATGTGTCCTAATGGGTGATACAGTGGTATAACCAAAGTTATCTAGTTTGATCTTAAGTAATTAATCTTAAGTCATTAATCGGACCCCTATCAACCGAAGCCTCTGTTAACCTAACCGGTACAAGAATACTCGAACTATGTTTTTGATAGGATCAAAATCTGTGTGGATAATTTGATTTTGGATTCTACCGAATTCCCCTCCAAGATCTTCTTCCTACACATCCACATTGCGATATATTAAAGAAGTTGATAATGTTTGAAAGCAAGCAAACTCGATAAATGATATTAAATTATTGATGGGAAATAAATTAACAAAGCCATCACTCATATACAGATAAAAAATTTGTATTAATAAATAAAAAAAGTTATTGGAAAATATCAAGAATTTCTAATTAGGGGTGCAATATTTTTGTATATGTATGTTTGTAATATTTGAGCAATATTTTTGTATTCGATAAATTAAAACTTCATATTATTATCAAAATTGTTTCATAACTGGAAACAGTGGCGGACTGGCGAGGTTGCCAGCTTGCCCGATGGCAAGCGGGCCCCCTTAAACAGAAGACAATTTGGGCCCCCAGGAAGTGTGGGAGAGAAAAAAGAACTCTTTCTCTATAGTAAGCTTTTCTAAATCAAACAAATAAAATAACCCTTCGTTGGGGATTTATTGCCGTCGTAATTCGACCGGCCGAACAGCGGGTGGTCGAATACCGACCCAAGACGCTTACGCAAATACAACTGCCCGTAGGAACTGTACTGAGTCCTCTGCCCACTTCCTTTGACCTTCAGATCATTTAGAGATGTTTCCCCAGAATGTTGCAGCCATCGCACAAACCCTCGGGCTATTGGAACAAGGGCCATACTTCTCTGGTCCTGTATTGGAACAGGGTGCGTCTTCTGTCGAAAGTTGAGCCGCAATACTCATGGAGAGTTTTTGTTGGTTTCGGAAGCCCCCGGAAAGACGGAAGGTATTGCATCCCTTTGTGCAGAAAGGGTGCGGTTCTTGTGAGAGATGGCTATAAGAGGTTCTTTTTTCTTTCTTTTTTGTAGTTTCATTTTACTGTTATAAATCTGACAAACAAGGGAACTCGCTTGTAAGAAAAGGTTTTCTTGGTTAAAACTGTGACTAGGACACTAAATGATATCTATGAAAAGACGACACTCACGCTTTTCTTTATGCGTTTGTGGGGAGATTGCGTTTAGAAGCGTAAAGGGTCCTCAGCCTTATTGGTCTGTCTTTCATAGAAAATAATTTGTGAGGAAAGTGTTATTTCTGTTTTTAGTCGTAAGAGAGTAAAAACATATGCAGCGTATCTTGCAAAAGGAAAGAAAAAAAAACTTTGAGAGGTAAGCTGAAATTATCATTTCTCTATTTTTACATTGCTTTTGTAGTATTAAACACTAGCCGCATTCGCCTACCAACCGACTCGTCCATCTTATTAATTGTCTTAGTTTGATTATATTAACAAACTTCAAATTCGCCACCTTATTTAATTTTTGTTAAGTTAAAAGTATTAATTGCTACAAAAGACTGAGAAAGAAATTAGTTGTGCAAAGAAAAAAAAACAGTAGATAAGAAATGCTTTAGCATTTGAGATAAATTTTGATGCAATATGTTTCTGTGTCTAATGAAACTAATGACATAAGTCTTTACATTCAACTGTTAAAAAGTCTAAAAAACACGAGATTCAATTAAGATTATTTTTTTAAAATTTTGCATAATTATAATCTACAATTATTGCGCAATATTAAGCTTATTATAAAGTGAAAATTTAACCTCATCATATCAAATAAATGAATTATATAATTTCCAGGAAGATTATCTTTCCTTAAGTGGAAAGATGAGCTTAATGCCATTGCTAAAAAGTAAATTTATTAAAATAACATCGAAAATCGATCAAAAACTAAATTTATTTGAAGTAACGAAGAAAGAAAGAAAAAAATGGACTTAAAGGGGAAGAAAAAAAACTAGCGAAACAATAAAAATGGACCGCATTTTAATACAACAAAAGTAGTCTTTTACATTATAAAGATGTATTTTGTACAAATCTATAGTTTTACTAGATCTTTATGAAATTTGGCACACATGCTCTTCAAAAAAAAAAATGAAAATAATTGTCAACTTTTTAAAGTTCAAAAGTAAATTAAAATTTCACTTACTTAAAAATTAAGTAAGATTTTGGCGTTTTTTCGCAATATTTTTAAAAAATACTATCAACAAAATGATTTTTGAATTCCTTATAATTCAAAAATATCTTTTTAATGATACCAGTTTAATTACAAATTACTGAAACATTACCAGTACAAATTGCGAAACTCTAAATCATCCAAAGAAGTTTGACTTAAAGGTTCCTGGCTCTTTCAGCAGATGCCCTACTAATGGGCAGCATTTCTCCTTCATACTTTGTCGCTAAAACCGTATACGAAATACTCAACTTCCGAAATTTAAAATAAAATAACTTTAATCATAATTTCATTATTTTAAACGTAGAAAATTAAGGGGTGTTAAAAGGGATTTATTTTAAAGAAGCGGAAAAATTAAATATATAATAAAGAAATTAAATTAAATACATAAGTATTAAATATATAAATTTAAATTAATGTAATTAGATACAAACAAAATTAAAAATTAAATCAAAATATTATATATATATAGGTGTGTGTGTGGGCCCTCACTGACTCCTGGCAACCACTATTTTCAGAACCAGTCCGCCACTGACTGGAAATAGTTCATTTTGTTAATTACAAAAGCTATAAAGTAAGGAATTATTGAAGCCAAACACAGCACTCCCACCTCATGTTTATTCAGGCAAAGGTTAAACAAATGGAATCAATTCACCTGACGTCATGGTCAACAGGTAAACGTTATCTCATATGTCATCCAACATCTAACTGCACTTCACCTAAAACTATACAGTGACGCACTTGGTGCATATCTCGTGAGTATGAATTGACCCCATGACATACAATTAAAAACACCAGAAAGCTATGTAGATGAAACGCGGTGGAATGAAATTCTTAGGATAATACAAAGCAGCCGTTTTCAAAGCAAATAAAATCAGCGGGAGTGGTCTCCTTTCCACTCACTCGTCTATTTATTCAATAAGTCGCGTTTTGTGCTTGGTTTCGAAGAATAGTAGAACCTCGATTATCCGGACTCCTTTCAACCGAATCCTCTGTCATATCCACGGAGCTTTTTTGTATTAATTCAGGTGTTAAATATTTATGCACGCTATGTTAACTGTAATCTTTTATAACTGTTGGTTGAACGAGAGTTTTTGTTTCAGTTTAACTTCCTTGTTCTACTGATAAACGTCTTGCATAGGAAATGGGTGGCTATTTCCCGTATATGAATCCAGAACTGTTTTAAACCCACTATTTTTTTAAAGCTATTTTTCATTTAAGCAATTACAGTTGTTGATACGCTGCTAGCATAATGAGTTATTTCTTTGCATAACGGATAACATAATAGCCTCTGTTAACAGAACCGGTACAAGAAAAATCGAACTATATTTTACATTTTTACTTTCTCGTATACGAAGTATACAAAGAGAAAGCATTGTAATTGTCAAAAAATTCGAACTCGAGGTTTTGACGAATCTCCACGTTTTAGACCTCCTTGAGACCGAAAAACACAATTTTGGAATTATGTCTGTCTGTGTGTCTGTCTGTGAACACGATAACTCGAAAACTATTAGAGGTACGGGGATGAAATTTGGTATGTGATCTTTGCATATAATTTGTAGGTTTCTAGCAAATTTTGCGCAAAATCCGTCAAAGGGAAGTCTGTCTGTCTGCGGTCATGTGAACACTATAACTCAAAAACTTGAGTAGTTAGATTGATAAAATTTGGTACATGATTTTATCGTCGTGAATGTAGGTCGGTATAAAATTTTGGTCCAAATTCGCCAAAGGGTTGACTGTCTGTCAGTCTGTATAATCGTATCTCATAAGCCCTTTGGCTTAGATAAATAAAACTTGGTATCACGAATGCTAACATTAATTATAGATCTGTGCCCAATTTTCATCTCAATTGGTTAAAAAACAGGTGTTCAAATTGCATATTTAGTTCAAAATGCACATTACGACTGTGTGTTGGCGAGCGTTTCGCTTACTTTACTGAAGTTAGTATGATTGGCGTTTGACCTTGGCGGTCTACGAAAAAAATTGTAGCGAACCGCAAACACGCACTTCGGAAATTATGGCAACCCCTGAATTGTAACTTCGTCCTGACATTCGACAGCTGGAAGGTTTGGTGAAATCTTGCGTGATATCTGTAATAAGATTTCGTACTCAAAAACGTTAAATAAAGTTGTGGTACCTCAGCGCACGTAAAAATTGAGAACATACGCAATTTTTTTTGCAAAATATTAAGTTTTGGGAAATTCATGTTTCATTGTAAATCACCATTCATAATTTTTTTCACAAAATAACCAGCCCAAGAATATTTACCTACCCACTGGGTATTTATACACCCCACATTACTGGTCGTATGCGAGAAAGTTTCGGGGAGGCCACTCCCGCTGGTTTTAATAGAGTCAACGAATTCTTCAGAACAGGGTGTCAAATTTAGCAATGAAACCGATTTTCGCGATGCGAGGGCTTGCAAAAGGCCTTTATCGGAAGGCGATCTTTTATAACTCAAGAAGTTATTTAGAGGGGGAAAAATAATAAAAACACGGTTCTATTCCTAACTCTTTCTAAGGCCGTGGAAATATACTTCCTACCAAATTCATCAATTTTTAAATGCATTTTTTAAGGTTGGCATAAGTTATCGCCAAATTTTTCGATCAAACAAAAACCTGGATTTTCCAATTTCTTATCTCAAACAATAACAAAGCGTCTTATTAATTAATAAAATTAAATAGAAAAAATAATGTCATCCAATGAGCTAAGTGAATGTCTTATCTTAAATTAATCTCAATACCAAAGTTATTTTATTATACCACTGCTAGAAAAAAAATGGCATTATAAAGGGTTAAACACTACAATAGCAATGTGAGTGTGTCAAAGCGTCTCTATAAGTGATCGGAAAGTTTCGCGTTGATGAGGGAGGAGTAATCTTCTGAGAACACCTTTAAGGAATCACTGGGAAAATGCAACAGAAACAGCAAAAATCGGTAACATTTGCGGATACTCTTATCAGAGCCAGATTTTTCCATAGGGCCATGGCCTAGGGCGCATATATAGAAGAAACAACCAAATATTTACAAACTTTTCAGTATTATTTTGATAAGGCAATATAAAATGATGTTTTTGAAATTTACATTCGTTACATTAAATATATTGATATAAAACAAAAGAAAAAAAAGAAAAGGTATAAATAAGGAACAGAACATTTAAACAAAAAACGATAACAATACACCTTTTTGCGTGCTCAACGCAACAGCATTAAGTGATTGCATCAACAAAAAATTACAACGATTAATATTAAAAAACATAAAATAGCATTTAGAATGTAAAAGAAAAATATTCAAAATGGAAGGAATGAATGAGAACCTGAATGACGAACTTTTTCAAAGCACACTCGCCACTGAAGTTCTAAAATGGACAAAATTTTCTGTCAAGGGTAAAATTATAAATAAAAAATATACCCTTTGTGGCCTGAATTTTGTCCGACCTCAATACAAGAAACATTTTGAAAAAATCAAGAGGCAAAAATTCTTAATAAAAATCCAGAAGATACTAGAGTGTGTAAAATGATTTATCCTCTCTGTCGAAATTATGATGAAAACAAGAGACGCCAGACGTACGAGGACAAAGGGAGTAAAAAATTCTGGTAGCTAGCAAACCTAGCTCCATCTATGAAGAAAAATTCTATCTAATTAATCAGAAGAAAAAAGGCTAATATTTAAACAGTTATAACAAATAAAATTAAAATAAACTATTAATAAAGGAAAATTATAAACTTTTTATACTCATTTGAAAAAAACTATTAACATTAATGAAAGAATCTGGGAATTGTCTTTAAGAATATTCTTAACCTCAATTTCACCTCAATTTGCGAATTTAACACGATGACTTAACTATTTTGACGTTTTATCTGAACGTTTTTTTTTCCTCACCCAAGTCCGTCTGCTTCATTTCTTATTGATCTCTTTCAAAAATTTCATCCAAAGTTTCATTATATTGTAAGAAATATTGTGAATTCTTCATCTTAAACTCAATTTCTTTTTCGAGAAAAAGTTATTTTACACCAGAACGAATATAATGGGGAACTTCAGCATTTTTTTTTTTTTTTTCTAATCGATTGAAAATGCTTCAAAATGAACAATAACATTAAAAAATTCTAGACAGTTTTTTATATATATATATATATTTGCAATCAAAATTGACCTAACAGATGACGCGGGAAAGACGATCCATTTTGGCGCGAAGCGGGTCTGACGTCACATGTGCCCAAACAGCTCCCGTTCGCTCGCTATAGAGATTTTGCTTTATTTTATATATATATATTTTCCGACTACCGCATCAGTTAAAATAATGTCGGAAAGATATAAGTATTGTATTGTTCCTAAATGTGTTGATATACCTATAACGGCATCCGATGAGTAATTTATCTATATCATATCTATTAAAATTGTATATCACGAAACACAGTAAAAATCAGTTTTGAATTCGATATTCGTCTTGTTTTGAATATAAGTATAAGGTGAGATTTTAATTAACAATTTTAAAGCAAATAGTTAAACTTAATTAGTTTTTCTTTCTATTTGATTACATGGAATTTATATTTTAACCCTTTGAGGGGCGGTGGCACAGAGTCTGTCCAACTTCTTTAAGATTTTTTTAAAAAAATTGCTGTTGTTATATTACTGCTTCTATTACAGTGGAATCTCCATGTAACGAAATCGCTTGGTTCCAGTTGAAAAATTCGCTATAGAGAAAATTTCGTTATACGGAGATTATAGATTTTGCAGTTATTTAAGTAAATGTAACAACCCTTTTAGTATGTGCGATAAGTTCAAAAATATTTAATTATGACTTTCAATTAAAAATGTAGTAATATTTATTATAAATTTGTTAAAATTATACTAATTTTTATTGTATAAATAAAATGCTCAAAAGTGAAGACAATTCACCAATTTAGAGAATAATATGTACTAGTACGGATAAACATAAAATGCGTATTGTCACATCCATTTGCTGCTTCCACCCCCACTCCACCCCGATTCTTGGAATCTTGATCCGTAGAAATGTTGCTCCCTCTGTAGAAACCCAGGTCTCCACAACTGAATTACCCTTCACATAGCATTCTATTGTTGTGTGTTATCTCTGGAATGAACAATGCGTGTGGTTGCACATGTGAGCGATTTGTTTGCACAGAAATTAGCAACTTTCTTCAAAAATGACAAAAATCGAAAACATAAAGGTCTGAAAAAATTCATTATTAGGGAGACAACCATATCGTTATATGGAGAATATTTTGAATGCTATTTAACATTCCGATTAAAAATTTCGTTATAGGGAGAAATTCGCTGTAGGGAGACTTCGTTGTAGGGAGCCTCTACTGTATTTCCATGGCTATTCAGATGTTTCTTATATATATTTTTTAAAATTACAGTACCATTCAAAATTAATTAGAATATCTTAAATATAAATTTAAATTCATGCCTTTTTTGATGATGAAAAGCGTTTTCATTCGTAGTGCAAGAAAATAATTCACTGAATTTCTGATGCAAAATAATAACTCATTTAGATTCAATGAAGCTATTCAAATCAAAATCAGTCTTCAAAAAGTGAATTTGAAAAAATGTAGATAAATTTATATCACCGCACATCTAGGATTTATCGATTTGTACAAGGTAGCCCTTAAATTCCTAGATTAGTCGCATTCGGTCGTGTTTGAATATTATTATAAATTTATATAGGTTTCTTTATGTAACTTACTTTTACCCGATTTTTTATTTTAATTATTATTAACTAATATCTTAAAATTAATACTTGTACGAAGGGAATAATTTATATTCTTCATAGCAGAGTAATATAAAACTATATAAAATAAAATTAATTTTTCAAAGACACACATGTATTTTTTTAAAAAATGCCGCACCTGAATTTATTTTGAGCGGAAATTCTGAAATAAGTATATTCCTGAGGGGGGGGGCGCGGGCTTGTTGTTTGTTTTGTTTTGATTGGTGTATTTTTTTTTTGTAGGCATACGAAATTTCACACATCACGCAAAATCAGGTTCTTAGCTTTTCATTCTTTCTTGTGCGACAGAAATCGCAGGGTCTTCTCCGAATGTCCGAGGGCCTCTGTTCAATTTAATGCTGCTTGAAGCTTTTGGAAACCTACCCGTTTTCCCTAAGGCGAAGTCTACTGTGGTATAGTATAGAGATTTGTTCCGGTTACTGAATGCATTCAAGGGAAAGTACGAATAGCTTTTCTTATGAGATAATTTACCAGCCGGCGTTTTGTGTCCAGTGGCTTTGCCATCATTGTAGAATCAATCCTTGGCAAATTATCCGATTTACCTCGTACAAAACCAACAGCCATTATGAAATTAAACATTGAAAAGTAGAAAAGCCAAAAACTTCACTTCTAAAATGTAAGCTAGTACAAACGCCTTGAATCAAAACCTGGTACAAAAGAGAAGTATGCGAAGAAAGGCACATGTGACGTCAAAATCTACTCGGCCGATGAGAGTGCGTTTTGGATTGCATCATCATTCCTGCTATTTCAGTGCATCTTTGGCCCTCAATATTTAAATAAATAAATTTTTATGTAAAATTTCACTTGCATATTTGAAATTAGAATGATTTTTTCTATAAATACGGATTGCTTTCACGCGTTTTTAAAAAATGCTGAAGTTCCCCATCCTTATGAAGTTATGCCTAACATGGCTACCGGTTTTGTTTTGTAAACAAACCGATCGTTGCCGTCGGCAAAAGAGAAATTAACCTCTTCTGTGCCACATATCTTAGCGTTTTATGCATACAGGGTTCCCGCTTATATCCGTTACACTCCCCTTAACTTCTAAACGGTGACAGCTTAGGCCATAAAGTTGGTGTCTAGGTATAGTAAAAAAGCTAAGCGCTACTCGATGAGACAACTTACAATGCCATCAATCGGCAAATTTTGGAATTAGCGGTCCTATCTCGAAAACAGTACAACATACAGGGAAAAGGATAACAGAATTATAGAGCGTCTCTGATTTAGTACAAAAAGATACTTTGTACACATTAATACAAAGAAATGAACGTTTAAAGTGCACATTTGTTTGTTCCCGATTTCCGAAACTGCGACGTCTCTAAACGGGTTAAAACGAGAAAAAACAATTAGCTATCACAATATACCTTTATTTTCGGTGTTCAAAGCGCTCTCCGTCATCTACAATGCAGATTTGAGTCCTTGTTTAAATTTCACTTTGCACACGTTTTAGCATATAGTTGGTGCGCTAGTACAAGCAACAATAATACGTCATCGAAAGTCCTGCAATTTTGGCGGAAAGGTCCATACACCTGCTGTTTGAGTTATTTCCACAAGAAAAAGTATAATGGGGTCATTTTTTGCTCGAAAAATAACATTTTCTCCTTTTATTCGTGTCATATGACGTTAAAATTTTCGAAAATGCGAGCAAAGAAATGCGCATTTTACACGTTTTGTTCTTAGCATTATTTCACTCAAGGTGTCTTTTCGTACTAAATCGAAGACGCTCTACAATTTCGTAATTGACCATTTTCCCGTATCTTGTACTGTTTTCGAGATAGGACCGCTAATTCCAAAATTTGCCCATAGATGGCGTTGTAAGTTGACTCATCGAGTAGCGCATAGCCTTTTTACTATACCTAGACACCAACTTTATGTCCTAAGC
>BGPR01001180.1:77368-88792 GCA_013235015.1 Araneus ventricosus | reverse complement strand
AATCTGTAATTCTAAAAAAATTAAGAAAGAAAGAAAAAATATGTTGCAATATAATATTAAAAAAAATTATGTTTTGTAAATTATTAAAATTATTTGATACTTTGTATGCTCTCACAAGATGTTGAAGATAGTACCTACATTACCCTTGATGTTGATGTTAAAGGCCGAGAATTGCCACCTTGATGTATTAACAAGGAAATGCATATTTCAAAAAATTAAATACTTATTTAGTGATTATATTAAAATAATTAAATCTACTGATAACTGATTGCATGATGCGAGATTCATAAATAATACACATGCACATATATATACTATCTTTAATGGATGCATCATTTTTAATGTTACATTTTCTACGTCAAGAACATTTAATACTAAATTGGAAAAACTTCATGTTTTGGTAAAACTTTTTTTCTTCCTGTTTTAATAAGCATTACTTCTTTAAAAAAAGATAACACAAAGAAAGAGAACATTGTGCAGTTATATTATAGAAAAAATAGCAGTCTGTAAGTACCCCTGTAAGTTTTTTTGTAGAAATGGATAATTGTACATAAATAGGGATCTGAAATAATCATATGTTGTTTAATAGTAACAGGAACTTGAAGAAGCCTTCTTGATAGAGAAAAACTAAAAATGGCAGCTTTATTGTAATGTGCATTTCTTAATATAAAATATATTATCAAATTGACTCTAATGTCCTTAGTTCTCTTATAATCAGCAAATACAGTATTCCTAAAAAACAATTAAAAGTTATTTATAAAAAATAAATTACTAGGGCAAAAGTCTATTTGATTACTTAATTTTCACAGAATTTGAGAATCATATATCAGGTACAGTGAACTCTCGTTATCTCAACTCGATATCTCAAACCTTCGATATCCTCTCAAAATATTTGCCCTTGAAATTTCTGTATTTCTCTAATGTTAATTTCAATTCCCTATCTCAGTGTTTTCACCAAAACCTTGATATGTCAATTTTTTTCTCAAAAAAATATTTTTTCCTTGAAAATCGCTGTTTAGTCACATTGACCTTCATGAAGATCTCACGAGGAATGCCTCCAGAATTTGCTGCAAAAGGAATAATACCATCCTTTACACCTAAATGATAGTCTATCTATAGCAGGCTGATCCGATGAGATGTCATTCTTACCAATTTGTTACGCATAATATTAGCTGTTGTGTGTATATAACAGGTTCAACAAACTTGACTACACGTTAAATCAGTCTACAAAAACGTTTGGGTGTAAGCATTAAAAGTGTGTGGTATCAAGTAAGCTGTTCGAGTAAAAGCAAGGTGGTGCCATGGGACGAAAAACAAGTAAGTGTTAAACGGAAGGAATGTGTTGACAATAAAGAAAATGAAGATTTTCGCTGTTGATAAAGGCTGGAAGAAAGGATCTAATCACCAAGGATTTTAAAATTCCAGCATCGATTTATCTACAAATACTAAAGGACAGAGAGAAAATTAAAAGACTTTTGAACTGGAAAAAGGATCTATGAAGAAGATTCGAATCGAGATCCTGAATTAGAAGAATGCTTCATAAAATGATTAAACAATGCAGATTGTATTCTACCTATTGAGGCAATGATTGAAAGAAAAGCGAACACTTTGCACAGAAGCTGGTTACAAAGACTTCAAAAGCAGCAATGGATATTGAAAACTTAAAACCATATAACATTGTTTGTAGAAAAAAAAGCGTAAAGCCAATCAGTGAGTGATGAGCTTTGTCTCGAATGGATAAAAACTATTCCTGATCTTCTACAAGAATATTCAGTGCTGATGAGACTGGGCTTTTCTTCAAAGCATTGCTAGACAAAACTACAGTTTTCCAAGGAGAAACCTTCCATAGAGGAAAACAAAGTTATAAATCTACTTTTAAGCTATCAGCATTGGAGGACTAAGAAGCTTTCTCCATTAACGATTGGAAAATCTAGAAACCCATGTGCTTTAAAGAAATTAAGTCATTTCACTTCATCATAAAAGCAAATAAAAAAAGTTGGATGACGGTGCATTTTTCTCAGAGTGGTTAAAACAAATAAACAAGAAAATGTGTAAAGAGAAGAGGAAAATTGTTTTATTCATTGATAACTGCACGGCTCACAGCCTTATCCCTGAACTAACGCGTATAGGTGGTTTTCCTCCCACCTAACACGACTTCCCAGTTGCAAACCTCTGATCAGGGGATAAGCAGTTTTAAAGTTTTGACAGGAAGGAACTTGTAAAGAAGGTTGATTCAATTGATAAAAACAGAAAATGAACCGCTTAATATGCTTGATTCTATGAGATGGCAGAGTTGAGTTTTGATGAACGCTATATCAAAAGAAAATCAAACACTGTTTTGGAAAAGCTTGTTTTCTAGTGTGGAAAAGAATCGATGAGGAGCAGAACTCCACACAGAAACACACCAGTGTGAAGAACGGAGAAGGTTTCAAAATCTCAACCTTTAAAAAACCAACGCTTGAAAAATCTACAGTTCCACTCGAGGTTCAAGTGATGATGAGATCTTTTCTAAACAATGCTTCTTCAGTGATGAGGAAGAGGAGGTTCCAGCAGACACCAACATTATGGTCAGGCTAAAGATGCTGTCTACATCAGTCAAGAATGGAATATTCAGAAAACGTGGAAAAGAGGATTTCGCGAGTTATTTGGATTGAAAACTTAGTAGAAAAGTAATTGAAAAAAGAGGTGTCGCCAGGTCACTATGCTGACTTTGAAAGAAATTTAGTAGTAGTAAGTTATTGTAACATTCTGTTTTAAAAATTTTATACTTCATGTAAATTAATATCACTGCCAATGAGTTAATATGGAAATTATTGCTGTTTTCAGACATTTAGCTCTATCTGGCTAAAATATTTACAATATATCCTTACCTTGTAATTATGTGTAATTTTAATGCTTGGGAGGGTAACCCTGATCTTCAAAACTCGCTTATCTCAATTTTTTTTTTCGGTCCCTTCTGATTTCAGATATCGAGATTTACTGTATTTAGGGAGATAGACAATTACAGTAAAGCACCGCTTGTTTCTCATTTATACCGTTGTTTCGTCACAGTCTCGACCCATTTATATTCATTATAATGATAGTAATGTTTGTGAGACGGAAATCTCTTGTGTATACGCCGCTTCCCTCTTTCTAAAATGTGAATCTCTCCTTTCTAGTATGCGAACAGATAAAGGATCATGACTAATCAATCATTAATTATTCACACAACTGATGAATTAATAATTAGAAATTGTCTGGTGCTAATTTAAGTGATGATGAAGAAGTTATTTCACCTTTCTTTACAGATGCAATGATTCCAAAGAAAAATTGAACTTATTTCTTTGTAAAAAGAAGAGTAAAAATAACACTAAACTTTATTCGATTCATAATGCTGGACTTAATATTCAGACAATCAGCACATCAGACCAGTTTAGACTTTAATTAAATGCCTACCTGCATGTACATAAATCAGATAAGATAGTATAATTAGTACTCAAGGTATGCAATAAAAGTAAGATTTTCCTAATTTCTGCGATAAATGTTTAATTTTAAAATTTCATTATTGTTTTCAAACACTATGTAGTATTTTATACTAGTACTATTTTTAAAATTATCACTTTAAAGAATTTGCATTAGTAGATTAAATTTGGTGATAACTCAAAGCCGCTTAGTAAAATTTCGAATTATACATCTTTTCATTTATATGTTGTTTTACATCAGTCCCTTACATAAAAAACAGTATTTTAATGTATGTGAAATTTTCAGTTATTTAATTTCTACATTCTAATTAAACTATAGAACATAAGATACTGTCAAATTATTGAAAGAATAAATCTTTTTTTAACAAGGTTAAAAAAATCTCTCCCTAACAATATCAGCCACTGTAAATCATATCTTTGGGACAAAAAACAAGCAGCACAGCTTGAAACCAGCATAATACATAACATTTCATAACGAACAAGCAAATATTGCACATAAATACATTTTGAGAGAGTAAATCACTTTTCCCATCCATTGAGCACAATGTAATCCCCTGGAGGCATAAAGTATATTTTTCCCTTTAGGAACTCTTGGAAAAAATATGATGGTGAGTCCTAAACGCTCAATATTGCTGTTCAAAGCTAGAATTTCGTTGAATTTTGGCAAACCAATGACATCTGATGCACTGCTTTGATAATTTTTTCATGAATTGAATACATCAGATATGGCAGCAGTTTGAACATTACTGTGATCACGAAATCTCCAAGAATTTTATCGCTTGGAACATCAGTATGTCAGGCCCCGCTGGAACTCCAATTGATTTGCATATGCACTAACCTGCCCTCAAGCATGATTTTCGTGGACATGGTGTCGGCAACCAACTTAGAGCATCTCTTGTCATATCTTTTCTCAATGAAGGACTTGTTCCTCTTTGTAACCCGTGTTTGCTGAAGTTGCTCAAAAACTCAAACATTTTACTGATCAATAGTTCCCTCGAGAAAAAATGCAGAGAACTTCTTTTAGATGCAACTTTTTGACAAATACAAAGGCATTTCACCAAGAAGCAATATATGTAGATTTCTTTGTTAAAATGGGTGGTTTTATATCGATGTTGTTTGTTTATGTGTATTGTAAACTACAGTAAAGCTTAACTAACCGCATGCTCTGAAACGCCGATTCGATACCTGAAAAGTTCAGATATTGAGTGTGACAGGAAAAATGGGGGGGGGGGGGGTAGATTGTAGCTTTTTTTTTAAAAAAAGATTTTTTCGTCAAACGATTTATATTGTCATTTTGAAATGGGCATTAAATATAATTTTAAGAATATTTCTGTATCTTCCATAACATCATTTACAAAACATATTATGAAGATTAGCAATACGTAAACTGAACGAAGTACATCGAAAAAAATTTGATTTTATTCTTAAAAGAAAATTAGATACTTTATTTGAATTCTAGATTTTCTACTAATGAAAGAATATAACACTGTAGAATTCATGAGAAAATTTTTCTAACATATTTAGTGTATGAAATATGGACAATTGTATTTTAAATATTTTGTATTATTTTCAGGCACCAATCTTCCATCATCTGCTAAAGCAAAGCAAAGTCAAAGAAGTTTCAACTTTGTGGTGCACTAAAGAAAATTCTGCTTCATTTGAGTAAGTAAATGAAACATGCTATATAAAACCCATAAAAATTCTTTTGATGGTTGTTATTTAAATTCCCTTCATAATTTTTTAAGTGTATGATACTGATAATTTTTTTTCAGGAAAAAAAATAAAGTAAATTTGTCTGAACCAAACAATACAGATGATGGTTGCTTTACACCTTATTATTGTTCATACAGGTATATATGGAAATAATCAGTTAATATGTATAAAAAGTTATTATTTTTTTTAAATCAAGAAAGTAAAGTTTTGTTATTAAGCTCTCATAGAGACATAAATATAAATTATTTATCTTTTATAGTTCTAAAGAAAGCATAATGGTTTTTTTTTTATGTTGCATTAAATACGTATGTATTGAATTAATGTTTCTGGCATAGTATTTGTTTAATAGTGAGTTTTATTCAAAATATGATTAGTATAGCTTTCTCAGATGTTTATTTTCTGTTTCATAGTGCACTAATGTTTTTAGACAAATCATAAAAAGCATTAAAAATGAGGGTAATTTCTTGTTGGGAACTTCTTTTTTTATGAAAAACTGTTTTAAATAATTAATTGGTTAGGGTCACATGCTCAATTATTAAAAATAACCATTTTTGTTTGGAAAAATAAACAAATTTTATTTCCCTCCTTGGGCAAAAAAGCTTTCTAGTATTTTCCATTTTAGAGATAAACTTCTTTTTTCAAAAACAGATATATATTAATGCCATGTAATTTGTTTTTAATATTATGTCTAGATTTTACCAATTTTTTAAATTTTATTTTGAGTGAAAGAGGTAGAGGAAAGATGTGGCTACAGACATGACTTGACTTTTTCATCTATGAAAAAAATGAAACAAAACAAGCAAGCACACAAAGTTTTAGAGATATACACAGTACTATCAGTTAAAGATTTAAAAAAAAAATGCCTTATAATAAAAAAAAATCATTGTAAAAAAGAAACAGCATTTTGAATATGATTTTAAAAAATTACTGGTAACTTATCAAAAGAAATTTGTGTTAAAAATAACTCTAATGTTGGAGAAGACTTATTAAAAACTAGCCGCCTTCGGCGACCAGCTTGTTCGCCAGGAATATAATTTCAAATGAATCTCTTGTGTATAATTTTATATTCCTGGTTCCCTTAACAAAGTAATTTTTAACTTCAAATTGCGATAGACATTTAACCCACATTCTTTCCATATCCAGCTTTACTTTCATATTACTTATAAACAAAACAGCTCGTATTACAAACTACATTACTGATGACCTGTAAAAAGTATTGATCTGCATTTTATGTCAACATTTTAGTCAGTCATTTTGTGTAATACATTTAGAAAGTAATTATATTTGAATAATTTTTTCTGCATTATGCAAGAAGTTTACAAAAAAATTTGGATGGAAATTAATCAAATGTAATGAATTTAAGATATTGCCTTTATCTTAATCATTAAAAGATTTTATACTTAATTCAGAAAATCATTCCTATTGCTCAACCGCTATTTTCCTAATGATTGCGAGACGAGCTTTTTAAATCCTTTCCTTCTAACCGCAAATGACCAACAATAGCTGCCCTTTCATTGTTGACAAATGACCGCTTAGTGGTGTCCTCCCTCTTCCCCCCGCCCTTCTTTCCTACCTACCTTTGCTTGAGCGATCTTGATCACAGTTAATGACAATTTAAAACCTTGTAAAATTTAAAGTAATTATTGCACAATACTCGTACTAATATCATTGGAAAGATAATTGTTTGCACTTTAAAGTGGTATAAAAATCATTTTCATGCAATAGTTCTTTCGGAAGTTAATCCCGAAAATGTGGCCGAAAACGTTCAAAATTTGCTTAATTCTTAAATAAATAAAATTTGAATAAAAAAATTGAAAAAAAATGGCTCCGAAGTGCACATTCCCACCCTCCAAAGTATACCTGTACCAAATTTGGTAGCTCTGAGTTAAACAGTCTATTCTGTAGACCGCCAACAGACACACACACACACAGACTTTCTCTTTTATTATTAGTAGAGATGACAGGTCAATTTAACCCATCATTTTTAATGCTTTTTTACTGTTTTTTAATGATTGGCTAATTTTGTGTTTTCCAAAAATAAATGAAACTCTATCACTACAATTAATATACTTATAATTATTATTTTAATTCTAATTCCTTATACAGTCAAACTTGGGTAATTCGAAGTTGAAGGGACCAGAGAAAAAGTTAGAAATATCCAAAAATTCGAATTACATAAGGTAAATGCTCCAGTAGTGGGCCACTTAAGGGTATTTCCTCAATTATCATCTAAACTTTTGAGAAGTTTCGCTAATCTGTATTTTTTTATGGTTGTTCAAACTTTTATCTAAAATAATAATCACCTGAAATATCAAAATAATTGTAATATAATTTTTAAAAAATTAAAAACTTAGATCACTCCTATGCACCAGAAGTGGGCATAGCAAACTTTTGATGTACCAGTAGTGGGCATACCAAAAGTGGGCCACCCAGATTTGTCAATTGTGCCAAAGAAAAAAGAATAAAATCATTATATTTAGTAATAATAATATATTAACATTATACACTATAAAAATGCAATAAAAATGGCTTGATATAGGTGAAATTGTTTATTTATAGATTCTAGTCACATGAGATTTACATTTTTTCTGTAACAGCCAATTTTTCTATTAAAGGTATATGTTAATTATCGATCTTTCATTTTAAGGTCTGTTTGGGGCATTATGGATATTAAATCTTGATATTTTTTTTATCTTGAATAAATCTTTTCTTTTATCATCTTCCTTCTGCAGCCAGAAAAGAACCCTTTTAAATGGTGATGGAATATTTTTCGATGGTCCAGCAATGTGATAGTTATTATTGTCTGCCTCGTTACAGAGCCCAACTAATTCTTGAATATCAGTCTTTTCCTCAACAGTACTATAAAATATTTATTATTTAAGTAATTGGTCAGAATGTTCCATTACTGTACCAGTAGTGGGCTATTAGTGTATCAGAAGTGGGCCATGTGGCCCACTACTGGTTCTGATAAAAATAAGCACATCTAATTAAATAAAAAGACTTTACAAGATATAACCTTCTTATTTAAACATCACAAAACAGTCTATTTGAGAGAAAGCATGTGCTCCAGTACTGGCCTCGTTAGGCCCACTACTGGAGCATTTAGTAAAACTGTGGTGTCTAATACTTGTGCGACACAAGTTAACTGTAACTGAACCCGAATGGTGTTCGAGACTTTGCGAGACTCGCCGAGAGTTTGTGGTGAAACGTGTCCGGACTGGTAGAACGTTATGCATGCCTGTATTTACGATATAAGAATGATCTGTGTAATTATCTAAATGTACTGTGCCGTGTAAGTGTAGTGAACGTCCATTAAATATGTGTGAATCAAATGAAGCTCATAATTCAACGAACCCACAAATATAACACAACAAATGGCGACGAGACGGCGAAGTCATGTTTAGTTTTGGTTTCGAATAAGTGAGTACGAACATTTGTTCTCCACATAGGATAGGGCTATGCCCGAAGACTGCCAAGGTAATCCGTTTTATTTTTCGTTTTGATTGAAGTATAATGGAGCAGCACATTGCAGAATTATTGAAGCAGAATCAAGAACTGATTCTTGCTTTACAAAGAACACATGGTTCTTCTCAGAAAGTAACTGTGCAGTTTGAAAAATTTGATGAAGAAAATGAAAATTTCGATTGTTTCTTTGAAAGATTTCAAACGTACTTAGACGTGCAAAATATACCAGCAGATAGTAGAGCTAAGGTATTTATTTCTTCGTTGAGTGCTAAACTGTATCAGTTGCTAAAAAATTTGCTGGCTCCTGACCTTCCTTCTGACCAAAATTTGGATAAGTTAAAAAATGTCCTTAAACAGCATTTGACCCCAAAACCGTTAATTATACCTTCCCGCCATAAGTTCTTAAATAGGAAGCAGAACGAGGGGGAAAGTATTAATAGTTATATCGCGGAACTCAGAGCACTTGCAATAAATTGTGATTATGATAGTAATATGTTAAATATTATGTTACGGGATGTTTTTGTGAGTGGGTTACGCGATAAAGCGATACTAGATCGGTTATTTGAGGAAGATAACATTGATCTTGATAAAACGTTGCAAATCGCATTGGCAATGGAGAAAGCTTGTAAAGGGGCAAATGATATTATGGGACAAGGGATAAAGGCAGTGTATGCAGGAAAAAAACAAATGAACAAAAAATCAAATTTTGTTTCGAAGCAAAAGAAACCTTTATTTTGTTCTCGGTGCACAGGCACAGATCATGTAAAGGAAAAATGTAGATTTATTTCTAGCAAATGTAACTTCTGTTCTAAAGTCGGACACATTCAAAGAGCATGTTTTGCTGCTCAAAAATCTAAAACGAAACCAGTAAAACAAAAGCAAGTAAGCTTTAACGGCAAAGCAGAAAACAAAAACGAAATTCCAGTATTTGAATTAAATTCTATAGATTCTGGGTTACACGAACAACCTCCAATAATGATAAATTTGAAAATTGAAAATAAAAACTGTACGATGGAATTAGATACGGGGGGAGCGGTTAGTGTAATGAGTATAAATAATTTCAGAAAAATTTCCAAGAAACAAATTCAGCCTACTAGTGTAGTTTTTAAAACTTATAAAGGTGACTCATTGATACCTATGGGGTACGTTACCGTAAAAGTTGAATATAGGAATCAAATTTCGAATTTGAATCTGTACATTGTTAAAGAAAATTTGGATACAATTTTGGGTCGCGAATGGCTTTATAAAATAAATTTGGATTGGCAAGCTATTAAGGCGGTTAGAGCTACAAGTAAAAGAAATTTAAGTCAACTTTTGGCGGAATACAAAAACATTTTCGATGATGAACTAGGGGAAATTAATAACTATCAGGTAAAACTAGAACTAAAACCTGAAGTTAAACCTATATTTTGTAGGGTTAGAACAGTACCCTTTGCATTAAAAGGTCGAGTCGAAAACGAAATTGATAGACTTGAGAAAGAGGGAATTATCGAAAAGGTTGAACATTCGGAATGGGCAACGCCAGTTGTACCTGTCGTTAAGCCAGATGGCAGCATAAGACTATGTGCAGACTACTCGGTAACATTAAACCCAAATTTAATCGTGCCACAACACCCCTTACCAAGATTGGAGGAAATATTTACTAGTTTAAATGGGGGAAAACAATTCTCAAAATTAGACTTTAAACATGCATATTTGCAAATGAAAGTCCATCCAGAAAGTCAGAAACTTCTGACAATAAATACGCATAAGGGCTTATACGTTTGTAAGAGACTTATGTATGGATTGAACGGGGCGCCTGCAATTTGGCAGCGTTACGTAGATGGATTATTTCAAGGTATGCAAGGAGTTAAAGTGTTTATGGACGATGCAAGAATAACCGGAAGTGACGAAATGTCGCATTTTAAAGCCTTAGAAGATTTTTTTAAGAAATGTAAAGAACATGGATTAAAACTTAATTTAAGTAAGAGTCAGTTTTTCCAAAATGAAATAAATTTTTTGGGGCATAAAATAGATGCAAATGGGCTACATAAAACTGATGAGAAAATTTCAGCAGTAGTAAAGGCTCCTGTACCTAAGAATGTTCAGGAAGTAAAAAGTTTCCTAGGATTAGTAAATTTTTATGGTAAATTTTGTAAAAATTTAGCCACTATCGCAAATCCTCTTAATAATTTGACAAAAAAGGATGTTAAATTTAAATGGTCAAAGGACTGTCAGGTTGCCTTTGAGCAAATTAAGAAAGAAATCTGTTCACCAAAGGTTTTGGTACATTACGATCCAGAACTTCCTTTAACGTTAGCAAGCGACGCATCACCAGTTGGAGTTGGTTGCGTGCTAGCTCACATATATCCTGATGGATCTGAACGGCCAATAGCTTTTGCATCCAAAACTTTATCAAAAACTGAGCAAAAATATTCCCAAATTGATAAAGAAGCTCTTGCGATAGTGTGGGCTGTAAAAAAGTTTCACTTGTATTTAAAAGGGCGACGATTCACCCTGGTAACTGATCATAAACCTCTAGTAGCAATTTTTGGTTCTAAACGAGGATTACCAGTATTAACAGCTACTAGACTGTTACATTATGCATTAATTTTACAATCGTTCCAGTTTGATATTGTATTTCGTAAAACTGCTGACCATGGAAATGCAGACTTTCTTTCCCGATTGCCAAAAACCTCAGAAGAACTGGAGGTAAAAGACGATATCACAATATTTCAAATGACACAAATTGAAACATTACCTGTCACTTCAAGGGAGTTAAGACAGGAAACGGGAAAAGATGAAG